>VZTR01010434.1:20059-35793 GCA_013400775.1 Chaetops frenatus | reverse complement strand
CTCTTAACTTATTATATTAATAATAATAGTAATTCCTGAAATATTACTTATAGTACAGCCATTATTTGAGACATAACACTCTCCTTTTAATGGAAAATTCTCAGTTTTGTATGCTATGTAGTCCCCTCCCCATCATTAGACACCATTAACTGCTTCCCTTCCATATTTGTTCTTCTTTCTTCTACATATCAACAAAACACACCTCATTTGCAACAGAATTATCTCTCATCTATTTGAGGTTTCCAGGGAAGCAAAGTGAGATAATTTAATTACTCTCCAAATAGCTGCTCTACCTCAAACTGTTCAAATCACTTCAAATCAAACCTCGTATGACGGATGGAGTGCACATAATTTTACAAATGTGAATATGTATATCATAAGCAATACGTAACTTAGACTTAATCTTGACAAATGAAATTAAATCCCCCAACTTTATAACTCAGTTCTTCACATAGAGAGCCAAAGACAACATTCATGTTCTCAGAAAGAGGAGCAAAATCATAAGCAAAACACCATGTCAGGCACTTTGAAGACTAGAGGATGCACGAAAGTAGTTTGTCTTCTTTTAGTTACTTCAGAACAGGAACCAGTCTGACAGAACAGAAATTCTACTTTGCCAGAACTAGGTTGATCAGATGTCTTTCAGGCAATTAACATGTATTTCTCTCTATCTGCATACTTACATGCCCTCTATCAGCACACTGTCTGAGCATTGCACAAAATTTAATGAATTTGTCTAATACAGATGTAGAACCTAAGATGCATTTCATCAGTACAAGGTTAGTGAGATGAGGCTAAGAATGGGCCTTGATGGAACATTAATGCTGAAGGGCTATAACTCCATAGAGGGCACAAAAGTTTAAAAATCTTGATCACTTATGTTTACTCAAGCTCCCTTGGATTTTTCTCACTGAACCATAATGATTGTAAAGGGGAAGGAAGCCAGAGTTGACTTCTAAGAAAATTATTTCTGAAAATATTTTAGCATGCAGCTCACCATGAAACTGAAAGTTCAGTGACACTAAAACCACAGTCCTGTCTCTCTTTTTGCAGTTGTACAGAAGAAGCCTATCTACATGAGATCATGAGATGCTTATCTCACACTGCATTGGATATAAATTGACATAAAATTCTGCCTGCAAAGGAACCATGATTGGCCACTGGAGGAGGGTAAGCAGATTGAGGAGACAGGCTGGAAAGATTGAGTAAATGTAATTTGAAAACAAAAGATCTTTCATGGGATAATTATAAATAAGAGTCTCCTAATGGCTGCATGATTGTAGTGTTTTGTGACTCCAGGCTCGATTGCAGTGGCACGTTGCACTTAAATACCTGCAACCACACAATTTTAGAAGGCAGGTAGAGATATAAATATTTATGTGGACTAAGAAAGGGTATTTCTGACTTCATCCATCACTGAAAGGATGGAAATACTCTATAGAAATTTCTATTGCCTTTAGTAGAATCTTCTGAAGGTTGATGATATCCCACAGGATGAGTTGCTGTATGGACATAGAGCAAAGACAGAAGACCTAGGGCCAATGTGGCAACATATAACAGTAGACAGTTTCACAAGCTACCTCTCAGAAGCTTAAAGATAAATTATTTCCTAAAGAGGGACTGAAGAAACCTTCCAGCCAAATGAAAAATGAGACACGATGTCAAAAATTTGAAAGCTGAAAAGGCCTTTCCTGATCCTTCTCCTTTTTCAAATAAAATCTGTCAGATAATAAAAGTAAAAGATGGTAGATGCAGAAGGTAACAACATCCAGAAAACAGTAGTAGTTCATACTGCAGAAGGAAAAATAACAAGAACCTGAACTTGGATGCACTGATGAAACTGGCACTGATAGACATATTAAAATTAAGGAAAACTGAAGCAAATGAAAAAGACATACAGAACTTAATTTAGACAACCCAGAAGAGAAAAAAGTACAATAATTTGAAATTAGAGGTCATGTCAGGAGGCAAGAAGAAAGGAAAAAAAAAGTCAAGCCTGAAACAGAATGCAATTAAGGAACTATTAACAGACAACTCCAATAGATGATTACTAAAAGGGCATGCAGAAGTTTGCTTCTTGTTTCTGCAATGGGTAGGATACCCAGAGATACAGTTGCCAATATCCATATCAGCTAGAGAACCTCCCATCTTTTGGGATAGGAAGACATTTTTTCACACGTTTGTAATATGTTAACCTTCTAGAGGCTCTTCACGGTAACATTTAAGTAGAAAAAAGAAGATGAAGAATAAAAGTAATGTGGAATTATTTAGACAGTGGTGAGACCCTTTAGATTTCTATTTGCTTTTGACAGTTTTTAAGACTTTTCTTCTGTTACTTCTTACTTATTATATAAAATTAGGACGCGGTCACAGATGGCAAATCAAAATGGCTACCACACAAGAAAGAAACAACAATAAAGATATGTTTTGAGGTTTTTTTCCTTTTTGATGATTCCACCTTAAAAGTACCAACAAATAATTAAAACCCAAAGGTCTTGAGTCACTGTAATATGTGCAAACTGTAATACTGCAAATCCAGAAGAAAGATACAGTGCCATCAATTTTTTGCCTAGAGATGCAGTGTGAAGGATCAGGAAGCAGAAGAAGGGCGAATGCAATTGAACTATTTGAAACAAGGTCACAGAGCCTCTTATGCTCCCAGGGTTAGCATCATAAGCAAGATTTTTCAGCCCATTCATTTTAGGTAAACCTCTGAAGACGTATTTTTATGGAAAGATTCCTTACATTGAAGACTGCAAATATAAATTAAGTGTAAATCAGATGAGAGGATGTGATAAATTTTTAGGTTCACATTACTTTGGGTCTCTGAAGCTCAAGAATTTTACGTGAAAATCTTGACTGCAACATCATAGATTATTTCATCTGGATGATATGCCATGTACTTTTGGGGTACTTCCCTCAGTAGCCCATCAAAGACAGTGGAATAAGATATACAAGAGGGATAGCACTGTGGTAGTCCTCATAGCAAAGGAGGGTGGGAAGTGGAACTGATAAATAGTAAAGAACATGGCAGTAATATCTGTACTTTGCAAAGTTGAAAACCTTTTCCGTAGGATGGTAAAATATGAAAGCTGTTGAAAAAAATCCATAATGAGCATTTCTCAGAGTATTGCTTGGAAAAACAGACGTGAGTTTACAAAAAAGCAGAAATGGATATAGTGATTAAAATTACTAAAAATAAAAGTATTAAAAGCCTGTGAGGAAAAGATATGTTGAGAAATGGCAGAAGTACAAAGAGCGAGTTCTTTGCAGTCTGGTTAATTGCTAATTTTTTGACAATGGTACAGCAGAAACATGGTTTTTACCAGAACACTCTTTTTGAAAGAAATAGGGTTATATTTTATTACAACATATATCAAGATATACCTCTACAAGGAAGAATAGTGACCATGAATAACCTCATTAAATTATTCTGCATTAATTTAAAAGACCTTAACAGTATAATAAAAAGGAGGGGGAAAATAGAAAGAACTTAGAAAGTTTCTAGCAGACATCAGGAGACACACTCCATAGTTGCAAGAACCATTATTCAGAGAAAATTGGTTTAATCAGGCTTCCTTCTCCTTGTTCCTCTCTAAAAAGAAAGAATTTGGTATAACTGTAGACCAACATAACTCACTTATAGGAAAAGAAAGAAAAAGAATACCAAAAAATAGTCTCAGTCTAACCTCAGTGATTACTGTAGGTTCAGGCAATGCCTCAGGCTCTTACAAACAGACTTTTGCCACAGTTTCAGATCTAGTGAGGTCTGCAGCCAAAGCTTTCTCATTTGGCTTGTAATGCAGCACTCTGTAGCACCTGGTGCAACTGTTGTTCTCCAGATGTCTACTTGCAGACTTGCGTGGGATTCATCTGCCTGACTTAGATATTTAGTCGTTTGATAATCTAAATTTTAAACTTAATAATAAAACCCTAGATTACTTCAATAACATTTTATTATTGGTTAGAAGGTTGTGCCAGTGGGCTACTTATCTCCTCTTCAAGTAGTTTTGTAACACCGGCTGTGACAGTACCTTGGATGGACATTTCTACAACTTGCTTGTGTAAATTTAGAGCAAAAGTGCCCCAACAGTCATTGTAACCAATTAATTTTGACTCTTTTCAGGATTAAAAAGCTCTCAAGGCTCTCTGCTTTTAGGTTTTTACTAACTTAATGATAAATTATTTCTTAAATAAATCACAGGATAGATTAATACAGACTCCTTCTCCTGCTCTTTCTGTATTGGAAAAAATAAATATTCCTGGCCTTGTTTGCAGCCTTTTTTCTAGTCTTCTCTGATAAACAGTGATTCAATAAATAGGACCTGCTGGTCCTGTTTCCAGTAATTACATTTTTTTTTTTTTTGTCTTGTGAATTTTAAAGGACTTTGATTTCTTCTTCCTCTCACCTACAAGGAAATAATCTATATTTATTACATTATCACTTCAAGCTGCCTAATATATAATTTGCTGGGGGTGCTCTGTAAACTACCATCCCCAGAATGCTTTCCTAGATCTTCTATGCCACGTCTGTCCAAGTGAACTCACAACTTTTGAATGTGTAGACTGGAGAACTCCATTTTCTGCCATCCAACTTGCACATGCAAATGTCAATTTACCTGTAGAAATGCAGAGTCTTACAAATGGAATATTTACATACCTACATATCTACATATGTTTTGAAAATTTGCCTCTAGGCAGACAATTACATTAACCCAGGGCAAATTTTTCCTTTCCTGGAAAGTAAAAAAGTTATCAAACCTTCAGGTGAAAGGGACACTTCAGCTAAAGGTCAGGAAATCCAGCTGAAATTTTTCTCTAACTAGTGCTTTAGATGTCGACTTTTAAATTCTAATTAAAGATTGAGGTAAAAGTATGAAATTCTAATGAGGAAGCTGTAGGGTATATTTTTCAGTGTTACACCATGTCTTCTGTTATTCTTAAACCAGAATATCATTTTTGAATACCTAACATAATTTGAGGGCTTGGTTTTCTCACAGAGAGGAATATGAAGGCTCACAAAGTGTAACATTAAAGCTCACAGAGAGGAACATGGAAATTCTATGAGTAACACCTGACTAGTGGTATAAGGGATAGGATAAACCCGTGTATTCTGTTATTTATTATACTTTTTCTGTGGTTTCATTTTTAAATCAGTTTTCAGAAATTCCAAAACCTGACTTCTATTTTTAGTCATAGTTTGTTCTTCTTTTCTGAAGGCCAAGAGATCTGGCTTTTCAGCATTTGCATACACTCTGCCACAGCTGGCCACTTCTTCCAAGGCTCATGAAGATTGTGACATATTCTTTCAATAAGCTTTTGATTTGTGACTTTTGTTCAGGCCTGTGGACTTTGTAGAAATGCAGTTTATATCTTCGAATTCATCAAGCCCTGAAATATGTTATATAACAAAATGGCAGAGAAGCCTCACCACTAAATGTAGAAATCCTTGTTCTCCCTTTGCCACCCACCTTCGTCATACAGCTAAATTATTGCTTTCCAAATTTTCAAGGGCAGGTACCATGCATTCAAATTCTCAACCACTATGGCAGTTTTTAAATGATGCTTAAACCGTTTGTAGCTTCTTACACTCATCCATCATGCCAAGAGAGACACATTGTCATACTCACTTTCAATAACCTTAATGCATTTAGTTTCCTTCTTGAAAAATGAAAAACAAGCTTGCTTGGCCACATCATTCTCTGTGTACAAATACAACTGTTGATTTTATTCTGTCCCAGAAGAAAGATGGAATATCTTAAGCTGTAAAATCCTTTATTTGGAATTACTTCAGTCTTGAAGAATTTAATATTGTTCATATCATACTAACAACTGGGCATTATTTTCTGAGTAGGAGATTATTTTTTTACTTTGTCCAGGTGTACCTGGGCAAAGAATATGTCTTCTTGATATTCTGCTTTGATGCACTGAAATCAGCACAAAATTCTCTTAATACAAAGTTCAGTTTGTGTTGTCAAAGTTAGACATTTTTTTCCTTGTTTTCTGACCAGCATAGGATTAGGTCTCTTTTTGGCCTTGCTTCACCTCTTCCTTTGTGATTTATTTGGAACCCTCATGAAGTATTTGGCACCCCTTCAAAGAGGCAAAAAAACCCTGTAGGATGTTGACAGACTCTATTCTCTTAGGTTGTGAGTTGCTTTCACCCCCATCTGATATTTTTTACCAACAGAAATTATTTTCCTGAACACAAAACATCCTGTTGCTGGAGTTTTGATGATATTCACTGCAGATATTTCAAAGTACTCAACACTGGCTTCTTCACTATGATTTTCAAGGCCCTGTAACCAGATTGCATGTCCTGCTTGTGCCTGGAGCTGAAAAACTAGATTGTTTTTTTGCTTAAAGAATCATAGCTAGTAGTTGTTTCTCTGTCTAAACGTTTGATTGTTCTCTACTTGTTATTACTCCACTGGCCAATCACCACATCTTGGCCTCTTTAGAAGGCATAATTTTGTAACTTCAGGTGATTCAGATGCCAACGTATTAAGAAATAAGAGTAAATGGCTGTAAAAAATATATTTCTTGGCAAAGAGTCAATACAGAGAACAACACTCTGGTCAACCTCACTTTCAGCCTCCGGAAAATCATGGAGTATATTTGTGAGCACATGAAATTAACTGGGAACACTCAGCAAGGATTTACAAAAGGTCTGTCTTCTTGATAAAATGCATGACTTTTTAAATGAGAGGAAAGCAGTGGATTTCATTCATCTTTACTTCAGCAAGGTTTTAAACACTATTTTCCCACATATCAAAATTGAGACTTTGTAGTCTGAGTAGGTATTAAAATAGGTGGGTAAAAAATTGATTAGATTAAAAGCTAAATCTATTAGATTAGATTAGAAGGTGGGAAATTCATGGAGGACAGTAACAAGGGGAGTATTGTGAGTCTGCCTCTAGACCTTTTGTACATACCATCTTCACTGGACACAACAGAAGAGACCATGTGGTGGAATCTTCAATCTTGGTACCAAACCATGGGGAACAAGTTGATATATTTGATATCAGAAGGGACATTTGAAAGGACTTAGACAAATTATGAGAGGACTGGGTTTATTGTAACCTGAGGTTAAACAATAAAAATGCAAAGTCTCATATTCAGGAAGTAATAACTCTTGCAGCAACACAGTCTTTCTCATTCAGCCTAGAGAAGATGATTTTGGAGCAGATCTAAGAGCTCCCCTTCCATTCTCATGGGTAGGACTTTCAGGACACAAAGACAGGTCACACTTCACAGTGCTGTGTAAGGGGAGCCGAGAGATAAGTTGAAAAAAAAAAAGTGTTCTGACTGGATGTAAAGGAAAACCTTTTCACCCCAAGGAGAGTCCAGCAGTGGTGCAGGTTGCTCATAGGTTAAGCAATATCCATCCCTGGACATTTTTAAGACTTAAATGCAGAGCCACATGATCAGTTTTCACAGATGACCCTGCTTTGAACAGTAGGCTGGAATAGAGGACTCCTTAGGTTCCTTCCAACCTAAATTATCCTATGATCCTATGAAGATCCCATCTCCTGTAAAGGTGCCGAGTTTCTCAGTTCTCTTCAACATTTTTTTCAGATATTTCATTATTCTGTTCCTAATACATCTTCAGGGATATTCTCACCTTGGTCCTGAATAAATGATACCGGCATCTAGACACTTTCTTATACAAAATAATCAGCTGTAATCATGCTATTATGTAAAAGATCAAATTTTAGGCCTTGAATGGGCTTTCTGCCAATAGAACCAAAAAAGTGTTTCAGATGACTGGAAAAATAAACAAACAAAATTAAGTCTTGAGTCATGTGTATAAACTTGTAGGGCTATATAGATGTCATAGGCTTTCCCATGTAGGCATTTTACTGTGCTCCAGACACACGTAGTTCTTCAAAAATCCTATCTGCTGCTCCTATGCCTTTGATACCCTGTGCTACTCACCTGTGTTTACCCAAATAAATCAAATGTAGTTCTTATGAATGATAACTGGAGCTTAGACATCTTTTTATACATTTGAACACCTGCATCTATTCATTAAATTGAGGTGTCTCTAAGTGAAGTTTAATCACAGAATTTTCAGCGGATCAAGGTCTCATTATGGCACTAGTGATATAGTGGAGTCAAATCCCAAATACCTAAAAGCTTTTTGTGTACTAAATATTCTTTGTTATGTATTTTTTTTTTTTTACATAATATTTTCTATGTTTAAATGAGTGATGAGGAAAGAATGAGACTTGCTGTGTGTCTTCAGGTCCTTATACTGTTTTTTCTTTTTAGAACTGTGGGAATTTTTTCCTAAGGCTATATTTGCACACAGTATGGGGCACATACAGAGAGCCTGCACCTGTCATCTAAATTGCTTTCAAAGCCCAAGTGAACACTCTGCTATGTGGAAGTAGTAGTTCAATGCAGTGAGAGCTTTGGGTAATGCATTGACACTATAAATCACCTTGGATCTGCAGCCAGCACAGTTCCTTTTCCGTGATATAAGCAGCGGAACAGAGAAGGGGAAAATAGATATTTTCTGAGATGTTACTGATTCTCATGTCAACAGCAGCAAAAACCTCAGGATTTAAAAAATGTGTACAGTGAAAGATTTTAAATGAATTTTTATGTGCAAAAGCTAGATATGGAAATGAAAGAAAAAAAGCCTCTCTGGATAAAAAACAACAGAATTTAGAGTCGACACTATGGTCCATGTGCTTTGCAATTCAATAAGGTGGATCAGAAATTATTTAAATATTGTTAAAAGAACTAAGAGGATTTCCATGCACATTTGAATCACAAGGTTAAAATAATCTGCTAGCATTACCAGATGATATTAACATACTTAAATGAATCCAGAGGAGAGCCCCTAGTACAAGAAGAGTTAAAGAAAATTAGGTTTCATACACACAGTCACAGAAAATCAATGTTTGTTCAACTTTGTGCACTCTCAGTCTTACTACTCACCAAACCAGACTAATTTTGGGGAAATCAGTTTAATTTATTACAAATCAAATCACAGTAGGGCAATGAGAAATAAAAACCTAAAGGTTACAATGTCTTTCCCTCATCCCTCCTTTCTTAAATTCACTCCTGAAATCTCTATCTCCTCCATCCTCACAGCACCAGAGGGGGCCAGGGAATGGGGGCAGTTCATGACTTTTGTTTCTGCTGATCCTTCCTCCTCAGAAGGAGGACTCATCACACTCTTCCCCTGCTTCAATGTGGGATCACTCCCACATGAAACAATCCTTCACAAAATTCTCCAACATGAGTCCTTCCCACAGGCTGCAGTTCTTCACAAACTGTCCCAGTGTGGGTCTCTCCCATGGGGTGCAGTCCCTCAGGAACAGGCTGCTGCTCTCCTGTGGCTTCAAGTCTGCCTGGGCCCACAGGTCCTGTTAGGACTACAGAGGGACATTCAGGTACCCACATGCTCCAGTGTAGGGTTTTCCATGGTCTACAGGTGTATCTCTGCTCCACCATGGATCTCCGTGGCCTTCACTATGTTCTACGGGGCAATCTCTGCTCCAGAGCCTGGAGCAGCTCCTTCTCCTTCTGTGCTGACCTGGGTGTCTGTAGGGCTGTTTCTCTCACATGTTCTCACTTCTCCATTAAAGGTCTCAATTGGTGTTGCAGAGGTTTTCCCCCTTGTTAACTCTGTTATCTGAGGGGCACTACCATCATTGCTGATGGGCTTGGCCTTGGCCAGTGGCAGGTTTGTCTTTGACCCACCTGGGACTGGGTCTCAGACACAGGGGTAGCTTCTGGCACCTTCTCACAGAAGCTACCCTGTACCCCTCACTGCTGAAACCTTGCCGTGCAAACCCAATAGGGGTTAATTAAAGTCATCAGATAAAGAAGTTTTTCAGGAAATAATAATAAAGAAAGCAATAAAGACACACAAACAAGTAAGGGAGATGATAAATTCTAGCAAAACTTCTCAAGTGCTAATTGATGAGTTGTTAAAAACGTATAGGTAAAACTTCGTAGAAGGACAATACAGGCATTCCAACTCATGAGAAGAGGGAAACAAAATAAACAGGATGGATATTTCAGGGAGATCATAGTGACTGTGCAAAACCATTGGCAAATTCATAGGGGAAGAATCCCATGTGAGGCAAAGGAAAGCATCAAGGAAGGAAAAAGGAAGGGAGGAATAGGAAGAAGGAAAACAGAGTTAGTAATATATAAGTACTTGTCTGCCTAAATCCTCTGCCTGACCAATGCAGCCTACTCTATAGGCTATTTTTCTTAAGGCTTTTTTTTACCATTTTCTGTGTAATTTCACTCTTTATCCCATGCATGAGTGATGCAAGGTCTAGGTTCTAAGATATGGAAAAGCAGCCACGGGTGACAGGGCTCCCAGTTCTGTATGCCAGTGACTGGAGGTCAGGGCCTAAGTTCCTGCATGTGGCAGTTTTAAGGGTAGGTAGTTGTGGAGGGGTGTCAGCATGTTTATATTTCTCCCTAATGAATTTAAATTGATGTCCATGGATATGTATATGTAATTCAATAGGAAATTTCAAGCTGAAATAACCAGGGAGGAGTAAAATATGCATCTCTAAAGGTTAAAAAACTTTACAAGGAAGTGTGGGTGCCTTACATCAGGGCTGGAGTATCAGGTGGGCCAGGGCACACGCTGGCATTTGGGGTAACCCATGAGTTTGGGGTGCCCAAGGGCTGATTATGTGAGTGCTGAGTGGGTGCAGACTACCCAGTGAGACCAGCCAGTGAGTTGGGGGACCTATGGAGTGGGCAAGGGGAGTTGGAATCTGGACAGGGGTGCTGGGTGGTCACCTGCTACAGCAGAGCTTTCTCAGTGAGCTCTGAACTGTCTAATCTGAATATCTGGACAATGAAGACAGTTCAGGGGGTATAAGGGAAATTAAAAAAAAAAAAGTTTCTGTGAAAGGATCCTGTAGATATACTGCAATTAACGTCAACAGTGACAGTGCTTTATTTTTCATTTGCACTTGCACCACATACTGACAAGAGTGATTGTTTCAGTGATTTCTTTTTTCTAATAAATTGAAAATTATTTTTCTTTTCAGCATGCTGGCAGAAACAGCATGATGATACAGAAATGGTGACAAAAGAAATTGACAGCAGACACTTCAGATATCTTTTTCAGATATGAAATATGCAGTATCTAGTAAATAGATCTGTTCTTAGTAAGAAAAGCACTGACATTAAACCCCAAAATGTACACTTCTTTAATAGGTGCACAAAGTTTTCTGAAGGATCTTCACCAAGCATTGTCTGCTTCTGCCTTGGGCTGGACAAGGCAGCAATTATGCATAGTGCATATAGGATGCAGGATTATTTATTCAATTTCATGCAGCCTTCAGGTCAATTTGCAAACAAACCCAGGCACTAGAGTTGCTGTGGAAATACTTCTGATATTTTCAACAAGTCTTGAGGTAAGGTACATGTATCTCATGTGCTTTTATGGACTTTTTCTGCCAGGAATAGATATAGATGTGAACACATGTGTCCCTGATTAGTATGGCAGTGCTAGAAGTAGCCCATCAATATATTGACATAACAAACACATTGACACTTTTAGAATACCCAACTATCTGATATACTCATGTGTGAAGTGAGGACATTTTATAGTTGCTGAGCAAATTTAAATCTCAAAAATATTAACAAATTCCTTGAGATTTTTTTTTTTTTTATTCAATACTCAGTGGGTACAGAACAAGGGTCATTTAGAAGAAAAGACTATATTAACATAAGTGGGATTTCTGTACTTTCTTTTGTGAAAAGGTGTCAGCTAGCAAGAGATGAAAACAAGTAAGATAGTTTCAGTGTACTAGTTTGGGACATTGTGTTCCAATGTGCTTACAATGCCAGTAATTGACAGTCTGGACCTTATTGACTTAGAAAGTTCTTAGCACTGTTTTATTCAATATATTTATGCCTAGTGGTACAGCACTTATCTGGGATCTAACTGTGATCTGTAATTATTTATAATATTCCCTTTAAGGTAGCAATTTAAATTAAAATTACTAGCCAGAAGGTTTTTTAAAAGAACAACTCTAACCTCCTTAGAAAATCACATGCATATTGATATAACTAGTTCATCATACATTTTCTAGCACCCTAAGGCATACCAGACTCTTTCTTCTATTTGTTCCATTTTCATATAGTATCTTATTGAGAATTTTTCTCTATTCTTTCAGGAAATTTTCAGGAATATAACTCTTTCCACAGTTCCAAATTGTAAGCTTCTATATCAATTTTATTTCCTTGTTTATTGATTTCTTACTTTATATTAAAGCAATGAAATATGAATTTTGTGAAGCCACAGGACATTGGTAAATTTTTATACTGTGTTGCACAAAATATTGACTCATTTCTTCCCTTATTAACATGAAGTTTTTCTTTTTATCACTTCTAGGAAAGAATATGATGAAAATCTCTTTCAAATCTCTAGTCTGCTTTGTCACTCAGCAGGGACATAAATAAACGTCTCCAATAACTTTATTCAAAGCAGTTTCTTTGGTAAACACAATCAAGTACACATAGAGACACGCAAGCAATGAAATACCAGAACATCTGGTGAACTGCAGGTGGGCCGGGAATATGAAGTTGAAACAGGTGCACAGAAGCAGGTTTTCTGATTCTGAAATTGTATTAGATGTTGGTAGGTTTCTCTATATGTGAGGCAATGACCTGCATGATTTCCACGTAGGTTAGAATCAGCCATGTGTCATTTTCAAGAAAACATTTCACAAGAGGGTAGAGCTGTAAAGGCAGCAACTGTTACATAGAGTTTTTTGGTTTAATACATATTTTTGCTGCAATATCTATGGATGTCCTAATCTCCTCATTCCTTCCCCCAGGCTCCTTTCTATAATATCAGCGCTTTTATACATGTAACTCTGGTGTTGAAAACTTAGTTTTCTAAGTAAAAACTACTGGTTCTTAAGATGCCCTCTTCGCTTTCAAGCATTTTTTTTTTTTACTACTAGTCAGTTGCAAGTACTGATGTGGGGGAAAAAAGGTAACTCAGTAAAAGGATGTTTCAAAATTCCATTAGTATTTTTAAGATCCCAAAGCTGAAGCTCAAGTGTCCTAATCTCTTTGGTGAATTCAGCCATGAAAATACATCTGAATCTTTTAGGACTACAAAACATAAATATTTGTGAAATATTCAGGAATAAGATGTGTAATTTTATGTTATGTATTTTAACCCCATCTAGAACTATGAGGAACAAGCTCCTTTCCATGACTCCTTACTTGAATGAGGTTATGTAAGTTATTGAAGGAGATCTAAAACTTTTATGTCTAACTTGAAATCAATATTTGTCAAGTGCCTTCTATAAAATAGACAATACATCCATCCAGATAGAGTCTGGTCACCTTCTGTACAAAAATAGCCTCTGCTTTGTGTGTTTCTGTCTGTGCTTATCCTGCTCTGCACATTACTCTGAGCAGTTTAGCCAGCAGAAAGCATACAGAAATATTTCTAAGCTACATCTCCCAGGGTTTAAATTCAATCAACCCCCCCCCCCCCAAATTAAACAAACAAAAAAACCAAACAAAACCAAAAACCAACCAGCCAAAAACAAAACAAACAACCAAAAATGAGGCCTATGCATTCTAAATGCACAGAACCCCAAAGCAAACCATATTAATCTTAATCTAGTCACTGTTAATTACTTATTCATCAGTTAAATGTGCTAGATCAACCAGTGTAATCAAAGAAACCTGTCTTTTTGCTTACCCACTTTGCTGGTAGAGACTTTTACCCAATTGTGCATTTTTTGTTTATTTTATCAAAGAGTAAATCCTTAGACCATCTACATTCAAACAGTTATTCCACTGACTTAAAATATTTCCACTTCAAATTTATTTAGTTCTACCATTAGGAAAATAATATTTGCACCTCTGCTATAACCCTCAAGCTGTTTTATTTTTCCCCAAAATTACTTGAGGGGTCCCAAACAGCCAAAGGAACTCTGGAAATATTTTTAATTATGATTTCCTAAGTCATAATATCTTTCCTGCCAACAGTCAAATATTACAGACTAATTTACCTGATGAACCAGCTCAGGTTGTGACAAATCTGCTGAGTTTACCAACTAACTCATCTTTAAGCTGTTGCATAAATACCTATTAAATAGGCTGCACAGTTGAATTGGGAACATCAGAGTGGCCATCTTCACCCCTCCACTGTTTGTAGGCCAGAATTCAAATGCAATTTGACCTATTTTCAAACAACTCCACATGTATCCAATAGGCACACAAAACTTTCAGACCAGCTTTATTATGTAGCACACTTGAAAAATTATGGACACCAAAACATTCATCAGCAAAATCACTGAACAGTGTTCTTATCAACATGTTCAGCCCAAAAATTAATTCCAACATTAGTATCTCACTAAGAACAGTGAAAGCAAACAAATAATTATTATTTATGGCAGTCATGAGCCAACATGCATGTCATTTTTAGTTGCACATAGCGTTTAAATTAAACTAGTTCTTTTTTTAAATACACCTATAGGCCCAAATTTGAACCAGAGTTACAGTTATTAAACATGTTTAACATGTTAAACATAGGCATGGTTTTCATTGGAGGAAATTGGAGGATGGGAAACAGAAAAGTTCACCCTTTCTCATAGTGGCATTTTTTTGCCCACTATGTTACTGCTAGTTCCATTCATATATCAGAACCACTGTGAAGATCTGAATATCCACATAGCCCATGGTATTTCCTCACCTTCTTTTGAGATACACAGTAGTTTGCATTATCCTGGCCCCACTGTACCTATGTAGTTCCCTGTGAAACCAACTCATAGCCTGGCCTGTGTGACTGCTGCCTTCTGGAATGCAGTGTGAAGGTGCTAGTTAACCTGAACACACCGTAGTACAAAGACATTGGAGGCAAGTTATCCTTGCAGAGAAGTGGCACTGCATATCTGCATCCAACCTTTGTGGCAGTTCCAGGCTGCAGGAAACCATTGGGGGCGGAAACAGAAGCTTAATTACTTCTTTATTTTACTGGTTTCTAGTTAGCTGTGGGAAAAACACACTCTTGGCTCTTTCTTTTCCTTTCACAGACTATATTCATATTCTATACTCCTCCAGCTGGAGGAGTCTGTCTATTCACTAAGCAGGGAACCCTAAGAAAACTCTCTTTCAATCCATATTGCCACAGAGAATACTTTTTAGGGGTTCTAATTCTTACCTAATTTAGATCAAATCTATCCAAAGTAAACTGAGAGATTCAAAAGGAACTACTTCTTACTTAAACTTGTGCAACTCACAGGGACCTCAGGAACCTCAAGATCATAAATCATTCTTACCTTAAATGAACTTTTTTTTCTTTAGTGACCCGGGGAATTGTTTTCTTTCATTAGTAACTGCAGTAGCTGCTGATGGTTCTACTAGGGATTCCTGATTGCACTACTTTGCCATGAAAGTCACTGACACCTCTACATTTCTCTCAGGGAGATGATAAATGTGAGAAACCTAGTCTTTGCTAAAATTTCAAAAAGCTCCAGTCATTCTGCACACATGTGACAGGAATGAATTTCATTGTTCTCTCTAAAAAAAAACTGATTAGTGGGTTAAAGAACACAAAAATGTTCAGAGCTGTTAGTTTTTAACTTAGATAGCTTTATTTGTGAGTCTGCCTCTATTCAATCATGCAGGTTTTATGTGTGTTTGAAATTCAGCTCTACTACGTTTTGGCAGACCTTCCTTCCTTCCTTCCTTCCTTCCTTCCTTCCTTCCTTCCT
>VZTR01010431.1:6942-28144 GCA_013400775.1 Chaetops frenatus | reverse complement strand
CAACAAACCAAAAAAAAACCCCAGGTCTTTAACCAGTAAGGTTTAGCAGAAATCCGTGTTTTGGCTGTTTAATAAAAACAAGTAGACAAACAAACCCCAACAAAGCAGACCACCTCAAACTTTTTCTGTTTAGAGGATTACTTCTGTTTTTAGGAAAAGTGATTTGTTAAAACTGCTAGTTTTCTCCATAAACATAGAAAGTCTCTGCTGCTCTACTCCCTACGAAAACAGGAGACAATTTAACACTATTTTCACTGACTTTAGAATGAATGTAGATTGATAAATATTCATGCAGTTTGTCTGCTCTTTTTGAGCTTAAACAGATTTAAAGCTGCTAGAGCTTAAGAGGAAAGCTGACCATGAAGGTCACTTCCAAGGGGTTTTCATGCTGATTTTGTTGGGAGAATGAACACAGTATTGTATCATCGCGATTAAAAAATATTTTTTACATTTATTTCCAAAATATTTAAGTATTTTCATTAGATCATTGTGTTTTAGAAGTTGAAATAACTGCATGATTTTTGAATGCAGCTTCAGGATAAAAGGAATCTTGTTGAAGTGTCAGGCTGAAATAATATCTAGACATGCATGTAAAAAATGTAATGACTTGGAAAACATGAGTTCATAAATAGGCTCAAGTCTTCATCTGGTGTATTGGTGAAGTAGAATATTACAACAGAGTGTGAAAGAGATTCCTTTTTTAGCTGCCAAAGGGAAATTCTGACCACTTTCATGGGACAGGTACCAGACTTCCTTGTGCACATTTTCCAGGTGATCAGTGGAACACCTAGACAGTTGTCTGTCAGGAACTCTAAATAGGAGGAAATACCTGAAACCTCTCCAGTTATTGTTGATGCAGAATTATTGTTGATACTGGCAAAGCTTTGTTAACCATGAAGGCTGTTTCTGTGAGGAGCTGAGAGTATTCTTAAGATAGATTGCAAGATCAGAAGTTCTAGTAAATCTGAAAAACAAGACTTACGGTTGTGTTGCTGATAAAGCCGTTTAGAAATGTCTTGGGTGCTGTGCTAAAAGAGTATGGTGTGCAAAACATACAAAGATACAAGTTAGCTAGAAAAAAATAAAACCACAGAAAATACTGTAGTCGGTTTTCACTAAATGAGTAGTGGCAAAGAGCAATCTGCTGACTGACACTCAAGTAGCTTCTCTGGAGTAGATTATTGGAGCAGCAACAAGTGATTTGTCAATGCTGTCACAGACCCGCTAACTCTGTATAGCTCTGGGTATCACCAGTGCAACTGCAGCCTCACCAGAGGAATCCTTGTCCTTCAGCTGCATGTATTCCATGGAATAAGAATAGACAGATGTGATGGATGTACTATTATTGAATGTAGAAGTAAAGCAGGAGAGAAGAATATTTATAAAATGGTTGAGTATAAACTAAAGCATTCTTTAATCTTACCCTGCAGGTCTTCTTGTTTCATTTAGCACAAACAAGATGGAGCGGATGCTCCTCTGCATCCATGAGGCAAGGAGGGTACTGCAAACACAAAGTAGTGGAATTTTCCTTGGGAACTTTAAAAGGCATGTTGGGTGAAATTTTCTTTTTTTAAAAAAGCCATAAAAGTAAAGGACAAGGAGACATGCCTTTTTCTAGTAACTATAAGAAGGGATTGAGGAGTTCAGAGGGATTTATGCATGTCCTATCAAGCAAAAAAAGTCCAATAGTACCAAAAGTCATCCTTTCAATTCCAGTGTATCAGTCTATAGCTGTTAACATCTGTGTCTCTCTTTGGTGTTTAGGCATACTTATTCCAACTTACTATTTCAAGCAGAGCCAAAACAAACTGTAATTTGATTTTTTTGTTTACCTATAGCGTGAAAGATAACAGTAAATAACCATTTATTCTAATATTTTAATGCTAATCATATTATTTCCAATTTTTTTTCTCCTCCTGTATCTATTAAGCCAGTTTGCTTATCAACAGAAGAAAATCTGATATTTTGTCTTATCCCAGTGATATGGGCTTGATGTAATCTCTTTTGTTGGTATGTCATTATGCATTGACTCATTTTTTCTTCCACTGCTTTAAGTCTTGGAATTAGTTTGGCTTATCTAAATGTTTTAGCCTTCTAGTTTGAGGCTTCTGGAGATAATGTTTAAATTGTTTGAGACTATTTTAGATACTTCCTTCAATCTTACCTTAGGAGTGGAAACAATCCCACAGGAGAACAACTTCACACCAACAGCAACTATGAATGTCATACCCTGTGAAATAAGTGACTGTTGCCCAGACACTACTTTCTGATCCATTGTTCCTGATCCTAGGTGTACATGTTATTCTTGCCCTTTAACAGTGGTATATTTATGTGACTTATGAGTGTGCCACCATTAGCATTTTATTTTACAACAGGAGTACACTTTGGAGCAAATCTGTCTTCCCATTTCACCACATTTGGTTTGGTCACTGGAATGGCAGAGTGGATCTATGTGTTTTACTGATGCAACCAAGCCAGATATTGCTCTTCAAGATCACATCTGATGTGCTCAGCAGCTAATGGGCTTTCAGTCATCAGGGCCAAAAATAGAACTGCTGTGAATTAAATGCCCCTGAGACATTTTTGCTGTGAGCACTTGTGTCTTTGTCACCAACTGCTTTGACCTTCTGATCCGCTCGTATGGCACTCAGCTCTTTGCTATTGCACACGTGTTCTTGGTGGCCCAGGGTGGATGGCAGCTCACCCCTCTGTCCTAGGCTGCCACTGAACATCCCTGCCCTGCTGTCACTTCTGTCCATGCTGTCAGGAGAAACCAGCTTGCATGTCTCAGTGCAATCCTCATGTTCAATGCAAGAAGAACCAAGGAACATGTTTTTGTTTGTTAGAGTCCAGAGGAGCTCCTCTCACATTTGTTGTCCAGCCAAGGGGCTGTTTGCTTGGATTTCTTTGGAAGTAATCCAATTGGACTTCAGCTTGCAACTCGGACCATGACATAGTGATCCAAGTCAAACACTTGGTGGGATTGTTAGCTGTGCGTTGCAGAAAGACTTGCAGTTACCAATTACCTGTTGGTTTTCACAGCAAATAATTAATGACTTGGTTGCATGTACTGTTATCATATGTGTTGAGGGAGATAAAATATGCCTTTTCATTCTTTTTGGATAATGTATGTCTTATCATTTTAATGCTTTCTGGGGTCAAAAGAGAGTGCTTGAAAGGCACACTGTCCCTTTACTTTCTACCATCACCCTAAAAAGCCAGAAATTGTCAAGAGAGCCCGGTCTACAAGAGGATGGTAGCTTTTTGAGATCACCACATTCTGTAATCAAATAGTTCTCTTGACAGTCAATAACATACTGTTTTAGAGAAAAGTTCTAGAATTTAGTAGAAGTGTCTACTAGCTGTTGAAGAACAATAGAAAACAAAGCCATTAGAAGTCTAATAGAACTCAATTTCTAAACACCAGAGATGTTTTTAAAGCATGCCCTTTTGTTTCAGATTTGCAGACCACTTTATTAATAGAGACACAAATGCAGTTTTCATCTTCACCAAACTGACCTCCTGTTTTGGCTCTCCATGTATCCGCTAGTAATTTTTCTACATCACTGCTAGTAAAGTGCTAGCAGCAATTCTTCTATTTCTCCTGTCAACCAAGCTTTATTCAAGTTTGACCTTCTCTTTGTCAGACAAGCATCACTCATCTCTTATGATGTGCTAGCTTTAATATTTCAAGCGTTATACACTATCTCCCTAGAATAAGCTTCAGCAATACAACATCCTCTGGGCTTACAGAGTGTAATGTTCTGTTCTATGGTGGCAATAATAGCTTCTGGGTGCAGCATTTATTATTTTAGCATGGCTTGATTTGTGTCATTGTTTTGGACAAGCTACTTCTTTAATGTCCTGTTTCTATTCAAATCTGTTTTTCATCTGTTATTTCCCTTTCTTGACAATACATGCTAATTAAAATTCTCCACTTCAGACTACAGACTACTTCTGACTGTGGGTACTTTACATATGTTATTTTCATGAAACAGCTGTATTGTTATCTAATTCTAGCAAGTATTTTGTCTGAAGGCTTTGCTTCTAGGAACAATGTAATTACTAGTCAGTTTGACATTCTTGCAGCCATTTTGCCAAATTAAATATTGAAATGGTACTTTGAGCGAATAATGAATTTTAATTCTTTCTCCTATTTGGTGTTGTGCAATAATGCACACTTACAAGAGTGGAAAATCAGTGTTTGGATTAATTTTGATCCTGAGGTTTCCTAACAGTTTAGATTTTTGGAACCTTGTTACAGTTCCTGTGCTATGGCGGGGAGTGGAGAACTGAATTTTTTCAGTCATTAAAGAAAGCAGTGTATTGGGACAATATTCTACTGCTCAAAAAAGTGCACAAGTGAAGCAATGACTCAGGACTTTTGAAGGAGGGCTATGGCTGGGGGACAGAATCACCTGAACCTCTTTGATACAAATACCTCTGCTGACTGATAGGGCCAGTTGTATTTCTGATGGTGTCACAAGCTACAAAAGCAAAGGTCTGTCTCGGCTTCCATATCTTACTAATATACCTTTCATGCTGGAAGACTGCCATTTCAGCACCCTTTATAGATTTTTTTCTTTCCTCAGAAATTTGGGTATAGAAACTGGTTCTCTTGTATGATTAATTTCTGTTTTGTGCGAGAAGTTACAGATGGCAGCATTGCCAATAGAATGAATTAATTGGACCATAACAATTAGAAAACAGTTGAAAATAATGTAAATGTAAATTTTTTAAAGATCTGTTGGTTTTCATACCAAGTTTGAATAGTAATTATGCAGCATTGATAAACACTTGTTGGAAATTTTACTTAACCTACATTTAAAGTGATAGATAAATAGAAGATAATCATGGGGCTTATTTGAGGGTACTGAAAAAATGATAAGCCCCTCTCACTTCATTCCCCAGCCATGCCCATATGTAAACCAGTTGCAACAAAAGTCAAGATTTAGTGGCTATGCTGAGTATTATACAACTTTTTAAATACCTGAAACCTATTAAAGGAAACTTAAAGATTAATTTT
The DNA here is from genome assembly GCA_013400775.1 of Chaetops frenatus. Lineage (NCBI taxonomy): Eukaryota > Metazoa > Chordata > Aves > Passeriformes > Picathartidae > Chaetops > Chaetops frenatus. Next base: position 23,118 of record VZTR01010431.1, on the reverse strand, counting down.
ATCTAATTACATAATTAGTTATCTAATTAAATAGAAGTGACTGTCTTAAAAACTAAAAAGGGCTGGTTAGCATTTTCCTTTTGCCTTCAATATTTGTCATTAGTAAAAATAATTTTCAGTAGTATGCAGCTAGATGACCACCTTGCTCTTCATGATTCTGCTACACAGGTTTGTAAATATCAATGTGGACTGCACTGAGCTGAAATAGCAATTATTAAAGACCAAAAGAGTTTCTTCTATAATCTGACTAAAAACCACCTTCCTCATCTAAAATGGCTGTGGTATAGAGGCATAATATGAAGGGTATTACTGGTATTTCATAATGTAGTGAATTCTAAATTAAAATGAAAGTTTAAGGAGAAACAACTAATTAAAGTAAGAAGGGTTAGCTGTATGAACCAGTGTTTCCACTGCTCCTAAGGTGCTCTCATTGCTTTCTCAGGTTAGTGTTTTGAATGTGTGGATGACAGAAGTGAGTTGTATGAAGATAAGCTCTTTTAAGTGAATCATTGTCATTCAGCAGTGTAATCTGAGATGTCTAGCCTTGAATCCCTGATTTGAAAATACATTCAGCGGTCTCTTACATAATCACAGTTCATTTCTTATCTACATCAAGGAATGTTGCTGTCTCTCCTGGTAGCCTAACGACTACTAAAGTGAATTGCTTGGTGAGTCTGTACACTTCCTATTTGGTGCTCTCATACATGCAGAGAACACTTCCACAGTTCAGATTATTTCACTCATGGTGAGTTCAGAAGAAGCAGTAAACAATGAAGTTTTCAAACTAATTTTGTCTCTGAAGATGCACTCACTTGTTACAAAGAAGAGATGTTCTTAAGATCTCTTTTGGGGGAAGTTTGCGTCAGTTCTCTGCTTTGTGCAATTTCTATTGAGAAAGGAGACCACTAGATGGGTGCATTTTTGTTTATACTTAGCAACTGCAAAGAAAAACAAGTTAAATCAAAACCATGCCTTTCTTCCTAATTTTTATTGTCACTCTCCTCACTAAATTTAGGCAAAAATAGATTCCAGTAAAGGTAATGTAGTGAAATCACATGAAGTTGGCTGAAACCCAAGAGAGGTAAAGAAAATTTTATGTATCTGTCTCTCATGCTATGAAAAAATCCATTTTATATAGAAGAAAAGGCTCAACAATTTTTAATGTAACTTTTTAAACAAGTGAATTAAACAAAGAATTCATGGTATTCTTTAGGCATCTGATAGCAAACTATCTGCAAACTACTTAAGAATTGCATTCCACATAAATAATACTGAGATTTATTCTGTGCCCTTATGTGTCACTATTACCAATTTTGTTATGATTAGATATTCTAGAAAGAAGGTACAGGTTGCATGAACGGATTACAGAGAGGCTTTTTAATTTACAAGCAGTGTTGTGCTTAAAACGTCCCTCAGTCCCCAGATTTCTCTTCACCTTTTGAACTCTTTTTTAGAAGTTTGAGAACTGATGCTTCTGTCTCTCATGTACAGAGCCCTGCTGGTACATCCTCTCATGCCTTTCCTCTCATTGATGTCCAGATGCTGCTCCAGCCCTCTGGTTTTAACTACTCCTCATCTTTTCTTTAGGCCTCATAAAAGCACACCCCATCCAGTTTCCATGGCCAGCCCAGCTTACAGTCACCTATTTACTCCTGGCTCTGCTCTCACCCTGCTTGTCAAGTGCTGTAATAATTTTGGGGTGGGGAAGTTAGATCATATGGTTGTCCAAAAATTCTTTTTATGCTTGAAGGAATAGCCAGTAATATCTGATAGTGTGAGAAAAATGCATTTCCCAAATAAATAAAAAATAAAGAATATTTAAAGACTAAGCTCATTTTCATAAATCAAGTCAGTCAAATACTTTGGGTCATGTAAGCAGCCTCTAAAATTAGTGGCACAATAGAGCCTTTTATTTCCCTGATTGTCACTACTGTACTCTATGCAGCTTTGCAGTTGCCAGTATATTTTGGATTTATGTGTTTGAATGTAATTTTTCCTGTATATAAACTGGTTTAAAACTTAAATATGGCACGTGTTTAAATTGCAAATTATTTCATAATGTATGTAACATGAAATATTTACAAACATCTGGAGAATACTCAAACTATTTAAAGGATCCTTGAACACTCCCTTTGGAGAAGTGGGAAGATCAGTAAGGTGACAATTAAAACAATGCTGTTTCATGCATGCACTTTACTATAATGGGCAAATGTGACATGACAATAAAGTAAGGGTAGCTTTTTCTGTCAGCAAGTATTTTCTCTCTGATTGTAAAAGTTCACATTTTGCTTTTGCATAAAGCAATTTAGAATAAGATATATATAGATAGATAGATAGATGAAATAACTTATACTTTCACAACTGTAGTTCTGTTGGCATTTAGGGGGTAATTTCTGTAATTTTGTGAGTAGCTATGATAGAGTAGTTACAGTTTAGGAGTTGGGGTGGGGGTTGTGGTGTTTATCTCCTTAGAAACCTTTTCCTTTTCCTTGGAAATAAAGCATTATTTATTTGAACACTGTAACTATATTAAATATCTATTCATTAACATAAAAAATATATTTTTAGAAAGCAACAAAATTAAAAATCACATGGAGATGGGGTATAGTATGTGAATTATATGCTATACACACAGTCCTTCATAAGTGGCAGAGGTTCTTATCTACCAAGAACATCTTTTAGCTTGTTTAAAATGTAGTGGCAATGATCTTGCCACAATTATACAGCTAAGCACAGGTGTTACTTGGATTCTGTTCTACATTAACAGATATAAACACTGACAGATTTTATAGCATAAGATTTTTCTCAGAGACTGTTTTGTCTAACCTATATTCCCCTTCTTCCCAATTCTCTTTCAGATAGCAGTTCTGTGGATGAAAAGGTTTTAAATCACGTATTTGCTATAGGGATCATGTATTTTGTTGATGTTTGTTTGTGACTTATTTGACCTGTTTTGTTCCTTCATTTTATTTGTGAACTCTGCATGGTTTTTTTCCCCAGCTTTCCATCCTTTTGTTCTCCTTTGAGTGTATTGCAAATGTCTTGCATTTATATACAGGGTAACCCTCAGTGTTGTGCTTATCATAATTGCCAACACAGGGGTCTGCTACTGTCAAACATGATACCTGATTTTTGCCTCCAATTATCCCCTACCCTGCATTCACTGTAGGATTTAAAGGGCAACAGTATTTGGGAAGCAATACCTTACCTTCCCATGGGTTCTTCCAGTGTGTGTCACTAAATACTGAATGCTACCAAAATGTTTCCCAAAAGCACAGTTAGTCTGGCTTTGGCCTGGAGCTGACCCTGCTAAACATTTTCATATGTCTTGTATGTTTGATGCAGTTAAATTCTGTCCGAAACTTACTAAAAGCAACCAAGTAACTGTACCTTTTTTGGTCTCTATTAAAGGCTCGGTTAGTAAGTGCAGGTTCCTTGGATGCTTCCAAGCTTTATGCAGTCCAAGCATTTGCTGGGTAAGTAAAAATATAACTGAGAATTTTCCTATTTGTATCTGCAAATTAGTCTTATAGCATTATAGTAATTTTTCTAAGCTTTTTGGTTTAAGAAATTGCATTCTTTTAAAAGGAAGGTAGTTTCATTGTGTATGTCCTGTTAAATTTTTTTTAATCCTTATTTTTTGAGAAATTAATAAAACAATGACAATGCTGAGGTCAATTAGATAAGAGTTTTTTTTTTTTACCTCTTTGCATATAAAGTAAGTGTCCTTTGAAGCTGTAGCACGATTTTGTCTTCCTTCTGATAAATGTGCAGTAATGTAATTCTAGCAATATATTATCACTCAAGTACTTCAAATCTAAAAAGTCAAGGGAAAAGATCTTCCAGTGGCTGAGAGTGAATATGGTAGCAATTTGTATATTTTGTTTTGTTGTCTCCAAATGAAGTTATCTTGCATCCAGTTCTAGGGATTCCTTCCTATTTTGAATACTTTCTTATTATTCAGTCTGGAAAGGTAAAGAAATAAAATCCTTTGGTAAAATTTATCAGTTATATTAATTACCTAATTAAAAGGGGTATTATCTTCTTGCTGGTGACTATGCAAGTAATCTTTATTATAATTACAATTTATTATAAAGACAAGGTGATAAGATTAAATTAATCCTTCATCTTCTGCTTTTATGTCTGAAATGCTATACAATTGATGCTAGACACTGTGAAGTTTTTCCTGTTTAGATTCCTATTTTGAGGGGAGGTGGGTGTTGCATTAATTTGCTTCATATAATGCACGTGCTTCTATGGAAAGTATACTTAGGGCAACGTTTGTACTTGTTGCTAAATTTGAAACAAATTTATGAATGATCTACAGCTTTTTAGTGGTGTAGGTAGTTTCCATATAGTTTTTCATATCTCAAAGTGTTGTATTTCTGCCCTTAGCAACTCACAGAACCTCCCAAGTAAGAGTGTGAGGCCACATGTGAGATCGTGCAGGATTAGTCACCAAATGCAAACCAGATGAGAAACTGTTTAACACCTGGTTATTGTGTAGCTTAGGATAGATTTGTAATCGGACTCTGAATGCAGGTACTGACAGTCAAGTATTGTATCTATGCCTGTAGGAAGCTGCATGTGACCATACTGTCTTCCCTTGCCAGTTTCTTGATAGATGTCGACCTTTAAAAGGGAATGTGGAATTCCTGTTTTTAGTGGGTTGCACACAAAAAGCAATCTCGTTGGTGTAAGGAGAACTTTTGCCACCAACAAGGACTATACAGACTGAAGCTGCTCTTTTTATGCCCTCTCTTCCATTCACAGGTGAATAAATTCAAATATTGAATCCTCCAAGAATAAGCTGTGCCAATCCCTTGTGCAGACATCCTGTAACCACTGCATAGGACTACTTCAAATGGCTGATAGTAGCTCAATAATAGTTCATGTTTTTAGATTTAAGAACCTTATTTCTTTCGCTGACCAAGTTTAGACCTGTCCTCACCTTGCTTTGCTGTCCCACAGTATCTTACTCTGTTTGACTAGGCCTCCCTGAAAACAGTTATGCAATTTTCATTCAACTTCTCATTCAGGCAAAGAATGCTGTCATTTCAGAGACTTCTCTTGCTCTGTTTTAATCACACTTCCCACTCTACTCCTTCGTGCAAAAACGAATGCTAATTTCTGGGATTCCTCAGTCTTTTCGCTGCCAGCACAACTGACTGCAGTTAGCTCTGACACCCTCTCCAAAAGGTGTTGCCATTTGAAGTGAGGCAGGAGATTCCTTCCCTCATGACCATTGTTGCCATGCCTTATCTATACAATAATACCTCAGCTGCCTCTCTGCTGCCTTGCTCTTCCCTCTCTCTGTCGCAGCACAATGCTGTGAACCCACCTCATGCACCAGCATGTCCCAAGTCCATGGCAGGACTGCAACTCTCCATTCTGTGCATTCATCTTCACTTGGTTGCACAAAATGGGAACAGCCCAGGACAAGAAAGTAAAGGCAAAGACCAAAGACAGCTTTTCTGGGGCTTCTCATGCAGCTTCTCAGTTAAAAGGCAGAAGCACCACCTTTCCTGGTTTTTCCATACTAATATCACATAAAATCATCTTCGTTTTATTTTTCTTCACTTTCTTGAAGATGAGACACTTTAGAGCTCATTATTTACATATTTTTAAAATGTGAAAGTAGGTCAGCTGGAGGTCTCATCATGTATATGGATCCTGGGTAGTACTGTTTTACTTTTGCCAGAGACTTGCTCTTGTATTACTTTACTGCTTGCCTAATGGTGAGTCAGAGACTGATAATTTTACCACATGGCCTAATCCATTCTGAAATTTGCTAATGATACACAGATGGTGCTATGTGCACATGATTGCTCCTTTCCCTTCAGTGGCATGTTCTCCATGGTAAAACAAATCTATTTTTCTTGAATTCTCTGACAAATTCAAAATAGATTACTGTTGGGCAGAATATTTCCAGAAGCACCAAAAAATAGTCAATATGACAGGTTTTTTTCTCCTTGCCTTGAATGATAACTTTCATCAAATTATGATTTCACTTTATCTTCTATGTCAAGTTGCTGTTGGGTTATAATTGGAATTAGGGAGGGGAGTAGAGAATTCAATGTATAACCTGCATTAAGATGAAAAGTTTTTCCCTTGCTATGTTATTTCTTAATGATCATTAAAAGGAGTTTAGTAAGAACCTCTGTTTTAGGCATATTTTTTGTGCTATAGAGCAGAATAATAAGTGGAAATAATTTTACAGATATTGCGTCTATGTGAGCATAAGAATGCCTTATACATTGTAAGTTTTATTTAATGCTGATGGAACTGCTTCTGAGTAGCAAAAAGCCCTGAGTTTATTTCTTGGTCTCTGTACATTTACTTTTCACAGCCTCAGAAATGTTATTTTATTTCTATCACACTTTTGCTGGGTTTGTAAGTATGTCTGGGAGCTGCAGTTTGGGTCTGCTTTGATCTTTATGCTATTGAAAAAAATTCTAATATCACAACCCTGCATGGAAAAATGGTTGCGTGAAAATACAAAGGAATTGCATAAACTGACTGAATTCTTTTCACTTTCTTAAAGAATGGTGCAGGTGCATCAGAAGGAAGTGAAAAATTCTTCTTTTCACACAATAATTGTAACATGCATAAGTAAATTCAGGGCTTTCAGATGATAAACTCTTTGTTGTGAATGTAGTTTTTATATACACAGAGATAGAGAGAAACATAAGGACTGAAAAGTGTATTTGAGGAAATGCCAAACAAAGGTCCCTGGAAAGGAAAATGTTGGCTCTTGAAAAATCTGATATCCCAGCTTCTCTGAGAATTTCCAAGTATCTCTGAATTAGAACTGACAAGATATATAGAGATCTTCCAAAACCCTCTGTGGAAAACATTCAGAAGGATGCCTGTGTTAATTGTTTGGAAGAGTCAGAGAGAATGAGGCCGATTTGTTGTCCAGATCAATATGTATTTTAAATTCTGTTGGTGTGGCATCTTTTTATTCTTTGAAGTGACTCCAAGTCGTCCTTTGTAGTTGTTTCCAAGTTACATGTGATATCTAACTGAGGTTTAATTATGTGCTCAACGAAAAAGCTCAAACCAGGCAAGAGAAAATAATCATGGTCACCATGGAATTACTTTAGCATGTGACAGGTTCTATTTTCCACAGTCACACGGAGTTATTTGAGATGTGATTATGTATTTAGCTAGATATTTTAAACTTTGTATTAAATTTAATACAACAATATTCATTGGCATCAATGATATTCAATATGCAATGTTGGGCTGCATCTCAACTACCGGATATACAAGAACTTATGATGGAAGGCTATTCTTATAATTTCTAAATCAATGGTAAAAAGTTTTAGGAGGTATTAAGCCACCTTTTAGCTACTCTGCTTTGGGGGAATGCCAGAAGAAAAAGCACCAAAAGTGCTCTCACTGTTTTTTCATAAGAATTGGAGCACTTGCCTTTAGCTGATAAGTGCTAATTTTGATTTTTAATTGTAAATAGTGATATTTTAAGCAGTCTTAAGGATGTTGTCTTGTAAGCTTCATGTTTTTATTTTCTTCTTTGCCTGTTTTATCTTCTGCAGTCGTGGGCTGTATGGAATTGACAGCATGCCAGACCTGCGAAGAAAGAAATCTTTTCCCATCGTTCGAGATGTGGTGAGTAACTTCTGAAACTGTTGATTCATTGTTGTGTAAGTCTTTCTTGTAATTGCTACTGTGCATCTGAATGACAGTTTGCAACAATTGTTTTATGGGAAAAAGGTGTCTTGAGAGAATGGATTGAGGGCAGTAAAAATCAATGAGGCTGTTGTTATAATGTGCTAGATAAATCTGAACATCTCATTGGATATTTAGGTATTACTTGTGTAATCAAATAATGTGCATTTCATGCAATACTAATCTACTCATTACACAAAGACAGCTGCTATTGAGTGTTTGGGATACTGATTCACTTGATTTATTTTGATACTGAAAGAGAAAGAAAGTTCCTTTTAAAAAGCAGCCCTTCTTCACTGTGAATATTTTAAAGATTTATGCATACATTTGATACAAGGTGAGGTTATCAGGGTTTTTAACAGTCATTGTAAACAATAATAGTTTAGGAAAATAAATTTCAAAATGGAAAAGAAGGGCAGTTCCTTTGAGATTTATTGTGGCTTCCAGTCTAAGCAAGATTAAGTCGAGTCTCTCTGCTCTGTAGAATTTCAAGTGCTCTTCACATTTCTCTTTTTCTTTTCCTGTAGTATAGAATTCATAATTCCATAAAATACATATTTATTCTCTGATTGTGTGAGCCCCCAAACTAATTTCTCACTGTAAAGAAATGATGGGGTGTTAGGCTAAGTAAATGATTACTATCATTGTCATTAAAAGATCAGACTTTGCCAATTATTGCTCAATGTTTTCCCAGTTTCTATGTTCCATTACTCTGTGGTGATCCACCACACTGAATGAGCAGTCAAAAAGAGAAAGCACAGCAACCATTTTAAAGTAGAATTCCTTCTGAAATCAATGAAAAGTTAGTGTTGGACATAGTAGAGCCAGCATTTAAACCTTCATTTAAACCATCTTTTTGACAGCAGCCAGTCTATTAGTTGTATTAAATATGAGTGTAATCTACTGTCCTGCTATGACACTTGTATGCATGTAAATGGCACTCTGCTTTGTTCTTAATTGTTGGAACTGCTTACAGAAAGGTATAGCTCAGAATACATATTGAAGACATCAAAATAAATGTAAATGATCCTTTTTTATGCCTGTTTCAGAAAAATAGAAGTAATATTGTTAGAAATGAGTGGTAGACTTTTGATGCTGTCTAAAATAAATATAATTTCTTTGTTTCAATAAGTCTGACAAATTATTAATATTCTTTATAATTTCTTTCCTATCTTGTCTGGATTTTTAAGGCTATGGTAAGTACTTTTATATTGATAAAAGTTCTGAAATGATCATAGTATTTGTTTCCATTAATGGAGTATTTATTATGATTTTCTATTGGGAAGTTAAAAAATTATTTTATGACGAAGAATTTAATCATGAAGAAAGTGGTGCCTTATGTGAATGTGTTGTCCTCTGCATCATGTATAGCAAAATTATAAAAACTTACCAGTATATTCCAAATATCTTTTCTAATGATAGAGCACAATGTCAAGCATGAGTTCCAGTTCCACCCCTGTGGTACTGGAAAGTGTTAGACACCTAGGGAAAGAGAAGTTGAAAATATTCCCTACTTTTTAATTCTCTGGTATCAACTAGATATGTTTTTCCTTATTTTCCTAGTCCCTCTGCACTTCCAGTTTCACTCCATTATTTTCATGCTTTCAGCATTATATCTAATATAACGTTTATCAAAATTCTGTACATTTTCTTAAGATAATATCTCTGACTCCCATTTGTTTCCATAAATTCACATTTTGAAAAATCCAGCTTTCAACACAGAATATGTTGAGTTGAAAGAGACCCACAAGGATCATCAGGTCCAGCTCCTGGCCCTGCATAGGACCATTCCCAAGAGTTGCACCCTGTGCCGGGGAGTCCAAATGCTCCTGAAGCTCTGTGGGGCTGGTGCTGGGCCCGCGGCCCTGGGGAGCTGTTCGGTGGCCAACCACTCTCTGGGGGAAGAACCTTTTCCTGATGCCTGACCTAAACCCCTCCCCTGACACAGTTTCAGGCCATTCCCTCGCGTCCTGTCACTGTCACCACAGAGCAGAGATCAGTGTCTGCCCCTCCTCTTCCCATCACCAGGGAGCTGTAACTGCAGTGAGGTCTCCCCTCAGCCTCCTCCAGGCTGAACAGGCCAAGTGCTCTCAGCTGCTCCTCACATGGCTTCACCTCCAGAGCCTTCACCATCCTCATTGCCCTCATTTGGGAACTCTCATACTAAACCTCTGAAAAGTCTCTTTATTGTAATTCATTGGGATTCTCTGCTTATTTTAAATTCAGTCATTAGAGGGGGTAAGGTAGTCAAAATCCAGCTGCAGGAACAGTTCTCTTTGCTGCAGTGATGGGTCACTATTGGACTTCTGGTAGAATATATCTGGTACAGGAGAGAAAGTGAAAGGAGAAGTGATGGTTCAAGTGCAGTAACAATACAGAGACCACGAACAGATCTCTGCTTACTGTGGAGCAAGAAAAAAGAGTCCAGTGCACTTGCTGATGGAATTGCTGTAACTTCTGCTTTAAAAAAAAAATATATTCTCTTTTGGATTAGTTAGCTTGAGTTGAGGTGGGACTACAACCAGGGAGAGAAATATCAATAATTACAGTGGAGTTTAGAAGTTCTTAACTAACAGTGGCTAGAGAAGTGTGGTGATCTGCCCAGTCATAGCCAAAGGTAGCTCTTTTTTACTGTCTTTGCTTCTGTTAATGCCAGTCATCATTTGAATGTTATGAAGACTCTAGAAAATTCCAGTGTGTATTCAATTTAAAGGTGATTTTATACTGTATAATCACTGTAATCAGGCTAATTTCTTCTTTTGATCATTGAAGAATGTTTTGCTCCTTAGCTTTATTATTTGATTGTAAGAACACAAGAATAATTGGTGAATCTTTGCTGCTGCTGTAAAACAGTCTGTTGAAGTGAATACACCAGATGAAACAACTGCCTGTTTCAGCTAAAATGATAATGCACTGAAAGTTTTTTTCCGTGTCTCCACAACAAAAACATAGGGCTGGAATTCAAATATGGTGATTTCAAGATTCATATAAAGACAAGGTTCATTTAAATTGCAGATGTCGTTTTCTCTGCTTTTGTATGTTGTCAGCTAAATATCTGGACTATTTTACATTAATCCTGCTATCAGCAGTCCATTTTCTTAACTCCTTTAATCATTGATAGGCAAATTCAGTTATATTCCTAATAAAAATATACATACATTAAGTAGATAAATCATAAAATAGTAAGTATTTGTAGATTTGTGAGGGCTTTTTTAAGTCTACTAAATGGAAGTCATAACAATATCATTATCTTTGAGGCTGGAGAGATTATGCTTTTGTGTCTGTGGTACAAATAGGAAGAAAAAACAATTGAAATTAATACCATGTCCACTAAGGATTGTGTAGTGGAGCTGAATTGTCATTTTTTCTAGATCTGTTTTCTGGGCTTAATACTGCAGTTCTGTTGAATATTTCAGGATTAAACATCAACTTTTTAAATAGAAAAACTATGGGACAGGGCTAAATAATTTCACTCAGTACCTTACTTCCTTTCAAATTGTTTTTTCCTCCTTCCTACCCCCAACAACCCAAGAAACAGAGTACAAATCTGTCTTCCAAAATAATAACGTTGAGATCCCTAGAGTAATATATCTGTACTGCTCAAAAAAAAAACCCTTCTGAAATTGTGCACGTTTTAAATTCTGTAAACAGTGACATTTTGGTCACATTCACCTCTCGTGGGTAACTCTTACATCATATTACAAGTAATACCTGCATTTGCAAGGTGATAAAAAAATGTTTTGTCTTCAATTTTTTTTTCCGCTGCTGATAGCAGTCTGTACATTTTTTTTAAGGATAAAAGAGAAGATGATCAAGAAAACTGAAACCCTCTGTAAAACCAGAGGAATGAGTATTGCATGGCACAGCCAGCAGTCATGAACAGTTATGTGAGCCTGTTTGTTCCTCTGTGCTGTTTTAGCTGTTCAAGACACAGATGATTGTAATGGAGATCTTCTCTTTCTTTTTTTATCCCACACAATTGATCATTTAACATGTAATTGCAGCTTGAGTCCAATTTTTCTTTACTTACAGTTACCATTTTTCAATGTTTTTGCTAGAATGACTTCTAATTATATTAATTTATTTAAGCTGTGAAGGCAAATTTGGAGATAATAAATTAGTGTAAATACAAGTTCTTAGGTAATCTAGAAGGCCTTGAGCATAAAGGAGACTATTGTAAATCCTGTATTAGGGAGTGGCAAAACAAATTAAAAATTTAATAGACAGTGGTCTGCTTTTTCATCTTCTCTTATTATTTGGAGTTTTTGCTAGGCTTTTTTTTTTCTAATTTTTTTTTCATATGTTCATAATTCAACAGTACTTAAGGTCTTTACACTCTGCAGGTCAAATTTTCACCTAAAGAAAGACATGAAGTAGTATCTGGAGATCAGTTTGAGAGGGTAAACAAGTATGAACTGCTGACAAGTTCTGTGTCCTGTTAAAGGAGGGGGGTCAAACACCACAGGTTCCTCTTGCTCTCCACATTCTTTTGATGCTCTGGCAGTTTGGACTTCTGAGGGGTTATTATCTGATTATCTGCACCTACCTTTGTTTCTTGCTGCTACTTAAAAACAGAGGGGCAAGAGAGGGACAAGTTTTCTCATTACATTCATAATGTGTGACTGTGTTTCCCACAGATAAATCTGGCAGCTTTTTCCCATTTCTCCTTCCAAAATGCTCATTCCTCCTTGTTTTGTTCCATACTTAAGGAGTGATACTGCTGTGTGTTCAGTGCTTCATGCTGTTGAATTATCACCAACTTCAGTGTTTGAGAACAGAAGCATTTTATGGGCTTTCTCTTGTACATGTATTTTGTCCTGACAGTGGTACATAAATGGAAATAATCCTTGTGCCTTTGGGGTTTGTTGTTTTGGTTTTGTTGTTGTTGTTTGGTTGGTTGGTTGGTTTGGTGTTGTTTTTTTTTTTTTTTACTAAAATCCCTGTAAATTTAATACATGTGACTGATAAATTTACTGGTTTATCACAAATCCCTCTAGATTTTGCTTTCTTCCAACATGACAAACACTTTTTTAGAACAGCCTAATTATCTGTTTCCTATTAGGTTTGTTCTTTTATATGGGGCACTGTACTATAATTTTAGACACGTTTCTGATTAAGGAGCAAAATAGTCAGGCTCCATGATTCCAAGGGCATCCCCTGGGAGAACTGGGCTTGAAGGACATGTACAGGGTCAAAATTGCTTCCCCATGTTTTTTCTCACAGGAAATAGTATCTGTTTATTGACTTACAGTGACAGCACGAAACTGCAGTTCTGCTGGCTCATGCTCTTTGGTATTGCTGGAGGACAGAACACAGCAGCAGTCACTGCCCTATATTTGAGGTTAATGTTCTTATGCCCTTTGTGCTCCTGTCCTGACAAGTTGTTCACATTGCTCTATTGCTTGGAATGGCTAGGATTGTACAGTTGAGACCTAAAAGGGTCAAATCCCTTCCTAAGTGTAAGGGACATGAAAACTAGAGGTCAAAACTATAAAATTAGCATAGTGCAGGCAAGTAAATGTACATTGGTACTTGGCAAGGCTTTGAGAAAAAACCTGTGCTTCAAGAGGGATCAAAAGATCAATGCTTTTAAAGTAAATTGTTTTCCAACCCAAAACTCTACTGATTATGAAAATAGTTTCTTGTCATCTTCATGATATAGAAGCATTTCTACTTTGCATTTTTAACTTTGTTATGTGGGTCCTGTAGTGTTGGGTTTTGTCACAAAAAGTGTGAAAAAACAAAGTCTGAACAGTTTAATCTTCCCTGTGACTTCGTCAATCTCACTAGCACACACCCCTGGAATTTCCCACATTCATAGAAATAGAATGAAAGGATGGTCACAGAGAAATAAACAGAATTATTTACTTAATGATTACAGAATGGAAAATCTGATAGCAAATTAATGGTCTAGAGTTGGTAAATTGGTAAAGGGAAAAAAAAACAAGGGGAGGGTTCTTTGTAATAGGAGAGAGATGAATCGAAGACGACTAAGCCAAGGATAATTTCTTACCCTATAATTGGTTTCAAAAGATTAATAATTTTGTGTCAGTCTGCAAGTTTAATTATTATCAAATGAAACTTATTGAAAATTGGTTGAGGGAAAGTGAACATTTAAAATTAAAACTGAACAGTCTTATAAATAAATAGAAATCCATTTAAAATATGTCAGTGTTTAAAATTATGTAATTGGAAGGAATTGGAATTGTCTCTTCAGCCAGAGATTAATGATGCAGTTCCTTTGCTGATGTAAGCCTAAATTGCTTCTGGCCTAGTATGTATTTCACAAAAAATAAGAATGTCACATGCAAAGTATCATTTAAACTTTTGCTGTAATAGTTCTGTAATGATGGATTACAGAGACCCACTTCACAGTTAGGTGAAAATCTGTATCCTCACAACAAAGGCAACAACAGACTTATGGTTAGTGGGTGGTATAATTGATCCACACACTGCTAGGCTGTGAGGGCAGCAAAGCATGACAAAGCAGACAGTGGATGACAGAAGAACAGAGATAAAGAAAAGTGTACAAACACACTTGGAATGATTTAGAATAGGAGAAAGGAGGAATGAAAACAACACTGTAGGTGCAGTCCAGTAATATAACAGTGTTATGGTTGGTATTTTGCACAGTGGAATAAATCTTCCCTGTTTCTGTCAGGCCAAAAGGATGACTGATGGCAGAAGTGATATTCAGATTTAAAATATTATTTGTAAAACACACAGAACTCATTTCCCCAGGGCACTTTCCTTCCAATCATTGTATTCACTAGTTAATGCTCAAGGATCCATTTAAATTTCTGGGGTGTTGCAGTAAGGAATATAAAATTTCCTTGTTTATTTTATATTAAAATTATTTTCAGTCCCTTTGTATATACTATTCTACAGAAAGAGTTTATCTCTACAACCAAGTGCATTGTCTTTATAACCAGAATTTGTCCGTATACCAATAACATCATGTGGCCACATGAGAATAGATAGACACAGTCTAACTTTTCCTGTCTCAAATAAATAACCAGAGTATTTTTCCATACAGTTATCCATAGTAGTGAATTAATATTATCTTTAAGGAAAATAATACTTTAATATTTCTCGAAGTCTTTATATTTAAGACAAGTAGCATTTTATATTCATACACACAGTTTAAAAATGCTCAGTGAGTTACAGAAAATTATCCAGACTGACAACTTGAACCAAAAGACTACTGCAAAATGATCTCCCATGTTGCTGCAGGCACAGTCAGCTTCCAAATTAGGGCAGGATGCCTATCCTTGTACCACATTAATTTGGTTGGCAAAGCGGAAAAATAGTGACAGCCTGTGGTTGAAAAAAACTGAGACACAAACCGCTGAATAACAGGTTTTGTATTAGAAATGGCAGTTCAGCTGGGCACTGCTGAAAGGAACTGTAATGATGATGGAAAGTGTACTTCCGTTATATACTGAAACCTTAAAAACTGTGAGCTGCAAACATTAACTAAAAGTTTTTGTACCTTCTGCACTTTTGTTTACATCCAGTAACAAAATCAAGTACTATTTGCCTTCTGTTAGATTCAACAGCTGGTGCTACCTGTGTAATTGGTACCTCTTTTGCATTTGCCTTAAACAGACTCTTGCAGCTCGGAAATCTGGTATTTCCATGGCCATGCTCATCCGGACCTCCATAAACACTGATGAAATGGTAAGTGTTTTCAATGACAGGTTTAAGTCTTCTAAATAACAGAGACATTTTCGTTCAAAGATCTCTAAAAATTATTTCAGCCTTACACACTCCAAAGTGGATGAAATTGAGTATATTCCATTTACTGTGTAGGAACTTTCAGGGAACTCGAGCAGAATTTGCTGCCTGATTCACAGCAGCAAGACCAGGTTTGCTTCTGCTGACTCACATCCAATGCAGTCAGAAGGGACTGGCCAAGACACCTTTGATTTACAAAACAATTATTTGGGGAAGCCTTTTATTTTAAATTGTCCAACTGTAACATGTTTACCTGCAGTCTTTCATCATCTTTCCTTCTTCATCACACTGTGAGTGCAATTAGAATGGCAGGGCTCTGCAAGATGGGTTTTTTTTGTGATCAGTCCTTATAGGTGGCTGGGAAACTATTTTATTTTTAAATGTAACTCATGCTAATAATATCTGTGATTCTAGAAGAATATTTAATTCATACAAGAAGTGACCACAAGAGTCTTTTGAAAAAATATATTTTCATAGTTAGTAAAACATGTGAGTTGTAGTTTTTCATTAGTGATTTCACTTAGATTTAGCAAAAGAAATTTTTTTGAACAAAAACACAACAGGTGCCATTTTCTTCAGGAATACCAAAAGCATGATCCCAGAAGATTTATATGATTGAACTAAGCAAAAGCAATAATTTGAAGAAATAAAGGCCCATTTTTTATTCCTCAAATTGCCAGTGCATACACAGTCTTCTAAAATACATCCTATTCTGAAGAAAGAGTTGAATTTTTCTTACGCTGTTGT
>VZTR01010414.1:0-28751 GCA_013400775.1 Chaetops frenatus | reverse complement strand
ACCTGACCCATCCTGTGATTCTGGGAAACCCCCACCTTCAAATCAGGGAACAGAAAAATAGGATTTGCACTTCCAGTGGGGCCCCCCAAAAAATTAGGGAATAATTCCCTCCAGGCTTTTCTTCCCACCCTTTACATGCAAGTCCATGAATGAGTTTTTTGGGGAACCTCAGGCCATCATCAAGCCTTTAAATGTGCTCTTTGCAAAATCAGTTATTCCCAACAGGGTTATCTCTGTCAGGTTCTGCTCCTGGTAGCCTTTATTAAGGATAAAAACACATATTAAAAGAACACTAACAAAAGAGAGAATTTGAAATCCAAATGTTTCATTTCAGATGTATCCCATGACCAGGTGCATCTGTGCTCTGCTTGGATCAGGGACAGATAAATTACACAAAAATGGGCCAAAAATCCAATTTCACCACCCTTGTGACAAACTCCTGGTATGGGAGTCACGAGACCAGGTCTGGGATGTAAATTCCCTAAATTTCAGCAAAGAACAGGACTGGAAAATGAATCCCATAGGTCAAGCCTGTCTTTGACTCCAAGGGGGAATGTGCTCCTGAGCAGGGAATCGAACAAACCTGAAGAATTCCAAGTGACTTTCCCCCTGCAGACACATTAAAATCTGGTGAAGATGAGAAAATTCCAATTTGCCCCCTAAAACCTGGTGCCAGCTCAGTGGTTCCCAGCTCCAAGCACTTCACTTGCCACCATTCTGCAAGGAACCTCTCAGGGACAGGCAGGAGAAATCTCCCTGAAAGGGAAGTTCCCAGCAATTAGTGGTTGGTTCAGGCTTTAAGGCACGAATTCAGCCTCTCAGGATAAAATCTGGCACCTCATCCGGGCAGATTTTCCTTCCCTGTGCCATCAATTAGTGAAATTCAGTGATTTCCCATGCTGAGTGATGCAAAGTGGTATTTTTAAACAGTTTTTCCAAGGTCATTGAACATTTTTATTTTTTTTTTTTTGAAGTGGCTCCCCATTTATATTGTGGTGTTCATTAATGTGTTTCTTGTGGATTTCTGAGACAATCAAGACTATAAAAACATAAAAGACAGAAGTTATGATTCACTGAAGAGACAAACCTGTGCTGTGTTTCCCCTCTGTGTGGAAATCATGGAAATGGGAATTTTTGTGGCAGAGAGAGATCTGAACCAAGGGAGTCTCATCTACCTTGAGAAGAATCCACAAACTTAATTCTCCAGAGCTGAGATGTGAAAGAAAATTTATTGGCTTTCCTCAGCTTCAGATTCCTCAGCAAAAACGTGTGCTCATTTTTGACCACCAGGGAAGTAGCAGGGAATGGGAAATGGAGAAAAGAGGAGGGGAAGGAGAGACTGGAGAGGGACAGGAATGATTTTATTCTCCTGGTATCTTGACCCTGAACATAATTCCACATTGTCTTGAGGCAGCAATTGCTCCACTAAATATCCCAGAAAAATCAAGGTGGAAGAGCCTTCCAGGACCATCCAGTGCCACCCCAGCAGCACCGGCAGCACCCCAAACCCTGTCCCCAAGGGCCACTTCCAGACTCCTCCTGAGCACTTGGGACCTGGCTGCCACAGGAACAGCTGAGCTGCTGCAATGGTGCTGCTTTCCAGAGGGATCCTGGCAGGCTGTCCCTAAAATATCCATATCTGGGAAAAAGAACTGTCTAAATATCCCAGTAACTCCATGGCTGAAGGTCAGAGACCACATCAGGTTGCACTGTCCTTAATTCCTGCTGGAGAGGGACACCTGGGATGGTCCTTTGTGGCTGAAGGAAAATCCCAGAGTGACAGAATCCCAGAATAATCGAGAGATTTTCATGGTCATCCAGTCCCAGCATCACTCCAAACCCTGTCCCCAAGGGCCACATCCAGAGCCCTCCTGGCCCCTTCCAGAGACAGTGACTCCACCATTCCCAGCTCATTCCAATGCAGGGAATTTTTCTTTTCCAATCTCCAATTTGCCCCTCCCCAGGTGCAATTTGAGGCCATTTCCTCTCATATTTTCCACATTTACTGACCCCCCTCACTGCCCCTCCTGGCAGGGAGTTGTGGGGAGCAGAGGTCCCCCCTGAGCCTCCTTTTCTCCAGGCTGAGCCCTTTTCCCAGCTCCCTCAGCTGCTCCTCCCAGGCCCTGCTGACAGATTGGGAGTGCTGTGAAATCAGAATGAGGAAAGGAATAATTGTGGTGCCTCTCTCCCCTGGGGAAAGGCAGGGATTGCACAGCCCTGGGCTCTTCTTGGGACACAGCTCTGCTCACCCCATGGCCCAGTGACTGCTGCCCTGCCCTGCTGGCACCTCATGGGGACAAGGGACAGCTCCAGGCAGAGCAGCACAAATCCCAGGGCTCCAGTGCTGAGTCTGGATTCACAGGAAGGAGAACCAGCCCAGACCTGAAGGGCTCAGAGTCCTGGAATCTGCTGCTGCTTCCCTGGGCTTTGGTTCCAGGGCTCAGCAGCTGCAGGTTCCAGGCAGTGTTGCCACCCTTATTCCATGGAAAGGTGTGTCCTGCCCTCCCTGGCACAGCACAGCCCATGGCAGCAGGAATGGGATCACAGGGGCACGGAATCATGGAATGGTTTGGGTTGGAAGGATCTTAAAACTCATTTTGGTCCATCCCCACTCCCACTGTCCCAGGCTGCTCCCAGCCCCAGTGTTCAACCTGGCCTTGGGCAATTCCAGGCATTCAGGGGCAGCCACAGCTTTTTGGGAATTTCATTCCAGGGCCTTCCCACCCTCCCAGGGAATGATTCCTTCCCCATATCCCACCCAGCCCTGCCCTCTGGCAGTGGGAAGCCATTCCCTGTGTCCTGTCCCTCCAACCCTTGTCCCAAATCCCTTTCCGGCTCTCCTGGAGCTCCTTTAGGCCCTGGAAAGGCTCTAAAATCTCCCCAGAACCTTCTCTCCTCCAGGCTGGACAACTCCAATCACCTGCTTCCCTCTCATTGTGGCACCAAGGAAGTATCCCAAGGAAGCAATTTGTGCCACCAGGAATTGTCCTTCCTGGTTTCTACTCTTTGGGAAGCCCCCATGAAGGATTTCATGGAAACAAACTTCAGGAGAGAGGAAGAATTTGCTGCCAGAATACCCAGAAATCAAAGGGAAAAAGAGAACTATCTCCTTTTCCTGGAAAGGGTTTGGAAAACTTTGTGAAACCCCTTCCCATTTCCCTCTGGGAGGTTGAGGCCTGGCAAACTTTTCTCCCCCCTCCCTTGTAATGAACATGGAAACCTGTGGGCAGGAAAAAGAGCTGAGTCTGAAATCCAAGGAACTTTGGGATTTTACAGAAACCCCTCCAAGATGAGTCCTGGCCTTCCCTGCACTCCCCCTTTGCTGCTGGAGAAGGATAATTACAGCCCACGTTTTCCACAAAACCCTGTAACCCTTCGTGGGGAAGAAAAATATTGTGGCTCATGCAGTTGTGACTCAACTGGTAATTAGGGATAACGAGCAATTCCTTGAACATCTGACTCAAGTTAATGGGAGGATGTTACCCAACAGCAGCACCTTAGTCAAGAGCCCTTGAAAAAACATCCCAGCTCCTCAGCAGGGTTTAAATCCCTATTTATTTCTTTTTTTAATTGGGTTTGCCTCTTGGAGGGAGGCTCAGGGCACTTGAGCAAAGCCAAGCTCTGGCCCCACTCAGGAATCTCGGTGTGTGTGGAGTTTTTGTCTAAACCGTGGGAAAAATAGATTTAAAGGATTTTTGTACCAGGACAAGAGGCAGAGTCAGATGCAAATGTTGGAGGAAAAGCTGTCACAGATGTCCCTCTGCTGAGCTGGAATGCAAATCACCTGAATTTCCATCACGTCTCATTGACTAAGGACTCCTAAATGCTTTTCCAAGCCTCATCTTCATGGAAAAAAAAACAAACCCAAAACCATTTATTTTTCCTCCAGCTCTTGGAGCAGGTCTGCAGTGGGTGGCCCAACACATTTTTAAATGGGAACATTTGAAATGGAAACGTTTTCCCCCATTTTCAAGTCTTCAGTCCTGAGAGTTTTCTGCAACCCAGGGCCAGAATCACTTGGGGTCATAATTTAGGGGTGATTATGGTGGGACTGGGTGGCCCTGGAGGTCTCTCCCAAGCTGGATGATTTGGGATTTTGGGATGAGGGCTTTTCTGAGTGAGCAGGCAAAGTGGAGCAGTGGGAGAAGGGTGGCCAGGAATGGAAAGCCAGGAGACATCACTCAGAGCTCATCCTCTGTCCCTGGGAGTTTATTCCTTGGAATTTCTTCCTGCAGGGCCCGGGTGGGAGAGGAGGAAGAAGAGGCAACACACTAATGATGGTTTGTGTGAGAAAAGCAAAATAACAGAGCTGGTTTAGAGCCCAAACACGAGGCCCAGGCTCATTTCTTTGACTCAACCTCCACTGCCAGGAGCTGCCATTTGTTGGTGTTTGGCTCTGAGCCTCCTCCCACACCTGAGGAGCACCAGGCTGGGAAATGAGCCTGAGTTTAGGCCAGAGAAATGAATCAGAGCAGATAAAAAGAGCTGGAGGACTGGGAAAGGGCCACACCACTGGAGGCTGAGGCACTGAGGAGCAAAGCCAAGCAGCAGGAGGAAGTCTAGGGGGAAAAAAGAAAAAAAAAAAAAGGAGAATCAAAAAGAAGAGTCACCCATCCGTGTTCCATGGGATCAACAGGAAGCTGCCACATCCATCCTCCTCCATGTGACAGCCACATCCCAGCCTTGGGACAGACTGGGACAGCCCTGCAGGGATGCTGGGACACAGGGACACTTCCAGGAGCTCTCTCTGATCCAGCAGGAATGGCTGCCAGCTGGAAATCCACATGGATAAAAGCCTAATCACTCCTTTGTGCCCAAAGTCTCCTTGTGCAGGAGCACACCAGGAGCCCATTGCTCTGGGGTAACTTGTGGCAGCTGCCAGGAATTCCTGTTATCAGCTGGGATTATCCCAAACTGCTCCACACGTGAGCCAGGCAAGGTCCAGCTGAGGCCAGAAATGCTGGGATTGCTCCAGCAGCCAAGACAAAGAAACTTCAAAGCCAAACTGGGGAGTGGCTTTGTGCCACCTCCTGGGCCCTGGTCACTCACAGCCAAAAAATGGCCCTTGGATCAAATCCAGGGGGAAAACACCAACTCAGGTTTTGGGAATTTTACCTGAGCTGTCCCCACACCCTTGTTGGGTTGGACATTGGGTTGTTTTCCAAGTGGTGCTGCAATGGAAGATCCAAAGCTCTTGGAGAGTGTCCAAAGGATGGGGAAGGGTCTGGAGGGGCCACCAAGGAGCAGCTGAGGGCACTTGGAATGTTCAGCTGGAGGAGCCTGAGGGGAGAATCCCCGGGGGCTGCAGCTCCTCCCTGGGGACAGCTCTGAGCTCTGCTCCTGGGCCAGGGACAGGATCCTGCCCCCCTGCAGCTGCGCCAGGAGGGATTTAGGTTGGATTTTAGGGAAAGGTTCTTCCCCCAGAGGGTGCTGGGCACTGCCCAGGCTCCCCAGGGAATGGGCACGGCCCCGAGGCTGCCACAGCTCCAGGAGCTGCCAGGGATGCCCAGGCTGGGATTGTTGGGGGCTCTGGGCAGGGACAGGGCTGGCACTGGCTGATCCCTTCCCACTCAGGATATTCCAACTCCCTCATGGGAGCTCTGTCAGCTCCCCACAAGCCTTGAAGGCTGAGGTTAACAACAGTTAACAAATACTAACTAATTAACTAGATCACACGTGCTCTAATTAGAGGAGGCAACAAGTTACTGCATCCTTGGAAGCAATCCTGCCAAGACTGGAGCTGGGATCCCAGGGAATTGGGAAGGATTCTCCCCAGCACAGAACATTTGCAGAGTAGGAAAAAGCAGGTGGAATTGCTGATTCCCAAGAGGAAAAGCAGGGAAGGAAATGTTGGAATCACTGTTTGGATGTGAGGCCCTTGGATGCTGCTCAGGGAGCTCTGCCTCCCTCCAGCCCCAGTCTGGGGTGATTCTGGCAGAAGTCTCAGATTAAAATCTTTCAGTGGTGCTAAAATTAAGCTGAGCTCATCTCTAATGACAAAACTGTCCTGTTGAAGGTTTATTTTTCATTTTAAGGACCACAGAAACCCCACAGCCCTGAGCTCCCTATTCCAGCAGCCACTTGAGTCACCTCAGAACCTGGGAGAGTTTCGTTTTTTTTTTCCTTTAAAATCCCAACAGCTCCTTTGCTGATCACTCCACAAGGATTTCAGCTTTTCTTTAAACCCACAAAGCCTTCATGTGAAGAACCCTAAAGGTGCAAACACTGGAAATTTAAAAGCCACTTTTTGATTTTAAGCCTTTTATTATCTGCCTTCAACACTTGCCACTGGTGACAATGACAAATCAGAAACACAGAGCTGTGCAAGGGAGGTACAGCCTGAAAACTGCTTTGGAAAAGAGGAATTTTATGGAGTAAGGGAGGAGACACCCTGCATTCTGGAGGCACCACAGTGACCTGGCTTGTTTTTTGGGAAGGGAATATTTCTAAGGGGTTCCTGTGTAAATCCCCTGGTGCTGAAGCTGCTGGTGTGGAACCTGGGGCCAGGGTTTGGGGGTGATGGTGGTGCTGGGGTGATCCTGAAGGGCTCTTCCCACCTTGATTCTGGGATTCACTGCCTCGTCTCCCTCAGAAACTCAACTGCATTCAATTCTCTTCTCCTCTTTTAAAGGTGTTTATAATCAGAAAACCTTCCTGTGCCCAAGGAAGGGCTGGAGGTGGCACTCAGGGCTCTGGGCTGGGGACAAGGTGGGCACAGCTGGGACTCCGTGGGCTGGCAGGGCTTTTCCAACCTCAGGGATTTTGGGATTCTTGCAGAATTCCAGGCCCCCAGCTGGTTCCTGAAGGAGCAAGTGCAGCAAAGCCGAGCTGCTGTCTCCCCCCAGTGTCAGCAGATTTCTCCTGTTCGAGTTGTGGCACACGGGATTCCCAAAGGTGGAATCACCTGGGAGCTGTGGCAGCACAGCTCAAACTCCCCCTGGAATATCAGGGAACAGGGATTGCTTCAGTTTGGGAAGGGCTAAGACTGGACAAGACCTGTTCTTATCCTGGAAATGATTGGATATCCCCCATCCCAAGCTCTGGGGATATCTGAGCTCTGATGCTCTGCTGAAATTCAGGAATGGCCTCCAGCAGGAGGAAAGCAGGGATAGGTGGGATCTGGGGAGAAAATTCCTGGCTGGGAGGGTGGGGAGGGGCTGGGATGGAATTGCCAGATTTGCTGTGGCTGCCCCTGGATCCCTGGCAGTGCCCAAGGCCAGGTTGGACATTGGGACAGTGGGAGCTGTCCCTGCCCATGGCACTGGGTGATCCTTAAAATCCCTTCCACCCCAAACCATTCTGCATTTCTAAAAATCAGGCTGGGCCAGATTTGAAGTCTTTCACCTGCAAAGATTTTTCTGATTTGGCTGCAGAGGCAGAAAAGGTGATAATTTGCAGAATTTCCGAGGAGTCTCCCCACAGCTCCTTCCCTGCTATTCAGGGGTAAGAAAAGAGCATTAATTCCCTTCTTGCACATTTTTGGCAGGGAGGGCACGGAGATTTTAAGCCAGACTTGACAGCTTTGGGTGCTAAATGGTGCCCAAATGGTGCCCAGTGGCTCTGGTGTTGAATTGAGCTGCTGTAAAGGGAGATTGTGTCCCTTTGGTTCTGCTCACAGAGCAACCGTATTGAAATAGTTGAAAAAACGATAAAAATCCCCATTATTGTTATTATTTTTTCCTAGCAAAATCTACTCTGGAGAGCCTAAAACCTCCAGATTGGAGCTAATATCCCAAAATAACCAGTGAGTGCACAGAGCCAAGCCACTGGGGTCACCAGACCTGACAATTCCCTGGGCAGGTTTGGGGGAGTGGCTCCACCAAAATTCCTGGGTTTCCCTCAGGGAAGGTGGGCACCAGGCTGGTTCTCACTGACACCACAGGTACTGAATTCAATTCCCTCCCAGTTCACCTTGGCTTCAGTGCTGGGAATAGAGGGGAACTGCTGGATTTCCTGGGATCCTGGGGATTCCTGAGGCTGCTGGAGCAGGGATGTTTCTCTAGGATCCAGCAGGATTTTGCCCAGCAGGATATTTTAGCTGGCAATGGGTTTCTGCACTGCTTTTGTTCTCCAGTCTCCAAGGAGACAGCAGGAAAAGTGGGATTTTCCACATCCCTGCAGTTCCAGGGAGTGATTCCAGCAGAGCTCCCTGAGCATTCCCTGTGCTCCCCCACTCAGGTGAGGGCTGGGGGTTCTGGGCAGCCCCAGGGGCTCTCCAGCCTCCTCTTCCCTGCTTTCCTCACTCCCCTGGCAAATTTCTTCTCTTTAACTCCCACAAGGGTCTAGGCAGTGCTTTGGAATGGGAATGGGAATGTGAAGGCAAAGGTAACCTGAGGCACTGCCACATCTGAGCCTTTCTTGCTGAATTTCTGTGTTTTTCTGTTAAATAGCCTAATCTGCTCTGGAGCCAGGCTGGGAGAGCTGGGAATGTCCAGCCTGGAGAAGGAGAAGCTCCAGGGAGAGCTCAGAGCCCCTTGCAGGGCCTGAAGGGGCTCCAGGAGAGCTGGAGAGGGACTGGGGACAAGGAATGGAGGGACAGGACACAGGGAACGGTTTAAAACTGAAAAGAGGGCAGGGCTGGATGGGATTTTGGGCAGGAATTGTTCCCTGGGAGGGTGGGGAGGGGCTGGGATGGAATTGCCAGATTTGCTGTGGCTGCCCCTGGATCCCTGGCAGTGCCCAAGGCCAGGCTGGACACTGGGGCTGGGAGCAGCCTGGGGCAGTGGGAGCTGTCCCTGCCCAGGGCAGGGTTTGGAACAAGGTGATTTTAGGTCTCTTCCAACCCAAACCATTCCAGGATTCCAAATTTTCCTCCAGGATTTGGTGTCACAGCACTGCCAGGAGCAGCTGCAGCCCAGGCTGAGCAGAAAACAGGGAACCCAAGAGAGTTCTCAGGATAAACCTCCCATGACAATTCCCTAAAGGTGATTTCCATGGATCCAAGGAAGTCCTGGATGCATAAAGTGCCTGGAAAAACTCCTCTCCTGGGTTTTTCCAGCTGGATTCCATGCAGGCCCCACAGACTGACCCTTTGCAGAAGCAGCTGCAAAAGCTGCACTGAGCCCTCCCCACTTCCTGCTGCCTCTCCATTCATTTTGGAGCCTCCCAGGATGGATCCAGAGCATTTTTCTCCTCAATTTTTCCCTCCAGAGTGTTTTCCTCTTCCATCCCAGCCACCTCCTTGCAGCTGATCCTTCCCAAGTGCCTCCCCTGCAGCTCCAATCCTTTGAGGAAGCAGCACTCGAGTTGGTTTTTTTAACAAAGGCTTTTTTTATTATTGCATAAATAGAGGCTCAGATGCTTTGCTGTCCATGTAAAAATGGAGATAATTTAAAAGTGTCACTCTGAGTTTACACATCCTTCTTTTCCAGGAAGGCTTCACCCTCCTGGGAAAGGAATCCAAGGGTCAGGAATCTGCAGGGTGGGGAGACAGCAGTGAGAACAGCAGGACCAGAGGGCTGCTCCCAGCCCCATGGGAGAATTCCTCCCCCTTAATCCCAAAATTTAGGAAGGACAGGGCCTCTGGTGGGCAGCTCTGGGGACTGGAAAGGGAATTTCTGTGGAATCAGAGAGGTTTTAATGCCAGTCCTTCACCCAGGGTGATGGCACCTGCTGGGCACTGAGGTTTTGTGGTGCAGAAATCCCTGTGGGAGCTGTGGGGTTTGTCCAGCAGAATTCCCTGGGATAACACTGCACACAATCCCAGAATCCCAGACTGGTTTGGGCTGGAGGGACCTTAAAGCTCATCCCATCCACCCCTGCCACGAGCAGGGACACATCCCACTATCCCAGGCTGCTCCAAGCCCTGTCCAACCTTTATTTTCCAGGCAAGTGCCCCAAATCTGCCCCAAGCCAAGTCTGGAATCTGCTGGAAACAGGAGACTGAAAAACCCCTTTGGTTTTGTTGTTTTTTTCTTCTGTAGAAGCACAAAAAACTTCGTTCCCATGGTTATTCCCTCATTTCTAGGCACAATTCCCAATCCTTGGGAATAAAGGGAATAAAACAGCGACAGGCTGGAAATAAAATCTTAAGATTTTTAAAGAACTGAAAGTATCTTTAATGGGAGGGGATGACCTCAGAAGGGGAAAGCAGTTTTTGATTTGAATAAAGAGCAACATGACATCAAACTCCCACTGAGCTTCCAAAGGGCAGGCAGGAATAGAATTCCCATTTTGCTGCAGAACAGGGAGAAATGAAGCAAACTGCTCCAAAAATGACAGGCAAGGCAGGGAATAGAATCCAAGCACCAGGCAGGACTCATTCTGCTCATGGATTTGCTCCAAGAAAGGAGGGATTGCTTCGACTTTGGAAAGAGAGGGGAGGAACTCAGGAATTTCAGAATGAAAATTCCAAATTTAAGGTATTTTGGAGTGTTCATTTTGCTCTTTCAAGCAGAAAAATGTGCATTTTTCTCAGGGAATTCTATGTGGTGGATATTCCATGGCATAACCTGTCCCTTTCCATGGGTGGAATTTGCCTTTTCCAGCTAAACCACCCCCAACCTGTCACTGATTTCACTCATCCAGAAGGGCTGAATTATTTTCTCTCTTTATTTTGTGATTTAAGGCCCAGACTTCTGATTGCAGCATCCTGCCTGGCTGCTCTCCTGCAGCTATTCCCAATTTATCCCCCTCTTTGTGTATCAGGGATAAAAATCCAGGGAGATAAAGAACAGAGAGGGAATATTGTGCTACAATATCCTCAAACAGGACAGTGCTTCCTGCAGTTCCCACAAAGAACGAGTGAGCAAATCCCCTGAAATATCCCAAATATCCCAAGAGCTCAGCCCTAACTGCACATCCCAAATCAATCCCACATTAACAATGGATTAACAATGTCATTCCCAAAGCCCAGGAACTGGGATCAATTCCATACCTGAGGGACTCTTCACTCCTCCTTCTTTTCTGCTTCTG
Source organism: Chaetops frenatus (assembly GCA_013400775.1). Taxonomy (NCBI): domain Eukaryota; kingdom Metazoa; phylum Chordata; class Aves; order Passeriformes; family Picathartidae; genus Chaetops; species Chaetops frenatus. Next base: position 17,837 of record VZTR01010414.1, on the reverse strand, counting down.
CTTTCAGTTTCTCCTCACGTTCCCTCTTCAGCTTCTCCTCAATTTTCTTGCTCTGGTACATTTTGACTCCAGCAAAGGCCAAGCAAAGGATCAAAGTTTTAGCTGCCAAAATGTACATCAGCAGTGGGAAGCTCTCCAGAGCCTGGAATGCCAAAGGATCTATTTAGGCACTTCTGGAACACTTGGACAATTAAAAATGAATTTATAGGGATGTTCTGCATCTTCCATTCCAATGGTAACACTCCTCTCTCTCCATGGTTTTTATTTCTGTGGGACATTAAACCAAGCAGAGCAATAAAGCCAAAGAAAAATCCCTTTCTCTCAAGTCCTGAACCCGTTTTGCTCCTTTTCCAGCAATATTTGCACCATCTGGAACTGAAAAAAGGGAAGAACTGAGTATTTTAGGGGAATTGTGGAAGTGGAAATGCTGCTGAAAAATCCTCACAAGTGATGGATCCCCAGGGATCAGCTCTCAGATGGGATCCCCAAAACCACTCCAGGAAATCTTAATTAGTAGTAATTTTGTAATGAACCTGCTCAGATATGGAAGGTGCAGATAAATACTTCTAAACTGGGAGAAAAGTTAAAAATCCACAGCTCCCAAGGGTTGTTGTACCAGTTCTGAATGCCTGGAATTGCACAGAGTGTTTCAATGCTATAAAAACATGAACTTGGTCCTTGTGGAAGGGAAAATTAAATGGAAATGGGTGGTGGGCACTGGCCAGGGATGGGGTGGGATTGCTGGGGGGTCTGTGCAGAGCCAGGGCTGGGACTGGGTGATCTCTGTGGGTCCCTTCCCATCAGGATATTCCATGATTCTGTGGTAACTCTGTGCACTTGGAATTCTCCCTGTCCCCTCAGCAATTCCCAAAGGTGTCAGGACACATCAGAGCTCTGAATTTAGGCCAAGCCTTGTGTCCATAGAGCAGCAGGGAGCTTGGAAAAACAACACCAGGCTCTGGGAATCTCCCCAGAGTCCCAGCAGCAACAGCTCTGAATCCACAGCTCTGCAACAGCAAGGCAGGGAAGGCAGGGCTGGGGAAAAGCTTGATTTATTATGTTAAAATTGTTAATTATAGAGTCATGGAATTGTGTGGATTGGAAGGGATTTCAAAGCTCATCCAGTTCCACAGGCAGGGACAGCTTCCACTGTCCCAGGCTGCTCCAAGCCCCAATGTCCAACCTGGCCTTGGGCACTGCCAGGGATCCAGGGGCAGCCACAGCAAATCTGGGAATTCCATCCCAGCACCTCATTACCATCCCAGGGAACAATTCCTTCCCAATATTCCACCCAACCCCACCTTCCTTCAGTTTGCAGCCATTCCCTGTGTGCTGTCCCTGAATCCCTTGGGAATTGTCTCTCTCCAGCTTTCCTGGGGCTCCTTCAGGCCCTGCAAGGCCACCCTGAGCTCAGCCCAAAGCTTCTCCTCTCCAGGCTGAACAATGGCAGCTGTGCCAGCCTTTCCTCCCAGCAGAGCTGCTCCAGCCCTCTGCTCATCCTGCTGCCTCCATGCAGGAGGTACCTGCTCCAACATTGTGCTGCCTCCCACAAGACCCTGCAGAGCTTTCATGGCTCCAAAACCTCCAAAAACACAGTGGAGAAATCCCCCTCCAGTAAAAAAAGCAGCTGAGGGAGGAGCAGTCAGAGAAAAACCTGGGAAGAAGAAAGGCAGGAGGAGCAGAGCTCTGGTGAGCTCAGGTCTAAAGTGTGAGGCCCCAACAGCAAATCCTGGGGCAAAAACAGATCTGGCAAGGAAAGGCAACAACAAATTCCCTGTCCCGGAGAGTGTGGGGGTTAAACAACCTTCCCCTGGGAAATCTTCACACACAGAACCCACCCAACACATCCCAGATGGAAAGAGCAGCAATCCCTGCTTTGGGAATGTGCACCAGCCTCACCTTCCAGTTAAAGGCCACCATCTCTGCTGCAGGGTGGGGTCACACTCCTGGAGGCACAGGGCAGGGCAGGAGCATCTTGGAGAAAGGGAAAACAGAGCAGAATGAGCTCTTGGAGAAATGAAAAAAAGAGGAGAATGAGCTCTTGGAGAAACGAAAATAAAGAGCAGAACAAACTCTTGGAGAAATGGAAAAGAAAGAAGAATGAACTCTTGAAGGAATAGAAAACAGCAGAATGAACTCTTGAAGAAATGGAAAATAGAGCAGAATGAACTCTTGGAGAAATGGAAAACAGAGCAGAACGAACTCTTGAAGGAATAGAAAACAGCAGAACGAACTCTTGGAGAAATGAAAAAAAGAGCAGAATGAACTCTTGGAGAAATAGAAAACAGCAGAACAAACTCTTGAAGAAATGGAAAATNCGAACTCTTGGAGAAATGAAAAAAAGAGCAGAATGAACTCTTGGAGAAATGGAAAACAGAGCAGAACGAACTCTTGAAGGAATAGAAAACAGCAGAATGAACTCTTGAAGAAATGGAAAACAGAGCAGAATGAGCTCCTGAAGAAATGGCAATTAAAAGAGAATTAGGCAAGCTGCTAATTAGCCACTCTGCCCCTCTGAGGGGCTCATCTGCAGCAATCCCCAGTGACCTCCAGGGCCTTTCTGGGGCTGAGTGACAGGAGCAGGACAGGGCTTTGACAGGCCCAGAGCAGGTGCTGGGGCTGGGATTCCACATCCTGGCAGCTGGCCCATGGAAAACATGGAAAACATGGCTGCCTTTGGAAGCTGGAGCTGGGTGTGCTCCCTTGCCCGGCTCTGCTGGGAGCTGAGGGACACAGAGCCCCACAGGAGCTGCCTTGGGGGTTCTTTGAGGGTTTCTAAACCCACCTGCTCTGTTTGGAGCCCAAATGTTTAATTAATCCTCTCATTTATCAGTCCTCTGGGACTGATTCATTAAATTCTCCATCCTAACAGTTTATAAATATAGGTGTCAGCAAACCAAGCACTCCCTGGAGGCCTGAGTGGTCACCAACCATTCCAGAGCTGGATTCCTGGGATGAAAAGCCTGAGGGGCTGCTCGAGGCTGCAGCACACACAGCACTGCCCTTGGCTCTCTGCTCCACCTCTTCAGCTGCTGGAATCCAAATTAATCCCTGGAGGCCTTTCCTGTACCTGGAACAAGAGTGGGGAAGCAGGAGGGGACACTCCAGCACAGTGAAAAGCTGGGCTGAATAAATCAGCACCACACCAGAGAGCTGCTGCTGAGCTTCCTGCAGAAATTCAATGTTCCTGCAGCTCCTGCCCTGCTCAGTTTCAGGTACATGTGCTCATTTCTCCAGCCAGGGCATCCTCTCCTCTCCTCTTCCCTCTCACCCTGCTGAGACCCCTGTGGAAACACTCCCACACCTCCAGAGATCTCTGAGACCAAGATCCAACTGTACCAAAGCCCTGGAGTGGCTACCACCACCAAATTCCTGTTAATCAGTCACTGTTTCTGTGCTGATCCTGGCTGTGCAGCTCCTCATTCTGCTGAGACAATGTCAGGGTCCCTGAGAACTGAGCCAGTGTTGTTACACCTCAGAAAGAAATCTATTTCCACTTCAGGGAATCATGGAATGGTTTGGGTTGGAAGGACCTTGGGGATCCTCCCATTCCATGGGCAGGGGCAGCTCCCACTGTCCCAATGTCCAACCTGGCCTTGGGCACTGCCAGGGATCCAGGGGCAGCCACAGCAAATCTGGCAATTCCATCCCAGCCCCTCCCCACCCTCCCAGGGAACAATTCCTGCCCAAAATCCCATCCAGCCCTGCCCTCTGGCACTGGGAAGCCATTCCCTGGCTCCTGTCCCTCCAGCCCTTGTCCAAAATCTCTTTCCATGTTTCCTGTAATCCCAAATAGTTTCCTGTGAGAGCTGGCAGCCCTGATGCTCTGTCCCCACAGTGCCTTGTGCACGGAGTGGGAATGTCACTGCTCCCTCCAGGCTGCTTCCCCACACCCCACCAGCCTCCAGTGGCCAAGCAACTCTCTCCATCTCATCTCCTGGCTTTTCCAGTCACCATCTGATCCCAGGCCTTATCAAACCCAGCTGAAACCTCAGGACTGAAAAAAGCAGGTGGAGCTGGAGCACAGGGCAGGAGGAAGAAAGTGGGAAGAGGAGAGGAAGTGGGAAGAGGAGAGAAAGTGGGAAAAGGGGAGGATTTTGCCCAGATTTGCTGTGGCTGCCCCTGGATCCCTGGCAGTGTCCAAGGCCAGGTTGGACACTGGGGCTGGGAGCAGCCTGGGACAGTGGGAGCTGTCCCTGCCCATGGCAGGGCTGGATGGGCTTTTAAATCCCTTCCAATCCAAACCATTCCCAGGTTCCAGGATTCCCTTCACATTTTAAAAAACACCAATTAAGAGCACTGAGGTCATCAGCCCAAGAACAAAAAGCTCCGGAGCAGGCGCTGCTTTTTCAAGGTTGGGATATCTTAAAAGCCCGAAGGCAAATAAACAGCTGGAATTCTGTGTTTGCCTTTCCCGAGGAGATAAGGCACAGATAGGAGCTGGGAACACATCCACAGGCAGGCATTGTTCCCCTGGGCAAACACAGGGTCTGGGCCCCACAGAAGGGCACTGCTCCCTCCCCACACCTGCAAGGAGCTCTCGTTTGCAGCCACGTGAGGAGGGGCAGGAGCACCAGGCTCTGCCAGGTATCCCCTGATGGAAGCTCCACAAGCTGGGATCAAACAGCATCAGCTTCTCATGGATTCCCCGGGATTGCAGCTGCCAGGCACTGCCTGGTCACTCCCAGGTCTTCCCTGGAGTTTTTTTTTTCCTTAAAAATGGGAGGTGGTTGCCCTGCAAGGCTGCTGTGATGAGCAAAGCCATCCCACCGTGGTTGTCCCAGTCCTGGAAGTGTCCCAGGCCAGGCTGGACAGGGCTTGGAGCAGCCTGGGACAGTGGAAGGTGTCCCTGCCCACTGGATGGGCTTTAAGGTCCCTCCCAACCCAAACATTGCTGGGATTTTGGGATTCTGTGCAGCTTTGTCCCAGGGAATTCTGTTGGGTGAAGCAGATCAGATTCCTGCAGATGGGAAAGAGGAGAGGGTCTGTCCAGATCACACCTGAGGGTTGTTCCAGCCATTCCCTGTGAGCTCCAGATCCCCTGGGATCCTCTGGGTGCAGAGCAGGCACAGAGGTCACAGCTCATTCCAGAGGGTCGTGTCCCTCAGGGAGGGCTGCAGCACATCCCAGATTTTGGGGATTAGCCCTGATTCCAGCCCCAGGATCCCTGCCCAGCTCTGCCTTGTGCAACACAGCCCCACAGCTGGGCCCCAGGGAGGCCTGTGGTGGAGCAGGAATTGGATCCAGGGCTCCCAGCCCCTGGATTGCAGCTCCAGCCCTCCCCAGGAACCACAGCCCAGCCCAGGCTCTCAGGGCATTGTCTGCAGAGCAGGAACAGCCCCGAGGCACCACTGAACATCCACACAACACCCACAGAGCATCCAAACCCTCTGGAGGTGCCCTGGCTGCACATCCCACCCTGCCTGCCAAGAACTCCATCATTCCCACAAAATGGGGCAGGGATTCCTCTGGGGATTGCTGAACAACTCCAGCCACGAGGCCTTGGAAAGCACTGAGCTACTGAGTTGTCTGGGTGCACTGAAATGTGACCTTTCTGAGCTAGAAAAGGGGTTTCACTCACCAAGGCCAGGCTGGATGGGGCTCCAAGCAACCTGGGGCTTGGAATGAGATGATCTTTAAAGTCCTTTCCAACCCAAACCTAATTCTGATTCTGATTTTGGATCAACTCAAGGTTCCAACTCAAACAACATCAAAACAGTTAAAAACAACCAAGATCTCCATACCTGACGAAGCACAAATTAAAATGTGAGTGATTTTTCCGGCAGCTTCTCACATGCTCCAAACTCTGGAAAAGAGGAAGAGAGCAGAGGGGGTGTTTCAATCACCTTGGCTGGATTCAAATCAAAGCAAACCCAGGAATGCTAGGGGCACATCAGATTGTTCCACTGTGGCATCACCTGGGATGATGGAGCCCCTCTGGGAGCTTTGGGATTGTCCAGCCTGGAGAAGGGACAATTCCATTGTCCAAGGGACAATTTTAGGGCCCATTCCAGTGCCTGAAGGGGTTTATAAACAGGAGTGAGAGGACTTTTTATATGGGCAGGGAGTGCCAGGACAAGGGGCAATGGTTTTAAATTGCCAGAGGGCAGGGTTAGATGGGATTTTGGGGAGGAATTGTTCCCTGGGAGGGTGAGGAGGCCCTGGCACAGGGTGCCCAGAGATGCTGTGGCTGCCTCATCCCAGCCCAGCTCTGTCCTGGGCTGGAGAACCAGGAAAGGGAACTGGGAACAAGAAGGGAGAGAGGAAAGCAAGAGAAGTGGCGGGTGGAGAGCAAGGAAAGGGGATGGAGAGCAAGGAAGAGGGTACTGGAGACCAAGTAAGGAGGGCTGGAGAACAAGAAATGGGTGCTGGAGAGTGAGGGGGGAGGATCTTGAGAATAAGGAGAGGGGGCTGGAGTGAAAGGAAGGGAGTGGACAACAAGAACGGGGAGGTTGGGGAGGAAGGAAAGGGATGGAAAACTAGGAAGGGGGGCTGGTGAACAAGGAGGCAGAGGTGGATATCAAGTAAGGGGGCTGGAGAGAAAGGAAGGGGCTGGAGAACAACGGGAGGGGGGGACTGGAGAGCAAGGGAGAGTGGAGAGCAAAGAGCGGGGCTGGAGATGGAGGAAAGCGGGGCGAAGAACACGGAAGGGACTGGAGAGAAGGAAAGGGGGGGGGNGGGGGGAGAAGGCGGAAGAGGGGTTGGGGAGCAAGGACGAGGCCTGGAGAGCAAGGAGAGGGGGTGGAGAAAGGGGCAGGGGCAGGACGGAGGGGCAGGAGCGGGCAGGGCAGGCGGCTGGGAAGGGAAAGCAGCGGGGCAGACCGGGCAGGGCAGGCGGGAGAACAGGCAGGGAAGGCCGGCACGGGAGAGCAGCCGAGGCTGCGGGGAGCGGAGCGCTCGGGGCCGGCGGGAATGCGGGCCGGGGTTCCCCGGAGCCCCGGGGGCCGTGAGGGGAAGGAGCCCGGGCCGCTCCTACCTCAGGGCTCGGCCATGGCGGGCGAGGGGCGGCGCTCCCGGGTGAGCTCCCGGCAGCGGCAGCGCTGGGGCCGCTCCGCCCGCTCGGCTGCGGCGCTGCCTCGCTTTTTAGCCCCAAAATTAACAGTGCTGCGGTAAAGCAGCTCCCGCAAGGGCCCGCAGAATCCCCGTGCCCAGTGTGGGCAGCAGGAAAGGGATTGGGATGGTGCCCCTGTGCCCTGCTCAGGTGAGAGCCCACCTGCAGAGCTGCCCCAGCCCTGGGGCCCAGCACAGGGAGGGAGCTGGAGCTGCTGCAGAGAGCCCAGAGGAGGCAGCAGGATGAGCAGAGGGCTGGAGCAGCTCTGCTGGGAGGAAAGGCTGGCACAGCTGCCATTGTTCAGCCTGGAGAGGAGAAGCTTTGGGCTGAGCTCAGGGTGGCCTTGCAGGGCCTGAAGGAGCCCCAGGAAAGCTGGAGAGAGACAATTCCCAAGGGATTCAGGGACAGCACACAGGGAATGGCTGCAAACTGAAAAATTACAGGTTTAGATGGGATATTGGGAAGGAATTGTTCCCTATGAGGATGGGAAGGCCTTGGAAAAGATTTCCCAGATTTGCTGTGGCTGCCCCTGGATCCCTGGCAGTGCCCAAGGCCAGGTTGGGGCTGGGAGCAGCCTGGGACAGTGGGAGGTGTCCAGGTTGCTCCAAGCCCTGTCCAGCCTGGTCTTGGACATTTCCAGGCATGAAGAGTCCACAACCTCTCTGGGCATCCTGTGCCAGCGCCTCACCACCCTCATACTAAAGAATTTCTTACTAACATCTGATATAAACCTGCCATCCTTAAGCTCAAAGCCATTCCCTGTGTCCTGTCCCTCCATTCCTTGTCCCCAGCCCCTCCAGCTCTCCTGGAGCCCCTTCAGGCCCTGCAAGGGGCTCTGAGCTCTCCCTGGAGCTTCTCCTCTCCTGAGGAACATTCCCAGCTCTCCCAGCCTGGCTCCAGAGGGGCTCCAGCCCTGGAGCAGCTCTCTGTGGCCTCCTCTGGACTCTCTCCAGCAGCTCCACCTTTTCCTGGTGTTGATCCTGAGGCAGCTCTGCAGGTGGGGTCTCACAAGAGCAGAGTGGAGGAGAATCCCTTCCCTCAGCCTGCTGCTTGTGCCTCTTTTGCACCTGCAGCACATCTGGAGCGTGGTGGCATCAGCTCAGATCTCAGTACCTGCATCCAAAACAAGCCAAAAGTTCCCAAAGGAAACAAGCCCTTTGTCATTTATTATTTAACACGAGAGAAAATGGGGGAATCAGATCATTAAGAAGGAGTCTGGAGTGAATGTGTGCACATATTCATTCCCTAATTGATTGTTCAGTCAGTCCTTGGAGATTGGAGGTTTTACTGCATGTTTTCAAGTTATTTTTAAGAATAAGTCACACCGTTTGGACCTAAATCAGCACTTTTGACTGCTAATTCACAGCTTTCCTGAGGTGGGAACTGCTTGTAGATTTAAAAAATGCTCAAATAATCAAGTTAGCATTCTCTTGGTTTTATTTTCCTAAAGGCAAAGCACAATCTTCGATTTTTCTTGGACTTTCCCATGATCCTCACGGGAACCATCACATTGATTAGGAGAGGACTCCATTATCCATTATCCATTGACCTGTGTGTTAATTTAATCAACACTTGCACAGCTCTTTGGAATTCCAGTGAATTCCCTCTGTGTGACTCCACAAACCCCTCACTGCTGGTGCTTCCAGGAAGTCAAGGTGATTCCGGGCTTGTTTTATCCCTTGCCCCCAGGTTTTCATGGATCACACACTTGAGATCTTCTGGATTGAGAACCTGATTTTTGTACTTCTCTCCCCAGTCCTCCACGATGTACTGGTGATAGGGATCATTGGAGTGCTCCCTCCTCTTGGATTTCACAGTGCTCACCAGGATGGCCACGATGATGAAGGAGAACATCCCAATCATCACCATCAGATAGAGGATAACGTAGTCAAAGTTCTCAGCAGCCACCTGTGCCTGCAGTTTCTTTGCTGCTTCTGTCATGTTTCTCCTCCAGCCGTTCATGTAATTGAGGAAGGTTTCCTTGAAAATGTCTTCCACTGCCCAAGTGAAGTTTTGCAGCTTGGCCATCCTTGCAAATGATGCTGCTGAAGACAAAAAAACACTCTTTTAAATCAGATGTCTGTATTAAAAGAGTTATTTTGGAGTATTTTGTCAGTGTTGTGGCAGTTATAAATAACAGTCACCCTCTGACACTTGAAGGTGCAATTTTAGCTCAGCTGAGAAACCCTATCTCTGGTTCAGTATGTTCAGAGACCCAACGAGGCTCAGAATCATGGAATCATGGAATGGTTTGGGCTGGGAGGGACCTTAAAGATCATCCAGTGCCACCTGTGCCATGGGCAGGGACAGCTCCCACTGTCCCAGGCTGCTCCAAGCCCCAATGTCCAACCTGGCCTTGGGCACTGCCAGGGATCCAGGGGCAGCCACAGCAAATCTGGGAATTCCATCCCAGCCCCTCCCCACCCTCCCAGGGAGCAATTCCTTCCCAATATTCCACCCAACCCCACTTTCCTTCACTTTGCAGCCACTCCCTGTGTCCTGTCCCTGAATCCCTTGGGAATTGTCTCTCTCCAGCTTTCCTGGGGCTCCTTCAGGCCCTGCAAGGCCACCCTGAGCTCAGCCCAAAGCTTCTCCTCTCCAGGCTGAACAATGGCAGCTGTGCCAGCCTTTCCTCCCAGCAGAGCTGCTCCAGCCCTCTGCTCATCCTGCTGCCCACTCAGGTCCCTGTGCTCTGTGGGACACTTTGGTGAAGGCCCCCATGGCCTCTGTCACAGGGGGTGAGGCCCTGTCCCTTCCCTACAGAGGCAAAACTCCAAGAGAAGGATTCCTCCTGAGGAGAGGAAAAAGGCATGGGAAGGACATGGAGGCTGAGACTCCATCCCTGGAGTGGCCTCAGGGACTGTTTGGGACAGTCCCCAAAGGGGCACAGACCCTGCCTGCTGCTGCAAAGCCACGTTTGATCCCAGTCTATCCCAAAATTCAGCCCCCAGTGCTGCTCAGCCCTAATGAACCAGCTGTGTGTCCCACAGGAGAATCCCCCTCCAGCACGCATTCCCACCAGATCCCATTCCTACACAGATCTCATTCCCATCCAGATCCCATTCCCACCCAGATCCCATTCCCACCAGATCCCATTCCCATCCAGATCCCATTCCCACCCAAATCCCATTCCTACACAGATCTCATTCCCATCCAGATCCCATTCCCACCCAGATCCCATTCCCAGCCAGGCTGTCCCACTTCAATGTGGGTAATTCCTTCAGCACTCCAGGCCAAAAGCCCTAAAACCTGTGGAAAACTTCCCAAAAAAGCTCTTTGTTCCCAGTGCAATCCTCAAGAACGAGGAGTTTGCTGCACCCAAGGGGAAGAGGAAGAGAATTTTCATTGCTAAATAAAAAATTTGGGATGTCTTTCCATTCAGGAATTCAGCCTTGTGTGCACACAAGGATTCAGGTCCACGTGCAGCTGGTTCCCTCTGCAGTTTTATCCTCACACGTGCTCAGATATAGGGGATAAAGGTAATTAATGAAAGTAAACGAGAAAATATAAACACAAACCACCTTTACTGTCTGTAAAATCTGCTTTTCCCTTGATTTACAGCAAAAATTGCCATGCTTTTTCAAACTGAAATAAAGACTTGCTAACAGCAGCTTACCTTTGCTGTGTCCTTCCCTCAGGAGACTCAGAACACTCAGGATTTCCCCAACTCCACTGGATAATGGGATGAAATTCCCAAAAAGAGCAGGGATGTTTTAAGGAGCCTCCAGCCTGTACAAGGCTGGGAGCAGCTGCCTGTGAATTAAGTGCCTTGCACTGCACGCTTTATGTTTATATTAAATGAAAAGCTAAATCTAATCTCACCTGGAAAGTCAAATATTGGCTGACAGCTTGCATCAGTCATCCTGCTGGAGCTGGGAATGAGCCCTTGTGCTGATTGCTGCCATTTTAGAGAAAAAGAAAAAAGAGCTTTCCTGGGGATGAACAGGGATGCAGCTCCATTTTTGGGGAGCCAGGAGAGTAAAGATGAGCTTTGCCAAATAATAATAATAATATTAAGAATTATTAGAGAAGAATTCTTGGCTGTGAGGGTGGGCAGGCCCTGGCCCAGGGTGCCCAGATTTGCTGTGGCTGCCCCTGGATCCCTGGCAGTGCCCAAGGCCAGGATGGGGTTTGGAACAACCTGGGACAGTGGAATGGGATGATCTTTAAGGTCCTTTCCAACCCAAATAATTCCATGATTCCATGAATAAAACAATATCAACAACAACAGTAATAACAAGATTAATTTCTTTAACTGATCTGGGCATGAGAGGTGAGCACTGAGCAGTCAGGCTGCTCAACACCCAACGTTTTNCACTCATGAGCTGGAGCAGGAAAAGACAAAAACTTATTAAAAAAAACCTCAAAAAACCCAACCCAAAACATTAAAAAAAAAAAAAAAAAGGGACTGGATGAGTGGTGACTTTCTCTCTGGGAAACAGCACCTGCTGAGAGAGGCTCTGAGTCCCCTGAGAGAGCAGGAATTTACTCAGTGAAACGAGACCATACCAGGAGCATCACCAGCAGCTCCTGCTCTGGTGGGGACATCCAAGGAGGGGGATTTTGGTGGGACTGAGGTGCAAAATGCACCCCAAGAACTTGGGCTGGGACAGACCTGCTGTAAAAAACCACATTTTCATTTTACAGCTGGTCCTGCCTAAGAAATGTCATCTTTGAGGGGCAGGAAGGCAGCGTGGAGTGACCCCGAATCCACAGCACACCCCAGGGAGAGGGAGATGTGCTCCTGGTGTGGAAAAGGGCTGATCCCTGAGGAAACCCTGCTGCTCCTGCCATGGTCACCGCTCTCCTTGCTCCTGGAGATGTTCTGAGCAGGAAACTGGCAGCATTTCCTCCTGATCCCACACTTTTCCTGGCAGGCTTTTGCCCCTGGAAGTCCAAGGAGCTGGCACAGCTTCTGTTTGCTCTGAGGAAGCCCAGAGAGACCTCCCCGTGCTGTGCACAGACATTCCCTGGCTGCTGCCAGCTGGATAAAGTCACCTGGAGCTCTTTTGTCTGGTCATGGAAATGAGAAAGGAGCCTGGAATTTCCCAAGTTCAGGAATAACTGCCAATATCGGGGTGAAATTTATCCCTCTCTGTACCACTCTCTTCTACCAGCGGTTCCTGGCCAGGCCTGTTCCCAATGAAGCCAAGGATTCCCTGGATAATCCCAGTTTGCTGCGTGTCCTCCTGAAGGCCACTTTGCTCAGGGTTTGCTGAGTCTGGGGAGCAGTGAGGTGGTCAGGTATTGGGATTGTAGGGTCAGAGATGAGATCATTCTGGTGTGCTCTAAAGTGATATTTATTATTACAGTCTCCGGGAGTCGTGAGAGCTCCTGCACAGAGAACTGCAGGAGTCAGCCATAGTGTGCAGAATGGTCTCAAGACTGCAGGTTCCAAGGTCTCTTAAAGGTTAATTGGCCAATAAACTAATGCCACATACATTGTTTTGATCCCTTCACCAATAATCGATCAAGCTTGTGTTGCATCTCTGTCTCATTGCAGACTTTTTCATCCAGTCATTTACTGTCCTGTAGTTCTCTGTTATTTTACTCTACACTACCACGGCCTAAACTTTTTACATTATTCTATAACTACTTCTATATTTAAACTTTACACTGCAAAATCCCCTACTATCTAACACACCTTTTCTTAAACTACACACAGAAATTTTTTTGTTATAGGTCACTAGGTTTGGAAGCTTTTCCCACAGCTTTAAATGAAACCCAGCACACATTTCAAACTGAGAGTAAGCAGGCCCAAGGCTTTGAAGGTTTTCTGTGCCTTGGGTTCTGACAGTCAAGGGTGGGAATGATGGAAAAGGAGGAGGAGCCCTTTCCTGGGGCAAAATGCTTCTGGTCTCATGGAATCACAGAATCGTGGAGTTCCTGGGTGGGAAGGGATCACCCAGTCCCAGCCCTGTCCCTGCGCAGAGCCCCCAACAATCCCAGCCTGGGCATCCCTGGCAGCTCCTGGAGCTCTGGCAGCCTCGGGGCCGTGCCCATTCCCTGGGGAGCCTGGGCAGTGCCCAGCACCCTCTGGGGGAAGAACCTTTCCCTAAAATCCAACCTAAATCCCTCCTGGCGCAGCTGCAGCCAGGATCCCACCCTGCCTGGGTGCTGTCCCTGTCCCAGGGAGCAGAGAGTGGTGACTTGGAGGCCTTTTCCTACCTAAATGATTCTGTGATTCTTCTGAATAGCAGGAGGTTGTTACTAACAATGATCTTGCCCAGACATTTCCCTTCAGAGGAGTTTTCAGTGCACTTTATCCCTTTTTCTCCCAATATTCCATTGTTTACCTGCACCAACCCACAAGAAACAAACTTTGCACTTTATCTTCAGTCAGCATTCACAACTTTTACCATATTTTCCCTTCCTTTTCTCTAAAGTAGGGAAATTAACCCTACATGATTCCTGATTTATAGGGTTCATCCCTTAGGATCATGCATTCTCTAGGGTGAATTCTTAGGAACAGAAGTCTGGAGCTGCTCAGTGTGGTTGGTGGAGAGGTGTGAGGATCCTTTCACGTGTCCCTGTGTAATTTACCTTTGGAGTTCCTTCTGTTCTGCTTAAATCCCAATATTGCAGCACTCACTGGGCCTTTCCCATCTCAAACCTTGGCATGCACAGACTTAACTCAGCCTTCAGCTACTGAGAGGCTCTACTGCAACCCTGATACTCAGAGTGCTGATAGAATTTCATTACTTTCCCCACTGCTTTGAAGGTTTTATCTCCTTTATACCCCTCCTGGATTCCTTCTGGAATTTACACATTTAAAAGAACCTCAGTAAATGGGACTGTTCTGTCCCTGAGCCAAGTCCTCTGTCAGTTATCACTCTCTAAATCAAAAAATCCTCTCAAAGCCAGTAGGATTTTATGGTTTGACTTCCTCTGTGCCTGCTGAAACCATTCCTCTTAAGCTTACTCAAAACTACATCAATTGATTAAGTGAATACTGTTTCTTTATGTTGACTTTCCTTTATAATCCTATTTTTACTCCATTTTGGGACACTTTCTTGCTCCTTTGTTGATAATTAAAGATTCTACCTCTTTATTTTTGGTTTGCAGCTGTGCTTCTGTCTCTTACCTGCTCCTTGCTTTGGGTCAGAATAAGATTGAGGCTTTTTCCTGGCTCTCCAACATTTAACTCTTCTCCCTGGGTTTCCTCTTCCTCCAAGCAAATCCATTTGCTTTCTGCATTCCCCCCATGCAGGATGGGGGTGTTTTTCTCTCCCAGGTGAGGGATTTGGGTTTTGCACATCATTTCCTCCCAAGGGGATGTCTTGAAGCACAGCTGGGGGTTTTATGCCTTGCCCTGTCCAGGTTGGATTTTCTTTTTTAACTGAGGAAACCCTTTGGAATTGCTTCTTTCTTATAGAACTGTTCTTCCATCTTTTGGGGTCTTTGACTGCTCAGTGGTTCAGCCATCGGGCTATTTTTGTTTTCTGAGAGATCCTGAGACCTCATTTTGTGTTACAGAGCTTGATCATCTGTTATAACAGTTGGAGTTTGTTTGACCCCCATCTTTTCCCACAGGATCAGAGGAACAGCTGAGCTGCTGCAATGTTGCTGCTTTCCAGAGAGATCCTGACAGGCTGTCCCTAAAATATCCATATCTGGTAAAAAGAACTGTCTAAATATTCCAATAAGTCCATGGCTGAAGGTCAGAGACCACATCAGGGTGCACTGTCCTTAATTCCTGCTGGAGAGGGACACCTGGGATGGTCCTTTGTGGCTGAAGAAAAATCCCAGAGTGACAGAATCCCAGAATAATCAAGGTGGGAAGAGACTTTCATGGTCATCCAGCCCCATCATCACCCCAAACCCTGTCCCCAAGGGCCACATCCAGAGCCCTCTGGAACACATGGGCAACCTCCTGGGCACCACCTCCCTGGGCAACTCATTCCAGCACCTGACCACTCTGTGAGGGAAAAAATTGTTTCTAATCCCTAATCTGACCCTCCCCTGGTGCAATTTGAGGCCATGTCCTCCCATCCTTTCCTTCAGGACTCGGCAGCAGAGACCTGGCTGTGCCCTCCTGTCAGGGAGTGGTGGGGAGCAACGGGGTCCTGCCCAGAAAAGCTCTGCTGCCTCAGGCCAGGATGGAGAAATGCGAGGCAGAGGAGGCTGCAATGCCCAGCTTTGTTGCTATGGTTTTATGTGTTGCTGTTGCAAAAGCTTCAGGGGATAAATGAGGGTGTTGGCTGCACAGAGCGTTGAAATGAAAAAGCAAACACGGATATTTCTGGCTGGGAAGAGCAGGTGGGACAAGCTGGAATGCTCAGGGGTGTGTGTGTCCCTCAGAGGGGAAGAGAAACCTGAGGTGCCCACACTAATCCCTTTGAAATATTGAGGGTTTTCCCATTCTTTCAGCTGTAATGAAAATATTGATGCTGCAGATGAACTGCAGCAACCTGCAGTACCTGAGGGCAAGGTCTGTTCAAAATGTCATGAAAGGCAGAGTTCATGACTGACAGCAGCAATGCTTTGAGGTTTTGGGGGTTTTTAAAGTTTGTTTAATTGGTGTGTTTTTTGTTTTTTTTTTTTTTTAATGGTTTGGGTCTAGTGCCACCCTGGCCATGGGCAGGGACAGCTCCCACTGTCCCAGGCTGCTCCAAGCCCCAATGTCCCAACCTGGCCTTGGGCACTGCCAGGGATCCAGGGGCAGCCACAGCAAATCTGGCAATTCCATCCCAGGCACTCCTCACCCCGCCAGGGAACAATTCCTGCCCAAAATCCCACCCAGCCCTGCCCTCTGGCACTGGGAAGCCATTCCCTGTGTCCTGTCCCTCCAGCCCTTGTCCCCAATCCTCTCCAGCTCTCCTGGAGCCCCTTTGGGCCCTGGAAGTCTCTCTAAGGTACATGAGAAGTACAAATGTCCCCTAGGACAGTCACACAGCAAGGTGCTGGCTGTCCCCACCTCCCCTCTGCTTCCTTGGGGTAGAAAACCTGAATCCAGAGCTCCTCTGCCACCAGTGGATGGAACCAGCAGCAGTGGTTGCTGTGGAGGCCCCACTGTCCCTCATGTCCCTCATGTCCCAGCGTGGGAGCTGGGCCCTCTGCTCTGATCTTTACACACTTGACAGCCACACTCCGAGTCCTGGAAATAAAATTGGGTCCTGATCCATCCCATTCAGATGGGTTTTTTGTTGTCCTGGCATTTGCTCTGACAAACAGAACCTGTGAAGCTGAAACCTCACTGAGGAGTCACGTTAGGCCCTCACAAGGGAGACCTTGAGGGGCTGGAGCGGGCCCAGGGCAGGGAATGGGGCTGGAAAACCCTCCTGGAGGGAGCTGGGGAAGGGGCTGAGGCTGCAGAAAAGGAGGCTCAGGGGGGACCTTGTGGCTCTGCACAACTCCCTGCCAGGAGGGGCAGTGAGGGGGGGTCGGGCTCTGCTGCCAGGGAACAGGGACAGGAGGAGAGGGAAGGGCCTCAGGCTGGGCCAGGGGAGGCTCAGCTTGGACAGCAGCAGGAATTTCCCCATGGAAAGGGCCCTTGGAAGGGGCTGCCCAGGGAGGGTTCCCTGGAGGGAGCCATGTCCCGGTGGCTCTTTGGAACGTGGTTTTGGGGTGGACTCGGCAGTGCTCTGTTAAAGGTTGGACTCCCCGATCTTACAGGTCTTTTCCAACCTAACCCATTCTGTGATTCCAGGTTCTCTCCACTTCCACACAAGACTCCAGAGACAGACAAGTGAGGCTGCAGCTGGTACCAGTGGGTCAAACATTTGTGGTTTGGCCTCAAGCAGACCCGAGGTTTTATTTGGGATTGCAGTGGGAAGCAGCTCCCAGAACCTGCAGCCCAGGTGTGCAATGGTCACAGGCATCACATCCCATCTTGTCACAGCAGCTCCCTCAGAGCCTGGGGTTTCCAGGGAATGGAAACTGGGAGGGGCAGCCCTGCTGAATCCCCATTTCCCTGCCAAGTCCTGTCCTCCCAAAGCAGAGGGAGGCAGAGCAGCACTTGCAGCACCAGGCTGGGGTTTGGCAGGAGAGCAGGGCCCTGCCAGAGGCCACTGATTGCCACAGCTCCCGTGGGCAGGGACAGCTCAGTGTCTGTCAGGGCTGAATTCCCACAGCAGCACTCCTGCTTTCCAGTCTCATTCCTTCTCCTTTCATCTCCTCACCAACAGTGGCCTGGGAGCTGGATCCAAATCCTGAATCTCCTGCTTCACTTTATCCCTTCTCCCTTCATGCTGTGCTAAGCTGTGGGACCTTTGTGCCACAGGGCACTGGAGGTGCAAACATTCCAAAGAGGTTGATTCAGAGAGGGAAAATGCATCCAGAGGGTTTGAGTAAAAGGACACTGTGTCCAGTCCCAGCAGAGGATTAGTCTGGGGAGGTGTGACCACATGCCTGCCCCATTTGTCCTTCCTTAATACGTCAGGTTTGTCCATCCTCTCGACAGATTTCTTCACCTAAAACTTCCCTGCCCTGTCTGGGAAAGGGGAGGGAGAGGCAGGAAAGAGGAGGGTGGAAAAAAGAAAAAAAATGCATGTGGGGATCAAGGTGTCCATGGGCAGCAGAGGAGACCAGGGAAGGATGTAAAGGTCACCTGGGTGCTCCAGCCAGACCTGGGGACAAAGGTGCTGGGACTTCATGGAGCTTCAGATGGGATAAGGGGAATAAAAAGGGGAGGGCAGGGGAGCAGCCAGAGCCTTTCTAGAAGGTTCTTCGGGGCTCAGAAGAGAAATCACAACCTGCCCCCCTCAGGGTGCTTTGTGTGCCAGGGTGTCCCTCTTGGACTTGTGGCTGAGCCAGGAGGGACATCCTCATGTTGGTGCATTCCATG
>VZTR01010407.1:6929-21966 GCA_013400775.1 Chaetops frenatus | reverse complement strand
CAGGAAGAAGATATTCTGGCTGTGGTTTAAGTCATATATTTCACTACAAGCAGTTTCAGTAAGACACCGTTTTGGAAAACCCCATGGGTGTTTGGGTCAACCATTGACCAATTAGAGCAAGAGTGTCAGTCCAGTGACTTGCCAAACTAATGTTTACCTCAGGCAAACCCCCTAAGCCAAGGCCCACCTCTCCACTTCACCGAGAAGTATATTGTACAGTTAACCACTAGCACTGCAGTTTCCCTCAAGTTGGAGTATATAGTTTGGAGAAAACCCATGAGCATTCTCACCATCTGAGATGAAAGTTGCTGAATATTTTGCCCTGAAGCCAGACTGCAAAGTGCTATAGAAGCAAGAGAAAAATCAGNAATCTTGAACCGTCTCTCACACACTTGCAGCTAATTTTTCTAAAAAGAACCCTGTACATCACAGACACAATGATAACAACTTCTGTTCTTCTTAGTCATAAAACAGGGAAGCCTACCTAAATATTCATCCCACGTCCACAAAGCAATTGAAAACACCTATCAAACCTAGACATACACACCAGCCTCAATCACACTACTCCTCAACTACCTGCTCCCTCCCTAGTTGCTGTCATGCCACTTCAGTCCCCCAAAGGACAGGTAAATGTAATATAAAAGCAGATGAAGTAGGGGCCAAATAGTCATATTAAACTGAAAAGCAGGAATTCAGTTAAAGGATGCAATTTTCCATCCACATATGGCAAGTGGATGCATCGGAGTTGCTTGACAAATATCACCTGATGAATTTTTTTATTTATAAAACATCTGAATTGGAAATCCTTCTCCTTTGCCCTTTTATATGCTCAGGTCTAAACAGAAGATATTGACTTAGGTGGTCATTTACAGCAGGAGTCAGACTTCACATTCAAAGGCTATGAGACATTTCCATGGTCTGTGCCATGCCTGATGAGCTAACTCCCAAATCAGTATTTCTTACTTTGATTAATAAGATATGAGGCAGACCTTAGCAGCATACAGCCGGAAATAATTGCCTATTTTTTAATTATTTGCCTGTTGACAGACCTATACTAGCAGATACAGCATTAGAATGAGATAAAGAAAAAAAACCCAAAACTTAAATCCCTAGGACCAGTACCAAGTGGTGAGACCGTAAAAATCAACTGGCCATTACAGCTATATGCTAAAGGAACATTAATTAGTCAATACTTTTTTTTCATTAGGGTAGCTTCTATAAAAGAGAATTGTTTCCAACATTAATTACTAATTTAAGAAATACTATGGAAACATGACCAACAAGGAACGTAAAAATGCCAAAGCACGAGTTCAGTTCTTTGAAGTTAAACCTGTGAAGGGGTTGAGTTTTAGAGCATGAACAAGCACTTCCAGTGAAGTGAAACTTCCCTCAGATGCTGCACATTACACAGACAAAAGCACTAAAAATCTCTTTTGAGATGTCCAATGTAGCTTCTATATGTTACCTTTTTAAATCCTTTGGGTAGAGCCACACTTGTCTTTTGCATATTTCAAAGAACTTTCCCATTTGGGAGGCCTTAATTTCAATTCTAGACTCAACAGCTAAAGAGACAATAACTCTTCCAAAGTGCATGACAGTTGTTTTCTGTGCCTTTCAGTCTCATTTAACATGAATACATTTAGTTAAGCAGAAAGAGTCCATTCTTACTGTCCTACAACCCTCATATATCCTATTTACCATTGGTGAAACAAATAGATTCATAAACCTCACATTTGGCTAAGAAAAAGTTTTCCCTGTTGGGGAATTATGAGCCCTATCCTTCCCACACACATACCACTCACCCTCCTCATCCAGGAGTATATAACTCACGGAGCAGTTGAAAGCACTTAGCCATTATTGTTAGCACGGCACAAGTCCTTAGGGATCCTGGCAAGAAAGTACCTTATCACACACACATCCCTCATAAAGGGAGCAAGGAATCAACCACTAGAGACTTAGTCAAATGCCTCTATACACATCTAGATGGAGAACTTGATATAAACAGATCAAAACCAGAATAAAACTAAGTGAAAGGGTTAAGTGCTATTGAACAGGCTTACAAAAACAGCACACTAGTAGCAAAGGGAAAGCCATTCAGTTCTGTGCAACTCTATCTGCCAGAAACCATTTCCACAGTTTTGTTTAGGAAAAATCATATATGAAGTCTTGGTGGCAGCCCCTACTTCATACATAATAAAACCTAGGAAAGTGAATGTTGATATACACACCATCAGAGATTTAAACAGTCCTTTCAGGCTCATGGGTATGTATGACCACATCTTAAGGCTCCTTAGCTCTGCCCTAAAACACCAGCTCACAAACAGCATGCATGAAGTCCCTAGGTCACATCATAAAATGATAAACAGTCTGAATCACATTTCTGGAACTTTACAGGAGCAAAAATATACATCAATTAAGTTAATCACATCAAGCATTATCAACAGACCACATTTCTTCTGCACTCACCCAGAACCAAGTCTCCTTCCTCTGGTTTCTTGCATATGCTTCCCTCTATGCACCTGAAACGGCACCAATACATCTATAAAATTCTCCTAAGCATGAAGTTCTGCGTATGCTTAAGCAGAGAAACAAACCTTGATCAAGATATCAGCAGCTGTAGATGGAAGCTCCCTGCAATGAGCAGGCATATAGCTTTCACCTGTACCTAGCAGGCAAACCTTAACTAACAATTAGGGTAACTATCACACTGCCCAAGGAAGACACAAAGTTTTAACTAATTTTTGGAAACAGCAATTGTTACAGGGGTCCCAGCAGCCACCCTCTCCTCCCTTTACTGTCCAAGGGAGGGGAAAAAAAACAAAAAACCTGTTACTTATTAGAAAAACACATACATAGGATAAAGAGGGCCTTACGAAGAAAAAGCTACTGTGCTACTTCTCAGGAATAAACTGAATACAGAAAAAAACATCTCTACTTACTAGAATATGAAGAAAGGTTTCTCCAGCTCCCAAAACTGAGAATCCTTCTTCTCCACTTTATGTTTTAAACATGCTCTAGCATCAGAACTCACCAACACAGGTGAGAAGCCCCAAGCTACTCATGAACAACAGATGCTTCTGGAAAAAGCCCAATTATTTTGTTGACAAAAAAGAAACCAAAGAGCTTATTAACAGCATTGCTACCAGCATAGACCTCTTGTAAAGGTCTCCCTGCTGCCTAAAACCATAAAATAGAGAAGATACCATCTTCTATTTATTGCTTGGGTGCTGGAGATTCTTGTTGTTTCCTGCAAGAGAGTAGTAGAGTAGAAGGTGATTTGTTGCTATTTTTTTATTTAATGTTGGGGTAGGTTGCATTTGTTAGCTTTTACAGTGTATGGAAGGAAAGTGCTGGTTTAAATTCAAGTCCTTAAATTCTGTTGACTACAGGATTTCAGCGCTTCAATTTTATTCCTTTTGTTTCATTTATCTTGTATTAGTCCATAAGGCAGAAGACTGAAGCTGGTCACTGTTTTTTGTGGAAAAGGCATTGCAGGCATGTGGTTCATCTAGTACTGTAATTTCATGGATTCATCCCAAATGTATGTTAACTTATGTCACATCATGTTATTAACTGCTATCAGCTTCTGATTGTAGAGGAAAGGAAGCTACTTTTAATTATGGGTTGTACATAATATGTTTAATTCTTCTAGCTGTTTTACTCACCTTTTTTTCTAACTTCTTGCTTATACCTCCAACAGGCTTACAGAAGTCATTAATAGCTTATTAAACATTCTCAGAGTGAATATTTTTCCAGAGGATGGAGTGTTTGATTAAAATGAAAGTAAAAGCTGTCAAAACTTGTTCTCAAACTTAATTTCTGAAATACCTCAGTTACTTTAACGTTTCCTTTTATAATTCTAGTTTTCTAATTAAGAGTATTACAGACTCTATTAATTGAAATTTTAATGAAGGTTGATATTTTCCAATGTGGGGAAATCAATGGACAGCAAAAAAAAAAAAAAAAAGTTCTAAAACTTGGCTTTATCTGGCAGACTGTTATTTTTAAGAGCATAATTTTAATAATTTTCTTGAGGGTCTTTATTTTGGTCTAGATTCTAGACTTAATGATATTTTAAATTACTCAGAAGAGTTAATGAGAATTAATTGATGAAAAATTTTAGTACTATTTTAACATTCTAAAAGGATCAGTCTGAGTATCTCCAGATCTACATAGGTAAGATGTAGACAACAATTTTGAACAAAACTCAGTACTTTTTTTTATTACATTTGTGATTGCAAAGAGTACTAGAGGAGGTTTAAGTTCAAGTAATAGCTTCCTGGTCTTTAACACATTTGCAGTGCACATGTTGCTCGATTTCTAGTTTGATCAGAGTAATAGAACATAAAAAGCTTTTAGTAGCTAGTGATACATGTGGTTTTGTGTTTACAGTATTTCTGGTTCTTTGACACTTTATTAGTGAATAGGACTTTTTTGGAATGCAAAAGGGAGAAGGACTGAAACTGTTCAGCAGCTCTTGGTTGACTGCCTTGTACCTGAATGAGAATCACACTTCTGCTAGCCTAAAACTGATGATGCTTTTCCACGTTCTGTAACTTTAACCTGGTATGCCAGTGCAATGTGCTTTCCAGTTTGCTGGCAGCCTGTCTTGCTCAGAGTACTTGTAAACAGTGATGCTGGTATTGTTATTGGCTGATTTTACAAGCTGGCATCTGCTGTCAGCGGCTTCATGTAAACACACTCCTGCCACAGCATCTGTTCTGCTGCATTATTGCCCTTACCTTAGCGCTTGCATGGAGCTGGGGAGGGAGTGATAAAGCCCTCTTCTGAAAGGAGGTATGTGGTGGGAAACAGGAGCTGAATAAGATAGAGCTTCTGTCCTGGGGCAGAGCTTCTGGGAAAGGACTACTTGAGTCAATTCAAGGACACTGTTTTCTAAGTGGCTTTGAAATCTCTGCTTAGAGTCCAGCCCTGCTCAGCATGTGAGCAAGCACACACTCTCCTAATGCGAGGCTGGGAAATATGACAGCTATCAGAACAGTGGATTTCTGTGCTGAATGGAAGATGAAGTTTTTTGTGAATAAAACTTGACTGAGATGACATGACTGAATTGCTAGCTGAATACAATTAAACTAAGATTGATCTTGTGGAACCCAGCTATAACCTAATCGGGTATGAGTATCAGGAGAGAACAAATCCCAGTGAAAGCAGAGACTCTTGTGCAAGGAGCTGGATATATACATAGAGACAAACCTTTGTTCTCAATGGAGACAATAAAAGGTAACTATGACCTGCAGCTTGCCAATAGATTCTCAAGCTATCTAGTTATAGCATTGTATATTCTAAGACCAAGAGAAATCAGTAGCAATGCCATAAAGTCCAGCTCGCTTTGGTCTCAGGACAAAGAAGAGAGCTAGGTAAAAGCTGAATGACATAGAACCATGTTAAGTGACCTCAGGCATCTTTTACTGTTTTACTGGTGTAAACACAGTTCCTTTGAGTGTCTTTTGAGGATATTTTTTGTGCTTGTCACCATTAGCTTTTTTTCCCAGTAGAGCACTAAGGGCTGATTCAGACAGAGGTGCTAGAGAAAGAAATTAAGGAAGTCGGTGCAGTATTTTTATTTGGAGGTGTTAAGGGCTTTTGGGCTTAGAAGTTCATGTAAGGTCCTGAATCATTCCTAGGAAAAAGGTCAGTTGCAGAATGGAGAGAGCTGAATTGATGTATAAATACAGCCTAGGAAGTAGAAGTCTTCCCCTCCATATTTAGCAGTGCCCAAGTGAGATCTCATGGCTGATACAGCTCTCCTGTTCCACTCAGTGTGTTTTTCTGCCTCCAGGGTTTGTGCAGTGATAAAACCCAAACACTGAAAAAATAGCTACTAATCCAAAAATAAACTAAACCTGTTCCACTCTCCTGGAGGCATGGGCATACCTGCAGCAGCCTCTTCTCCACGTATGTGGCACGATGTGAATGTGCTCCCACCTTCTGGATTAGGGGCAAGCTCAGACACAGAAGAGGTACCCAACGCAGAGCTCCCTCATTCCTGGGGTGCTGGTTGTGAAAGGAGTTAATGGGATGGAGTTTGCTGTAAACAAAATGGGGAGAGCTGGTATGGAGGAAATTAATATGCAACAAAACAGAAGAGACCAGAGGTTTAACTGCTACACTGTGCACAGAATTTTAGTATATACTCACCCTTTGTGAAGATGCTTGTGCTGGCCAGGGGATAATAACAGATGTAAATCCCTGTAGCTCTGAGATACTCATATTTTCTGTATAATTGTCATTTGGTTAGGGGGACTTGACCAGAAAGGAGGGGCTGTGGATTTGATACTTCCCTCAAAACACAGAAAAACTTATTTAGTATTGAAATGTTTGTTTGGAATAATTCTATTTGAATTGGTTCAGAAATGTTAAACATAAATGGTCAACTAGTTAAGTTAGCAAGACAGAGAGGCAGATTTGCATCTCCTACTGACTGGATTCTTCCCTTTCCTGTAAATACTTATTTATCTTTCTATTCTGTGGACAGAGCCATGTTTGTCACTTGAAATATGACAAGCTAACTTGTCATACTTAAACACAACTTGCTTGTTAGTGTCAAAATATTTCTGAGTAGAAACAGCAAGAAGCCCCCAAAGAAATGATGTTATTTTTTAATTTAATGTTATATTGAGATGTGTAAGTAGTCTGAATACTGTGAATACAAAGTGGAAGTTAATTGGTTCTTGATTTAACTTCTTTAAATACACCGATCCTGAAGAGAACAATATGTGTCTGAGATGGGATACATTTTGAGATGGCTTTTGCTCAGTGAGTAGTTCTTGGATATGGATAAGGCATTGACCTCACTATGGGTGAATTCTCAGTCAATCTTTATGTGAATGGCCTGATACTGTCTTCTGCTCACTTCCCTAAGTCTAAAGACTTCATTGTTTAAGGGAGCTATGCAATCAGTGCATCTGTAATTGTTTTATTAAAGTTTAAATGTTTATACCAGGCTCAATATTTCCTGAAGTAAATGTCTTTGGGTGACTGTGGCACTCTGGGTAAAATGTCTATTATGTGCCCTAGACCAGAGACCCATTATAAATTCACATTATGAAGTATTGTGCTCTAGGCTATAGCTGTAATCTGATTGCCACTCCTTTCTTGGCTTGCTGTGCATGTGTACCATCTCCTTCACCTCCTGATTGAATGAAATTGTAATCACCTACTCAACAAAATAGCTGGGGGCAGAATTAGAGGCAGAAAATGGAGACAGCCAGAAGTGTCTGGGACAGCACACGCAGGGTGAACTGAGTGGAGGTTAAACAAAGGTGCCACAGCCCAGATCTCACAAGAGACAGAAAGGAGTAATGTTTAGAGAGCAAGGAGAAGAAGCGGCTATAAAAGAGAAATAACAGGAAATAAGCTGCCAGTTCTCATTTATAGGCATGTCATGATGCATGGTGTATTTACACCTCAGTACTGACCAGCAATACCTCAGTGAAATCTTTGAGGAATGCAAACATTGTCTGAGCACGCAGAGATGGTGTGAGAAAAGCCAATGTCCTACTGGAACTGGATCTAGCAAGGGCTATCAGAGGCAATGATGAGGGGCTGGGATGGACAAGGGTTATCTTGAAAGGCAGTCGTGCTTGGAAGAGGAGGCAGAGAGTGTGGCAAGGGAAGGGTGGACGCAGAAGAATAGGGAGGTGAATTGAGGCACACCAGTGAATGCAAACATTGGATTTGGCTTATCTGCTCTTCAAGATACTGCTTAGAATCATAGAATATCCTGAGTTGGAAGAGGCCACAAGGATCATTCAAGTCCAACTCCTGGCCCCCATTGAAGAATACTTTTGGTGCAGGAAGCTTGGTTTGCAAGCTGCAGTGCCAGCTGCGGATTGAGCTCAGGGTGGGCACCAGGCCCCAGGCAAGAGATCCTGAGCTGGTGCCAACCCTCTGCATAACAAAGAGCACAGGGACCTGTGGCTCAGCCAGGTGACCAGAGACTGAGACACAGCAGGAGCTAGTGTCTGAGGAGGAAGAGCAGAGACTGTGAGGGTATAAAAGCCCAGGGGTTCCACAGTTGGGGTTCCTCCTTGGAGGCACCAGCTCCAGGTGTTTCTGTGTTACTGTGCTATGGGTAAATGGCTTTATGGAACGAGACATCTGAGACTCTGCTGTGGGAAACCTGGAGCTGAGCCAGTAAGGAAACCTGGTCTGACTGTGAATGAGTGGGGCGTGCAGGGAGTCAAGTGAGGCACCTGTTGGGTAACTGGAGCTACCTGACATGAAGGGGCTTTGGACCCAGCACTTAAAATGTCTGGTAGTGGGAGTGTAACTGCTAGAGTTCCGTAAATAGTCAGACAAGAAAGTTTCCTTAACACCCTGCAGAGGGCGATCCCAACAATCACACCATGTGCCTGACCGTTGTCTAGGCTTAGTGCTGTGACCACATCTCTGGGGAGATGTTCCAGTGCCCAACCACCCTCTGGGTGAAGAATCCTTGCCTAACATTTAGGTTAAACCTCCCTTGACACAACTTCATGCCATTCCCTCTAGTCCCATCACTGGTCACCAGGGAGAAGAGATCAGTGCCTGGCTTGTTAAACCACATTGACAACAAACATTAATGGATGAAAAATTAATGAAAAAATGCTACTGAAGCAGTCATGGTGCAAGAGCCAGGCTGGCTGATGGTCCCTTTCAGGGTCACCTCAGCTCTAATGCTGACCCTTTAGAGCGTCTCGAGACCATACCATTGAGCGTTGAGAAAAGGATTATTCTCAGCTGAGAAATAGCCTCCTTGGGATCATGCAGGGTGTCTGTGTTGGAAGCAAAACCTGCATCAATGCACTTATAGCTTGATTGCAATACCACCTAATTGCTCGAGCTCTTCTGGTGTGGATACTTTATCTTGTAATGAGCAGAAATCTGTCTGGAAGACTTGGTCCTTTATGGTAGGTAAACCCTGAGTTTGGGAAGTTCATGTCAGAAAGTTGACTGCTGGATTTCTTTCCTTTTCTTTCCATTTTTAAAAATCTAGTACAGGTAAGCTCTTTTCAGTAGAATTTTGTTTGTGATTCTTGGGTGGGATAAGGAAAGAAACACTGAAAGCTAAGAGTGACAGTAAGAAACATGGTATGTCACCATGCAATATTTGTGTCAGAATTTGTCACGTGAAGCAGTCTGGCCCAGAAAGGTGGCATTGATCCTACTTTATCATTCTGTTGTTTAAAAATTACTTAACAAAGCACATGCCAGAAAATTATTTATACTTACTGAAGGTACTTATCTGAGTAGACACTGGAATTTTGCAAGTGAAGTTTTTCTGAGTTTGGAATATAAGACTTGCCTAAAGGCACAACTTGAACACTGCAAAGGAAGGAGGGAAATAAATATGTCCCTGCATTTCACAAACAGTTGCAATTAACTGATGGAAAGGACTCAAAGACAATAGCTGTGATTCAGATGGCATCTCTGAAGAACATAAATGAGTGTGTTGGCAGCTGAAATTGCTAAGCATTTGCAAGTATTTGAGATGTGATATGATTGACAATCATGTGATTTATATAGGAAATCATTAGGGTTAGATTGAAATAGAGAAGTCAGTATCAAACAGCTCTGCTTGGAAGAGCAAGGTGAGATGAAAAGGATTTGCTTTCCTCAAACAAGAGGAAAATAGACATAGCTGGCCTCAATGCATGGCAGTAGCTCAAGCTAACAAAACTAGTCTGCCTATAGTCAAAGAAATTCAGGGTAGCCATCCAGCCTGCTCTTAGAAATTAAAGAAGGCATTATTGACCTTTTGAAACATAGTTCAGAAAGGAACTGAGTTTTGGACAGTACTGTATGCAGGAGATTAATGTAGTTCACTATTAAATGATATACTGAATTTCATCATTATATCAGTTATTGTATTTGTACCTTGAAAGAATGTGCATTTAATGAGTGGAGTGCTGAATGTGAACTCTACAGTAATGTCTACATTTGATAGTATAGATCCTGATCAAAAATGACATGCTGGAAAAGGAAAAGTGAGAATGAAAAGCAAATGGATGCTCTAATAGCTTTTCAACTTGATTCAGGTCTGCCACACACCTTCTGTGTGACCTTGAGCAAGTTGCTCAAGGGCCAGACTTTCACAGGGTGCTCCTGTACTTGCAAATGTACCCAAGTCACTAGCACAAGCTTATGCAGTGTCTGCTATAGCTCATGATTGAGTGTCTTGAGGAGATAAGCTGGTTCCTTTTAGTATCTGCTGATTCTCATTCTGATAGAATAAGATAATTTCATTAGTATTTAGAGAACATTGTTCCAGATCTAGAGAAGCCATAATCAATTCAGTAATGTTTATCTGAATATTTAACATCTCCTTTGTTTCTGTCTATCTGTGCAGGAGTAGTAATGCTCCTCTTCCTCACAGGGTTGGGTTGGGAAGACTGGCTCAGGAGTGTGAGGTACAGAGCTACTGCAGTTAGTGGATGCATGTAAATAGGTTATGATGAGAAATGTGGAAGCAAGTCCATTATTAAATTTATACAGGGCTAACAGTGTAATCAAATTAGCCTTTGCACTTTCTCCTGTGCTCCACTTTCTGCATTAGAAAATCTCCATAAATCTCTGCAAAGCCATTTCATTTGTTCCCTTTAATGCTCTTGCTAAGCATTATGCAAACACACACCTCAATACTTGCTAAGTAGTGGGTGGGCTGCAAGTAGTGCCAGCTGTGTCTGCTCCTCTTGGTGCTCACAAGTGTGTACTTCCATATCTGACCTGGATTATTTTGCTGGTCAGTCTAATCCACACTGGCACGTGAAGTGATATACATTGTCCCCTCTGGGACAGGGAACATTCCTCTGCCTGGAGTGGTTTGCTAACACCTGGGATCTGGCTCCATGGGGGTCACTGTAAGGCAGTGAGAGGGAAGCAGTGACACAGCATTTGGAATGGGAAGAGTGTGCTGCCAGCTCACAGGCATTTGGAAGGACTCTTTTTCAGGGCACCAAGGGCTGGTGATGAAGCACTCCAAAAGAAAATGCCAGGCTGAAATGTCATGCTTTCCCCAACCCTTTTCTGACAGAAACAAATATTCATATGTTTTTCCTGTGTATTTTCACGGGTTTGGATCTAATTTCAGGCTGTAAATGAAGTGAGCAGATTTTCCTTAGCGCACACTTGCCAGTAGCTCCTGTGTCTTGTGGGGGTGGCAAAAGATAAATCGGTGCTGAGACCATACAAGTGACTGGGTTGTGAACTTGCACAGGCAATTCTTTATTTACCACTTGCTCATTTTTCTTCATGCAAATTGCGAGTTCGTCGGTGAGCATCTTTCTCCGCACTGCAGTGTGAAGGTTTCAGCTGCCCGAGGGGCACAGTCACGGACATACCTCCTCTGGCCGAGCGGTGGCCCACCTGCACTGGCTCTGAAACATTCCTGTCCCCTCTGCCTCCTGGCACTGACTTGTCTGTTGCCCACTGGGGCTCTGACTATTGCTTTCTGCAGCCCGACACAGGCTGCTGTGGTGTGTGTTGAACAACAGCCATTTTGTGTTCACATTGTAGTTGCAGCCGTGGTAGTAATCCAAATATATCTACTATGCAAAGTTGCTTAGCTGCTCCTGGATTGCTTTTTCCTTTAATATGCATCTAGTTTTTGAACAGAAGGTAAATTCTTCTGTTTCAAAGGACTTGCGGGGGGAAAAAAACCAAATTATTAAATTACATTAGGGTATGCCTTAAAGGTGTCATCTTCTGACTCTTGAAAGAAAAGGACTTTTCAAAGGAAAATGGAAATGCTTATACACCTAACTAATTAAACGGTTTGCCACATTACAGTGGGTCTTCTATTCCATTATTGCAATGAAGACATGGCTTTAGTGGGACTGTTTACACTTAAATTTAAATTATGAAATTGAATCTTTTCTCAGATGAAGGCCCTGTTGAATATGGAGGTGCAATAAGTACTTTGCCCTTATACTTCAGTAAAGGATAATGATATAGAGAATAGATTTGGCTGGCAGTTTTTGGTTGCTGAAATAATCTGAAGGATAGATTCATTTATTTTTCAAGTGTATCTTGTTGATGATAGGATAAACAGCACGCTAATGAAATGAATTGGCAATGCAGAATTAGAAGCCAGTCAGAACACAGAAATTACATGAAAGGAACTACCTACACAGGAGAGAAATTATACTTGGAAAAATGAGCTTTTGCATATCTAAGTGAAATAATCTGAAATGCACTAATTCCAAAGGTGTCTGGTTTAACAAATAGTTTAAAATACATGTAATAGCTGTCAGCAAATCATATATGAAGTGGCAAGTTACACAGGGCAAAGCTGTCATTTCAGTTTCAGACACTATATTCAAAAGCATTTTAGAGACAGTTGTTTATTATGGCACTTGTATGATTACACTTCTGAGCAAAATGTTATGATGGAGATGTTGGGAAAACTGGAAGGACTTTGTAGTATAACAGCATTACTATCACTCTATAGGAATGACTCATGAGAAAAGGGAAATGCTGTTTGCATAGGTGAAAAACCCAAATGTAAGGGGCAGGAAAAAGTTTATGAGATGCAGGAAGAAAAATTTGAAACTAAGACAGAATATAGGCTGGATATGGGGAGAAATGGCATGATTCTGAGATGGTTTAGGTTCCTGAATAATTTGCCAGGTGACCAACCCCTTGAGTTTTCTACAGTGAATTTGCTCAAAGCAACAGAAGATATATTCTTTGATGGGAGACAGGAAGTAATCCCATCAGATTGTCCAGCTTCTCTCTGATTACCCATCAAGGCTACCTGGGATGCTGCAGCACTCTGCTAGAATTTCTGTCCTCTCTTTAAGAGCCTGCTGGGTGCACTGATGAGGCAAAATCCCAGGGGAATTGCCTTCTGTGGATTACTAAAAAGACTGGTGGCAAAACCAGGAGGAGAGTTTTACAAGACTGAGCCCCCAGCAGATAGGATTCACTATAAGGTGCATAAATTGCAATACCCTGCATGTGGGGACAAGGTGATAGCCCCTTTATAAGGCAGTATTTCCTTTTTTATCAGTACTCAATGATGTCCAGTGAGATGAGGTGGGATACTCTTGCTGTGCCACAGCCGGGGTGGGGAACAAAACATGTCATGGACAAGGAGCTTCTTTCCTGTAGGAAAAAAAGAGGCAGCTAGGATGAAACGTAGAACATGGTGGCTAGTCTTAAATAGCTTATGAATCATACCAAGCTCATCTCAGTGTTTCCTAGAAAATTAAGGTGTCATTAACATATCATCTGAAATGCCTCTAAATTATAAGTCTGGCAGTCCAAACAGCAGTTAGTGACTGCCAAACAGCATTGAAAATCGGGAGCACACAACAATTTGACATGAAGATTCTGTTAAGAGACTTAGCTAACAGCAAGTCCTAGCTACAGCAGCCTTGCCCCTCAGCCAGCAGAGGTTCCCATCCAGCTTGGCATTTTACTTGTTTTTTGCCATCTGATCCTTTTTACTATGCTAGTAAGGTGCTCTTTCTGATGTATTTTTTTTCCCCTGCATTGCCCCGATTTCTGGATGGCAAAATTTACCATTTTACAGGTGGCAAATCCCTAGAAATTACTATATCCCATGGTGCTACTCCCCTCCTTAATTTGATGCAGGGCTGGGATCAGACATTCTCAGCTGTGATTTATTCCAGCTGAGGATCCAGTCATGTGCCTTTTTAGAGGGTTGGTGGACTAGCCAACCTCAGTGCCTTTTGACCTTTGGACTAGGAGCCTATTCAAATAGTGAAGATCTGAGGCTGTGAAGAGATGCATGCCACACTTTACATCTGGCTGACAACTCTACTGTTGTACCTCATGTAAAGTAACAGTCCTTGCCTTGTCCTCCTGGTGGCAGTAAAAATGTTGAATAGCTTGAGGTAGAAAATCCTCTTGCAACAGAAGCAAACGCTTTTGAAAATAATATGCATGAACAGCTTAGGACAATGTTTCTGGAAGTAGCAGAGGTGTTTATATGGTGTAAACACACAGAAACACACTGTCCAGCTAATAAGGAATCAAAGATGAGCAATGGCAGTGTAGAGAGCTAGGTTATCTGAAGTTTCCTGGTTGAAAACTACTTTTCCTCTTCAAACTGGTTTTGGAGATTGTGTATTTTTAATTGCAACTTGCTTGGAGCCCTAGTCCTGAAAGTTGCACCTTGGAGAGAGAGAGAGAGAGCCTTTTCCAGGTGCTCACACTTTGGTTAATCTTTTTATAATGTAAATCAGCAGGGATGAAATGGAGGAGACCACACGAGGTGAGCAGGGCCCTGGTTAACCTTGGCTTTCTGCTTATGTACCTGCAAGGTTGGGTTTTGTCTTCATTGGCTTACTGGAAGAAGTTTCCTCAAGGGAGGAACCCATGTGAGTGAATAAACATCCAGGAATTCATTTCATTTGGGGATTGTGATAACTAGGGTTTTGAAAGGTAAAAACAAGTGTTTGGACAATACTCTCGGGCACATGGTGTGATTCTTGGGAATGGTCCTGTGCAGGGCCAGGCGTTGGACTTGATGATCCTTGTGGGTCTCTTCTAACTCAGCATATTCTGTGATTCTCTAAGACTAGCTGTGCTGGATTCAGAGCTGTGCTCTGGTGGTGACTTGGGGTCAAATACACCTGAAACTCATCTTTCTATGGGCTCCATTACGGAGTTTGTGGCATTTTTGCTTACCTGGCCAGGGGTGAGTCTTCCTCTCAGGCTTGCCAGCCTTGTGAGATCGGGGCTTCCCCGGCTCTGGGCTGGGGTGTACGTGTGTAGGTTTGGCACCGTGACCCGTGCGGGGAGATCTGGTACTCCCCGTCCCCCCCTGAGCGGGCTCGAGGGGCGCCTGGCAGGGACAGCGCTGCCCCTCGCTCCCTCCCAGGGGCATCGCGGAGCTGCCAGGGGTTTCCCTCAGCGCGGACACTCGCGGTGCGGTGCCCGCTGCTCCGCGGGCGCGGGGGGCGTAGTCCCCCGCACACGGCGGCGGGTCCGCCCCGTCGGGGGCGTCTCCGCGGCGGCGCGGGGCCACCTCTCCATCCCCGCCCCCTGCCTCCCCAGTCGCGTCGGC
>VZTR01010405.1:15984-26386 GCA_013400775.1 Chaetops frenatus | reverse complement strand
CGGGGAGGAGAGGGGAGGAAGGGGGGCTGAGGGGGTGCAGCGTGCAGAGGGAGGGTCAGACCCGGGCATGGTTTGTGTTTTGGGGGTGGGGGAGATCATTTTGAGAGGGGCTGTTGTGTTGTGCGGTGACAGTGACGGCCGGGTGGAAGCCTTAATTCACCCATTTATTTTCCAGACCCATCGTTAGACCCCTATGTCACACACCATGTTTTCGGAGCAGGCAGCCCCCACGGCGCAGGGGCTGCTGGCCCCCCCCACCGCCGAGCCCCCCACCTTCCCCAGGGTGCCCGTGCGCGGATATTCGGACTGTTCACAGCCCTTCCAGCTGGGCGAGCGCAGCTTCTCCCGGCAGTACGCCCACATCTACGCCGTGCGCCTGGCCGGGATGCGGCCGGGGCTGGAGCGGCGCGCCCGGAGCCGATGGGGTGAGCCCGGGGGAGCCCCCCTTCATCGGGGCCCTGCCCTGGGGAAAACACCGCTGGGCTGGAGCGTGTCCAGGGCTAGGGGCAAAGCTGGGGAAAAGGCTGGAGCAACAGGAGCAGCTCAGCCTGGAGAAAAGGAGGCTCAAGCGGGGACCTTCTGGCTCTGCACAATTTCCTGGCTGGGGAGGCCAGGCTCTGCTCCCAGGGAACAGGGACAGGAGGAGAAGGAGTGGCCTCAGGTTGCACCAGGAGGGGTTCAGGTTGGCTCTTGGGAAAATTCCTTCGTGGAAAGGGCTGTCCAGCCCTGGCACAGACTGCCCACGACTAGTGCTGGAGTCGCCATCCCTGTGGGGAAATAAGGGCTGTGTGGATGTGGCACTTGGGAACGTAGGTTAGTGTTGGCCTTGGCAACAAACATCTGTGAAGCTGCCTTCAGATTTTATCTCCGTGTTTGACCAGATTTATATCTGGAGTCCAGAAGTGAGTGAGTGTTCCTGTCCTCAGGCTGGATGTTCCCTGCAGGCATCCCTGGGGGCAAGATCCAACCATGCTGAGGGAGAATCCATCCCTGCCGGGCTGGGATCCACCCAGAGCCTTCCTGCAGCCTGAGCAGCTCCAGTGTGCCCAGTTGTGCCAGTCCTACAGTGGCGTTTTACACCTTTGGCAGGGGATGTGCAGCACACCCCAGCCAAAACAGCTCAGAACAGTAATGATGGGATAATCCATTTACAGCTGGATTATGTGGTAATCCTGCTGCAGCTCCCACCTGGAGTACTGACCTTGGGACAAACCCCCTTCCCCATCACAGATAGAAGGAGGGGCATCGGCAGGGGGAACACAATTGCCTTTGTCACATCGCCCCACACACTTTAGGGAGCAGGAGTTGAGTGTGAGGTTTGTCAGGGTGAGGCTGGGGGGCCCTGGCCAGGAAGTGGGGTACAGGAGAGGGCAGGGGGTGAGAGGTGCTGGTTGTGCTGAGGGAGGGGCTGTTTCCTGGCAGGGGGATTGTGGTTCTGTGGTGGGACCCTCATGCTCAGAGTTTCCATCCGCAGGATGAGGCAACACCAGCACTGCCGGGGCTCTTCCCCCCCGGCCTGGGCATGGCCTGATCAAATTTCCTCCAGCTTTGCCCTTCTATGGGCAAAAACCCCTTCAGTGGAAGCTTTTGAGCCAAACGCCTGTTCTGGTGCTCTCCCCAGCCCCCTGGGCTGTGTGGAAGCAAAGCCAGTGCTGGCCCCATAGCAGATGTCATTCCTTGGTTGGCCACCCTGGACTTTGCCAAGTGTGACAGGACCCAGTGGTTTGTAAAGCCCCACCTCCTGGAGTCCTGGGATGGGACCAGATTTTGGGGTTTGTCTCCCAGCAGGAAGTGCCTGCAGGCAAAAATCTGGAGAGCACAGCCCCCTCCCCCCCGAACACACATTCTGGGGAGTCTGAGCCAAAAATAAGAAACTTCAACAGGATTGTTTTTGTTCTGACTCATAGAGTGTTTGCGTTCCTGGGCTCGGGAATCTGTGTTTCCAGTGCGGGGTGCCAAGGATGGCAGCGGGGTGCTCTCCCTGGGACGGGAGTCACGTTCAGCAGCGCGTGATGAGCAAAGGGAGATTTTTGGGAGGAGAAATGTCACCCAGAAAGGACGAGGAGCTGGTGCAGGCAGTGTTGTCTTGGGAGAGGAGACTGTGAGCAGGTTGTTTGCTCCTCTCCAGGGCCTGAGGTTCAGGATGGACATCACAGGCTGGTTTAAATGGGGAAGGACAGTCCCACAGCCACTTACTGGGTGAGGGGACACTCACTGCATGGGGCTGAAGCATCTTTGCATCCCCAGGAGTGGACTAAGAAGTTTCGGAATCACCTTGTGGTGAGGGAGATTTTTGCTCCTCGGCCACAAAGTGGATGGAGTTGGGGCTGCAATGCTTCTTGCAGCTCCCGAGGTTCTCCCAGCCTGTATCCCCTGTGCATCCCTGCCTAAAGCCCAGGGACCTGTCAGCATGCCAGGATCTTCTCTGGATGTGGCTGGGATCCTGACTTCCAGCAGGGATCTGGGGCAGAGGATCTGGCCCTGGCAGAGATCAGGTTTGGGGGTGCTGAGTGACCTCCTGCCTAGCAGCTCCAGGTGAGATGTTTGGAACATCCCCTGGATGAAGAGCAGAAGCAGCAGCCCCCTGTGCCCAAGGGCAGGAACCTTCCCGGGCAGAGCTGTTACTGGGAGCTAAACGCACCACCATGACCCAGCTTTCCCCCCAGCAGGGAGGAAATTCCTGCAGGCTCGCAGGCTCTGGAATGCTCCTTGGCCCCATCTGGCCCACACATGTGCGTTGGGCGCCATGCCTCGAGGAAAAGCAGGAGGCTTCCCAACATTCCCCAACGCCTCTTGCTGGCCTCGAGCTGGGGCCCTTCAGCTGCCAGCCCCGTGCTGTGCCCGCCGTCACCCCGAGGCCACTGACTCCGTCTCCCCACAGGCAATGACATCGCTCTGCGGAAGCTCTCAGAGCTGCAGGCAGGAGAGAAGTGCTGCGTGGTGGGGACACTCTTCAAGGCCATGCAGCTCCAGCCCTCCATCCTGCAGGAGATCAGCGAGGAGGTAATGGGCTCACCCCCTCCTCCTCCTCCTCCTCTGCACAGCTCCGGGGGTTGTGCCAGCACACCTGAGAGCTCAGCTGGGTTTCCATGGCTTCCCCATGCTTGTTGTAGCCAGGAAACTGGCAGGGGTTTGAGCTGGGTTTGTGCCACAGGATGGCCTGTGCCCACCCTGTCTCCTGGGTGCCACCTTGGTGACACCTCTTGGTGCCAACGTGTGTCTGTGTGTTTGCCCCTTACGAAATCAGGGAAACATGGACTGGGTTGGGTTGGAAAGGGCCTTAAAGCTCATCTGTGGGCAGGGATACCTTCCACTAGAGCAGGTTGCTCCAATAAACACTTCCAGGGATGGAGCAGCCACAGCTTCTCTGGGCAACCTGTGCCAGGGCCCACCACCCTCATAGGAAAGTATTCCTTCCCCATATCCAATCTAAACCCACCCTTTGTCTATCAGCAGCTGTTCTTCCCCCCCTTACCACCAGTCTTGCTGAGTGGCGCTTTTCCAGCCATTGGAGGGTTTAGATCCAGGGGGGCTGACACTGCAGGGAAGGGCTGAGTGAAACCAGCCCATTCAGGGGGTTCCAGCTGCCAGGGTCCCCAGCCAGGGTGTTGGCTGCACTGCTGATGGGGCCTGGGGTTAGGAAGGGTTCTTGAGGGCTGCTGGTCCTTGCTGAGGCCATCAGAGCTGTCCCACGCCCTCGCAGCACAACCTGGTGCCTCAGCCACCCCTGCCCAAGTACATCCAGGCCTCTGACGAGCTGATCCTGGAGGATGAGCTGCAGCGGATCAAGCTGGAAGGAGCCATTGATGTGCAGAGGCTGGTGACAGGTAAGGAACAGCAGTGGCTCTGTGGTGGCACCCACCCTGCAGGTGCTGGCCAGGGCTGACCTTCTGCTCTGCCGTAGGGACCATCTTGGCTGTGTACGGCTCCGAGCAGGACGATGGCAGATTCCTGGTGGAGGATCACTGCTTCGCTGACTTGCCACCAGCCCTGCCCTGGAACGGGCCCAGCTCTGACCGGTGAGTCAGCAGCAGCAGGACTGGAGCTGGCACTGTGTCCTGCTGTGTCCCTGAGCCCCCCTTGTGCCAAGAGGGCTGGCAGAGGGGACTGTGCCCCCTGCCCCAGCTCTCTGGAGCTCCAAGGTTAGGGAGTGTGGCACAGCCTGAGCCTCTCCGTCCACCCAGGTTCGTGCTGCTGGCCTCGGGGCTGGGGCTGGGCAGTGTGAGTGGGGAGGCCCTGCTGAGCACTCAGCTGCTGGTGGATGTGGTGACAGGACAGCTGGGTGCAGAGGGTGAGCAGAGCTGTGCTGCCCACATCACCCGTGTCATTCTGGCTGGGAATCTGCTGAGCCAGAACACGCAGAGCCGAGACACCATCAACAAGGTACAGCAGGGAGGGGCTGCAGCCTCGTGGTGCTCCTGGAGTGCTGAGAGGGTGTGGGGAGGGGGCAGAGGGGATGTGGGGTTGTCCCTCACTGTCTTGCTGCTCACCCAGGCCAAGTACTTGACCAAGAAGACGCAGGCTGCCAGTGTGGAGGCTGTGAAGATGCTGGATGAGATCCTGCTGCAGCTCTGTGTAAGTGCTTGGGGTTGGCCGGGGAATCAGGCTCCTTTGGGGGAGGGAGCCTTGTTCCTGAGGCAGGGTAGCAGTCCAGGGTGCAGGGTTGCAAAACCCCCTTCCCCAGCACCCAGCACTTCCCTTTGAGCAATCCATATGGGGAGGCAGATCACAGCCTAGCTCCAGATCCTTCTCCTGGGATTCGGCCTCCTTGGTGAAGCCAAGCAGGGTGTCCTGGGGAAAAGGACACCAGGACTTGGCTCTGAGCCCCCTTGGAGGGCACTTTGGCCACCCAGTTGATCCCTGCTCTACCTGCAGAGCTCCGTGCCTGTGGATGTGATGCCTGGCGAGTTTGACCCCACCAACTACACGCTGCCACAGCAGCCCCTGCACCGCTGCATGCTGCCCCTGGCCAGTGCCTACGCCACTCTGCGCCTCGTCACCAACCCCTACCAGGCCAACCTGGACGGTGTCAGGTAAGCAGACCTGGTGTGCTGCCAGCTCTAGTGACAACTGTCAGTGGCATGGGACCATGGGACATGTCCCAGCATCTAAAGCTCCCCTTCTTTTCCCCATAATGTAGGTTTTTGGGGACGTCAGGACAAAACATCAGTGATATCTTCAAATACAGCAGCATGGATGACTACCTGGAGATCCTGGAGTGGACACTGCAGGCAGGACACATCAGCCCCACGGCCCCAGACACCCTGGGTATGGTGAGGGCTGGGGGGCTGTTGAATGGGGGGACTTTGCTGGGGGTTCCCCCCCTAATTCCCATCCTCCTCAGGCTGTTACCCGTTCTACAAATCAGACCCGTTTATCCTCACCGAGTGCCCTCACGTCTACTTCTGTGGCAATGCACCCCAGTTCCAGTCCAAGCTGCTCCAAGGTGGGTCTCAGATCCCAGATCCTTGCAGGGGCCGTGAACCCGGGCTGGGGGCTGCCAGGGGGCTCCTCTGCCTGACACCCACCTGTGTTTGCAGGGAAGGAGGGGCAGCGGGTGCTGCTGGTGACGGTGCCTGACTTCAGTGCCACGCAGACCGCCTGCCTCGTCAACCTGCGCGACCTCACCTGCCAGCCCATCACCTTCTCCAGCTTTGGAGCTGACAGTGAGGATGGGGACATGGAAGTTGGGCATTGACCACAAGGAGGGCACAGACTCCACAAGCCCCCACCCCTCAAGGGGTCCTGGCACCCTCTGCTGTTGTCTGTCCTCTGGGAGGGTGACAGAGCTGGGGAAGCACTGGAGGGACAAGATGCTTGTACCAATATAACTTGATTTATTTGTGTAACAAAAACTGTATGGAGGGGAGAAAGGCTGTGCCTGCCTCCATGGGCCCTGCCCAGGAGAGCAGTAACCCCCCTGCCACCCCACTGGGACACAGACAGTGGGCTGGCATGGCCCAGCTCTGAGGGATGGGGTAGCATGTCCCTGACAGCACCCAGCTGTTGGTGATAGTGCCCGCAGTACTTGGAAGCAGCAAGGTGAGGGGCTGGAGCTCACCTGGAACAGCTGCCTGGGCTCAGGGAAGATGTTGGAAGCGGATGCCGAAGCGTCCACCCATGGCTTGAAGCAGAGCAAGGGGTCAAGTGTCCCTAGTCCCCAAAGTTCACGGTGTAGGTTTCAGCCGTGGTGAGGGGCTGCGCCGTCCCCGTGTGCAACTCCCAGCCCTCCGTCTCCGTCGCCAGCTCGGTGACCACCTCTGTCTCAGTGTCCATCTCCCAGGTGCCAGCAGTGGGTGGCTCCTGGCTCCAGGGCATGTAGGCCGTGCTGCTGAAGGGGAAGGGCAGGGCCGTGGTGGGCGGTGGGGCCGTGGGGCCGCTGGTGGCCGCGGTGGCATTGAGGCGCCGCAGCCGCATCTGCTCCCGCAGGCGCATGCGGTGCCGCAGCCGCAGGCGCAGCCGCAGGCGCTCGCGTGGCGTCATGGGCCGGCTGGGCACCACGCGGCGGATCGGTCGGTTCCCGTTCATGGCCATGATCTCCCGGATGCGCTTCCAGTTGGAGCGGGACAGGACAAAGTTGCACTGGGTGGCCCCGATGTCGTAGAGGACGTGGCAGGTCTTGACACTGGGGTTGTAGCCCTCGGCCCGTGCCGACACACGGTACTCGCCCGGGTTCAGGATGCGCCAGTAGTCCCCGCCACTGGCTGTGGAGACAGGAGGCAGTGGGGTGGAGTGGAGGTGGCGTGGGGCTGCCAGCACCCTGCCAGCGCCTCACGGTACCTACCTGTCCTGACGTTGTGGTTGATGCCCCCCACCACAATGGTGGCGTTGGCAATGGGCTCTCCCTGCTGGTCTGTCACCACGCCCTTGATTCCCCGATGGATCTGGATGAGGAAAAGGGGTGAGTGGAACTGTGTGGGACAGGTAGGGCAGCTGTGGCCATGTCGCAGTACACACCTGCTCCATGAAGGTGAGCAGAGACTCCTTGTTGTTCTCCCACTCCTGCTGCAGCTCACTCTCATGGGGAAACTTGTCACAGCCCAGGTAAATGGAGAGCTCCAGGCAGTTGGTGTGCAGGTAGCTGAAGTCATTCATACCTGCAAGAGCATAGACACGCCCACCCCGCCGCCTGCTCACCTGCCAGTGCCCGGGTTATTGGGCAGCCATGCCACTGGCCCCAACTTACTGCCAGCCCGGGGGTGCCACTTGGCACCCTGCACGATGCCCATGGCGTCGGTCATGTCCTGTGCATGGCAGCCCCCACGGAAGGTCTCGGTCATGGTGAGGTGTGCTGAGGCATAGGAGATGGCGAGCCAGCGGAACACGGCGTGGTCAGGCGTCTCCTGCAGCTCAGGGTGCTCATCCTCGTAGTCCAGAGGACGAGGGGCAGCTGCTGGTGTTGGGGGGCTGGGCCGGGCCGTGTCGAAGGGGAAGGACACCAGCTTCTCCCCACCCTGCAGGTTGGCTCCCAGGACGAAGGGGTTCTTGTCCATCCATGCCATGACAGCCCGTGTCTCCACTGCCACCTGTGAGGCGGGCACAGGGCACGAGGTGTCACCCCCTGCCACCCTCTTCCTGCCCCCATCCTGCCCCTGTGCCCTGTGCCACACTCACCGCCGCATCCTCAGACAGGTAGTGCTCCGGGATGGGGATGTGGTGGTTGGGGAATTGGTGGGGCACCAGCCGCCTCTCCTCAGCTGCCCACAAGGCTGAGGCCAGGTCAGGGAAGTTCTCAAAGAGGTCAAAGCCTTCCTCTGTCCAGTGGCCCAGTGCCCAGTTGCCCAGTTCGGAGCCCTGCAGGCAGCCCAGGACACTGGTGAGTCCAGGGGGGCTGCATCCCACCACCCATGTCCCATCCCCTTCTCTGACATCTCAGGTGTCCATCTTGGAGCCCTACTCAGGGCAGTGGTGAGCTGTGAGGAGGGGGCTGCATCCTACTGCTTTGCCATGCCATCCCACTGCCCCACAGCCCACCCAGCACCCCACATCCAACCCACTGCTCTACTGTCTCATCTCACTGCCTCATGGCCCGGCCCAGCCCAGCCTGCTGCCCCCTCACCGCCTCATGGGCCAGCTCGTAGCCATCAGGGTTGAGAGATGGGACGAGGTGGATGCGGGTGTCAGTGACCAGGCCCCGCACGCGGGGATTCCCGTCCTGGTACTCCTTGCACAGGAACTGCATCAGCAGCAGCAGCAGCTCCCGGCCCAGCACCTCGTTCCCGTGCAGCCCCGCTGTGTAGCGGAACTCGGGCTCACCTGGAGGCGGGGGCAGAGCAGGGTCAGCAAACAGCCATGGGGGATGACCACGGCTGGGGGCCCCCAGCCCCTCACACCTCCCTCACCCGTCTCGTGCTCGCCCGGGTTGTCGGAGACCTCCATGGCGTAGATCTTCAGCCCCCGTGAGCTCTTGCCAATGTTGTAGATGCGGGTGATGGTGGGACACTCCTCATTCACCACCTTCATCAGCTGCAGGGTGGGGAGAGGTGGGGGCAGTGCTCGGGGGGACCACACCCGGCAGAGAATTCCACTCCCACGGAGGATCCCACCCTATGGCGATGCCCACCACCACCATGGAAATGCACACAACCACAGAGAATGCCATGCCCCGAAAGATGTGCCCACAACCACAGAGGTGTCCACTCCTCACAGAGGATCCCACCTCCACGGAAGATCCCATCCCCCATAAAGCTGCTCATCTCCAAGGAGGTGCCCACCCCCACAGAGGATCCAACTCCCTCCCCTCCACCAAGGTTCTTACCACCATGAAGGATCTCACAGCCATGGGCATTCCCACCCCATGGATCTGCCCCCCCAGCAGTGCCCACCTGCCTCATGTCCTTGTAGGAGTGGTGTCGGAAGTCCAGGTTGTCTGTGGAGGTCACCTCATTCTGCTGGGTGTAGTAGCTGCTGACGGCTGTGGAGGGGACAGGGACACACAGTGGGGGGTGGCTGGAGAGATCTCACCCCCCATGGCCCCCAGGCTGCTTTGGGGTGACTCTTACCAGAGAGGGGGCACCCCAGGACCTCAAGGCGCAGGCAGAGGCTCCCATTCCAGCGCTGGGGGTAGATGCGGATGTACCGGGCCACCACTGGCTCAGGGAACTCACTCAGCACTGGCGTGTCCTTGTCTACGTTGCCATAAAACATCTGCCAGGGAGGGACAGATGTACCCAAGAGGGTCCCCGTGGTTCCCATGTCACCCACCCGGAACAGGTCCCCACCATCTCCTCGTAGCCATTGCTGTACATCACCCAGTGCTGGCTGTCGTTGCTGAAGCCCACATAGAAGCTGGTGACAAAGTCATCGCTGTGGGAGGACAGGGACAGGTTGGGATGGGGTCCCCACACTGCTCTCCCCCACCCCATGTCCCCAGCTCCACCCCCACGTCCCCATACTGGATCTGGGAGTCGCGGCCCTGGGTGATGACCCCGGTGAACATGGTGATGCGGCGAGTGTCCACCTCGAGCCAGTGTGCCCGGCTGTCATCCTCGGCACACCACGCCCCGTCAAAGAAATCGTCCTCGTTGGTGCCCGCCTGGGGGGCAGTGAGGGGGATATGGGTGGGGGTGTCACCGTGACCTGGGGGGTGGGCACAGGGGTGACCCTCACCTGCATGTTGAGGCGGCCGCGCTGGGCACCCAGCCCGTGTCGCAGCATGGAAGAGGCCAGGATCTGGTCATCCTCGATGCGGTGGGACTCCAGCCCGACTGGGGGACACCCTGGGAACAGCAGGGGGTAGGGGGGTGATGGGCTTCCCCTGCCCTCAGCAAGGTGTCCTTGTCACCCCAGGAATGGGGACACTCACTTTTCTTCTCTGCTGGAGGAACCCATTCCTCCTCATCTGGATCCCACTTCTTTCCTCCTGGTTTTTTGGGTTTTCCTGGGGAAGGAAAAGGCACAGTGTGGGGGGCAGGGACGAGGACAGGTGTGAGGGGACAGGAATGGGGGCTGGCACCCACCTTTGCGGTCCTGGCCCTTCTCCTCTGTCCAGCGCTCCTCCTCCTCCTCCTCTTCTTTCTTGGGCTTCACTGTTGGTGAGGTGACACCCACCCCAGGGACGTGACACCAGTCCCAGGAACATACCACCCACCCCAAGAATGTGCCACTGATGCTCAGGGTGTGACACCCACCCTGGGAACATGCCACTCTCCTGGGGATATGGCACTCGCCATGCAGACATGTCACCTATCCCAGGGACATGCCACTGCCCATGGGACATGTGACCCACCCTGGTGATGTGCCACCCACTGTGGGGATTTGACACCCACCATGGGGATGGAACACCCAGCCCAGGGACATGCCACCCTCCCTGTGGCTCTGCCATCGACCCTGGGGCACACATGCCCACCATGGGCACATGCCCCCACCCCCAACAGGCCCTGCCCACCCCACCCAGCCCCCT
>VZTR01010405.1:0-12076 GCA_013400775.1 Chaetops frenatus | reverse complement strand
G
This sequence comes from Chaetops frenatus, assembly GCA_013400775.1. Classification (NCBI taxonomy): domain Eukaryota; kingdom Metazoa; phylum Chordata; class Aves; order Passeriformes; family Picathartidae; genus Chaetops; species Chaetops frenatus. The sequence goes on along the minus strand of VZTR01010405.1, from coordinate 12,075 downwards.
GGGTCCTGGGAAGGGGGGGGTCCCAGTAGGAGGGGGTAGGGTGTCATCAGGGTGGAGGGGTCCCATGAGGGTCCCGGCTAGGGATCCCAGGGTGGGTCGAAGAGGATGGACATCCCAGAAGTGGGGTGAGGGGGGTCCCCTGAGAGTGTGGTGGTCCAGCAGCACTGAGGAGGGGTTCAGGAGGAGGGGGTTCCTCAGGAGGGTCCGCAGAGTGGTGGGGGGTCCAGCAGTGTGAAGAGGGATCTCAGTGGGGTGGGGGTGCCATGAAGATGTGGAGGCAGAGAGGGTGTCCCATGAAGAAGGGGACCCCAGGAGGGTGGGGGTCTCAGAGAGGAAGGCGTCTCAGGGCTCAGTGCCCCCTCCCCAGTGCGAGGAGCCGCACTCGAGGGCACATTTTCCACCCGGGGAGGCCCAGCCCTGGCACACCCCCACCTCCCGTGCCTCCCCACCCTGTCCCCACCCTTTCCTGCTCCTGAGTCAGTCCCGCCGCCTTCCGGGTGTTGGGGCGTCCGTCGGTCCCGCTCGGTCGCAGCCTCGGACCGAGCCGGGCGCTGTCGGGGCATCTCTCGAGGGTCCGTCCGTCTGTCCATCGGGGGTCGGTCCGTCCATCCCTCGGGGGAGGGTCGCTGTAGGGTTGTTCGTCTGTCCGTCATGGGATGTGCTCCTCGCGGGTCTCTGTTCTGGGGGCATCCCAGCCCCGTGGCGTCTGTCTGTCTGTCGGCTTATCCGTCTGTCCTTCCAGGTGTCTGGTTGTACGTCAGGACACCTCTGGCTGTTCGGATATCTGTCCTTTTTCCTTGGTGTCCATTTATTGGGTTGTCTGTCCATGGGAGGCTCCCCCTACCCATAGGGGCCTCTGTCTGTACCTAGGGGTGTCTGTCCATCCTCTGGGTGTCTGGCTGCCCACTGGGGTGTCCATCTACCCCATGCGGTGTCCATGTGTGCATTGGGGTGTCCCTCTGTCCTTCTGGGTGTCCATCTGTGCATCCAGTTGCCCATCTGGATGTCTGTTGGTGTGTCTGTCTGTCCACGGAGGTGTCCACTTGTCCTTCCGGGTGTCTGTTGGGGCACCCGTCTGTCCTTCTGCCTATCCATCTGTCTGCTGGGTGTCCGTGACCTCCTTCCTGGCTCTCCATCCTTTGCAGCCATCTCAGGGTCTCCCTGTCCACAGGTCCATCTGTCCATCCATCCAGCTGTCCCCACAGCCCCACTGCCATGTACACCGTGCTCCCCAAAAGGCCCCTCCCTTGGCCCCTGCCCACAACAACCTGGTGGGATAACGTCTGGCATGACAGACACCAAAGCCCTGGTGTTCCTCCCCAGTTCCCACCAGGACCCTGCCACATCATCACCAAAGAAAAGCCCTTTTATTGTAGCTGAGGAGGGCCCGGGGGGAGCAAAGAGAAAAAGGAGCTTGAGGAAGGGACTCGGAGAAGCCCCCAGCACCTGCAGGAGGGGTAGCTGAGCTGGGACCCCCCAATGCCCCAACCCTTTCTCTCCTTCTGTTCCTAAAGTGACACCAAGGCAGGAAAATCCGTTTGGGGGAAGGGCTGGGCTGGGCTTTTCCTTGTTCACAGTGAGTTTGGGGGGTGGGGAGGGGAGTCCCACACTTGGCCAGGCTGGACCTGCGCTACAGGGGAGGATTTTCACTCCCTGTTTAAATCCCCAGAGCATATTTGGGGTGAGGGAAGGGAACAGTGGGGAGAGCAGGGAGGAAAACACAGGATCACATATGGTGAGATCACCGTGCTCAGGGTGGTAGGGAACAGCCAGGATTCACCTCTCCCGGTCATGTCAGACCCTGTAGGATTCCAAAATTACTCTGATGAGCTTTTCCAATGAAATAAAATTGGGGAACTGGCTTCTCCAGTGTGGCTGCGGCAGCTCCAAGGTCATGGGGTGGGAGGGAGCACAGGGGGGAGGTAATTTGTTCCCTGAAAATTCCTGTTGGGGATTTGTCACGCCCTCCTTCCCACTCCAAAGCCGAGGGAGGAGGGGGAGACCAGCAAGGTGGGCTCAGGGTGGGACAGGACCCTTCACCCACCCACCCAAGGGCAGCTATGGGGGGCAGGGGGGCAGTGCCTGGGGGGGGCCCCACTGCCGAGGGAGCAGGGAATGGCACTTCACTGCGAGAGAAAGAAAGAAAGAGAGAAGAAAAAGCCACATGTCGTTTGGAAGGATCAGGCAGGAGCTGAGTGGTCTTGAGGGTCTGGAGCAGTCCCAGGGGTCTGGAGCCCCCCACCAGCCCCCTACTCTATGAGTTCCACGTAGTTGGCAGGGAACATCCCGAAGTGGCCGTCGGGGCCGTAGCCGCGCCACCAGCCCTCGTCGATCATCTCGATGTTGGTGATGATGTTCTCAGGGTCAAAGGAGATCTCAGTATCATCAGCTGCAGTGGCACAGAGAGATGGGAACAGGTCAGACCACCTGAACCACCCCAGCTCTGGGGTTCCCAAGATAAGAGGGATGTGGAGCTGCTGGAATGAGTCCAGAGAAGGGCACAGAGCTGCTCCAAGGGCTGGAGCCCCTCTGCTCTGGAGCCAGACTGGGAATGCCCAGCCTGGAGCAGAGAAGAGACCTCAGGGAGACCTCAGAGCCTCCTCCAGTGCCTAAAGGGGCTCCAGGAGAGGTGGAGAGGGACTGAGTACAAGGGATGGAGGGAATGGCTCTGTGGGTCTCACCAGCCTGGTAGTCATAGAGTGCCCGGGCACAGAGCCCCTTCCCTGCCAGGTCTGGTGGCTCCTGGTACTCCACCCTGTAGTCATACTTGGCATCATCAACCTGTTCCTTCAGGAAGGAAAGGAGAGCAGGAATTACCAGAACAGTGGGAGGGAAGAGAACAACAATGTCCAACACCCAGCAATGTCCATCAGCTCCCTCTCTGCTGGGGGTCCCAGGTGCCTCTGGAATAAAATGTGGGCTCCAGGAAAGTTGTGCCATGTGCCTGCCACAGGATCCAGGGCACACAGCAGCAAGCCAGATTTAGCCAAAGAGCCAGGGTGGCCACGTCTCCACCTGGCTCCACACCAACCCCTGTCCTTTGGGATCTCATCCCAATGGAAACACCAGAGACCAGTGGCAGACAACCCCTCTGATCCCCTGGGATCCCTGCTGCAGACAGGGGCTCATTCCCCCAACAGATAAGCTCCAGCTTCTGAAACATTTCTGCCAGAGCCTGAGCTGGCTGTGGTTTGCTTTCCTCAGGAAAGGCTGAGGGGATCATTGAGCCCATCTCCCCTGGAATCCCTTGGAACCTGCTGGACACTTCCAGACAAATTCCAGAATGAGAAAATCTTTGGAAGGCTGATGGTTTGGTGAGCACAGAGGAAACCAAAGGGGCCCAACATCTCTGGAGGCAACACAGCAGCCCAGCACAACCCCACGACTGGCCACTGGAGAATCACCAGGAATAGCTGGGACTGCCAACTCCACTGGGTCCAAGTGTGCAGAGGAGCAGGACAAGGAGGGGAAGGGGCTTTGGAAGAGGCTGATGGATCCTCTCCCCTCGCTGGCTCTGGGATGTGGCACTGACAGCAGCTGGAGCTGGGGTGCAGGATGGGTACCAGGGGCTCAGTGCCAGTGTCTCCCACTGGGAACACTGGGAAGGGACACAGCAGCACCCCTTTGCCACGTGGGTGCATCCTGAGTACACCTGAGCTCTGGGGTTTGTCTAATAGCTCAGAAAAGTGTTCCAGGCTCATCCTAGGGATGAGACAAGCCATGCTCTCCCACACAGATCTGGCCCCAAAGGGGTCCCCTGCCCCCCAAACTCACCTGGGGTGGCTCCTCATAGATGGCCGAGGGCTCTGGAGGCTCCTCATACAGATTCTCTTCCATGTGGGACGCTGGGACACCAGAATTGTACCCAGAGTCTTGTCCTGAGGATAAACAAGGGGTCTGGCACCAAAACCATGCCCTGTCCCCTTGTCTAGCTCCTGCCCCAGGCTGGAGTGACACCACATTCCTGCTATGAGCTGGGTGTCCCCTGGGTGTCCTGTCCAGCCAGGGCATGGAGCACACACAGACCATGGGATGGAGTGAGCAGGGATTTAGGGAGCAATGGAAAGGACAAAGGAGAGATCTGTCTCTGACAGGGAAGGGATAAACTTGCTCAGGATGAAAAAATTCCCATGGAGGGGAAGGGCTGGAGCAGAGGTCCTGGCCAAGAGCAGCATCTAGTGGTGACAGCAGCCTGGGGACATTGGAGCTGGACATCCCCAGCACAGCCCTGGTTCCAGAGGTGGAACTAGATGGTAACTCCCAGAACCCTTCCAAGCCAAACCAATCTGTGATTCCATGACTCAGGGACAAGGCCAGCCCTCAGTGCCACCCACAGCACACGGGGACAGCTCTGGGCACAGCCAGCTCTTCCCTGGAATCGCTTCCTCCCCCAGACCACTGGGAAGTGGTGGGGCAGGGACACCTTCCACTGTCCCAGGCTGCTCCAGCCCGGCCTTGGGCACTGCCAGGGATCCAGGGGCAGCCACAGCTCCACTGGGCCAGGGCCTCCCCACCCCCACAGGGAACAATTCCTTCCCAATATCCCATCCATCCCTGCCCTCTAGCAGTGGGAAGCCATTCCCTGTGTCCTGTCCCTCCCTGCCAGTGTGTGACAAGGAAACAACCCAGGGTAACTCTGGAGCAGGGAAACGCCTGCACAGGGGTGGAACCACCTCGGCTGGGCCTTGGGGCATTTTGGGAAAGTCCAAGAGTGACTGTCAAAGCCCCTGTGGCAGGTCTGGAGGAAGGCATGGAGCCAAATTCCAGCCTGAATTCCGGCAGGAGATATCCTCATCCCCTGAGCCTTCGGAACCATCCTTATCCTCAGCATCACACTCAGCCCCGCCTGGAGACGCAGCCCAGGGCTCCTCGCCCATGGAACAGGAAAACCAAATGGAATCTCCAAGCCCGGCCTCGAAATGCCCAATTTTGTGAGATCTGGTTGGAAAGATGAGGAAAAAAGCTCTGGGGAGAGGAGGGAGCTGAGCACGTACCTGCTGCAGGTCCTGGGGAGGCCGGGGGGGACCCCCAGACACCCCGGCTGGGAGAGGCAGGACTGGGCACAGAGTTCACCTCCTTCTGCAGGAACGGGCTGCGGAGCTTCCCTGGAAAAGGAGTTGAGGGGGCTGCAGGAGCTCAGGCAGGGGGGGCTCCCAGCCTGACTGTGCACCCACAGGTACTCCTGGGCCACCCTCCCAAGCAGGATTTTCCAGCTTTAATCCTGGTTGTGGAAAACAAGTTTGGCAACTGGTTACAGCAGCAGCCAAGCGAAAATTTTTTTAAAAATGGATTTTTGTGGAGGAGGAAGAGCTGGAGGATCCTGCCTCTGGCTCTCCATGGTGACTTTTGGAGCACCCTGAACTCCACAGACATCAAACTGGGAGGGGATGATGCAAACTGGTTTCTGCCAGTGCATTTCCTGTGGCAGGAGGTAACTGCACTGGTATCTCATCTCCACCTCCAAACCAAACAAAAGCTGAGGAGAATTCCCAGACAAGCCCTACCTGCACCAAGACTCCTGCCTACCCTTACCTCTGGGTCTGATCAATCCCAGGGCATTTATATCCCTTTCCTCCATGAAAACCATCAAATCCTAATGAAATACCTCAAACTCAGTCTCTCCTCATGATGTCTAACTATCAAAAAAGACATTTTCTCAGTGTGGCATTCCCTCCTCTCCCACCCATGGCTTGCCTGCCCAAGGAAGGGATTTATGCTCCTATCACCAAGTGAAAGTGATTATTCTGAATGAATTTAAGGTGCTTTGGAGGGGGTTGGGCTGAGGAGGAGAAGGAGGAGGCAGCAGAGGCAGTCACTCAGGGGTGTCACGCGCTCCTCACAGCTATTTCCTCAGCTACTCTCAGCTCTGGTTAGCAAACTTCCTGGTTTCTATCCAGGAGATCAGATCAGGCTTTTTTACCAGCACAGGACTCTGCTTGGGTGGGGCAGTGTAAAAATTTGGGTGAAATTTCATTCAGTTGGGATAGATTGCAATAGTGGTGTTTTCCTGGTATTAATACATTAAACTCTAATTGAAAAAAAAAAAAAAAAAGGATCTTTAAGGCTCAGAAGGGGAATCAGAGTGTGCAAACCTGTCTTTGTGATTAAAACTTGGCTAGTAGAGCTGCACTCTGGAAAAGAGCAGGAGCCACGTGTGGGACACAGCAGAGCAGAGAACATCAGTGTGATGAGAGCTGCCTGTTGTCAGCTCCAACTGTGGCCTCACGATATTGCTGCCCCACTGGGACCCCCCCAAGTGCAGAAAGACCCAGTGGGGGTCTGGGACCAGCCCCCAGCACCCTTCCCATGCCCCCCAGGCCATACCTGGCTGTGCTGCCATCCCTGCATCCCCTGGCCCAGCTTTCTCCCTTTGTTTGAAGATGTCGCGGGGGTTCACGGCTCTCTGCGCGATCAGCGTGGCTGCCTCCTGCCCAGGGAGGGACCACAGTCTCGTCAAGGCCCTGGGCAGCACAGCAGGGGCAGAGCCGAGGCAGCCCCTGCTCTTCTGGGGGGCTCAGAGCCCCGGTTCCTCACCTGAGCTTTCTCCACTGACTCGCTCCTCCTAACACCCTTCTGCTGCCGCACCTCGTGCTCCTCCGCTCGCTCCTTCTGCGGCACAGGAGAGAGTCAGGGCCACGAGCTGCCCCTCCTGCCCCAGCCAGCCCTCCTGTCCCCTCCTGAACACATGCAGAACCTTCCTGCCCTCTCCAGACCCAAGGAACCAAGGCGGCGATGGAGGGTGAGAGAGGAGGGAGCCCTGGATGTGGGAGGGAGATGTGGGAATTCTGGGCCGAGAACATGGACTTGCTGTCAGGGAATTGTGTGATGGTTTAGGTTGGAAAAATCCTCAGAGAGCAACAAGTCCAACTGTCCCCCAGCACAGCCAAGGCCACCACTAACCCATGTCCCCAAGCCATATCCACACAACTGTTAAATCCCGCCAGGAATGGGGACTCCAGCACTGCCCTGGGCAGCTGTGCCAGAGCTGGACAACCCTTTCCCTGAAGGAATTCTCCCAATATCCAACTTAAACCTCCCCAGTGCAACTTGGGGCCATTTCCACTTGCTCTATCCCAGGTCCCTGTCCCCTCCACCATGGATGAACCCCTCCTGGGGCCAACACCAGAACTCACCCATTGCTGCTGCTCCCTGTCCCTGTTCTCAGCCTCCTGTTGCTGCTGGAGTCTCCTGTGGGGTAAAAAGGGTTAAAACTGAGGATTTGAGACCTCACCCCAATGCAGGTCCCTGGGAATAGCACACAAAGGTCATCCCTCACTTTGGTAATGTTCCCCCTCACTTCAGGGCCAGACAAGGTGCCACAGGTGACCCTTGAAGAGAGGAGCAGGAGCTGCTCCAAACAGTGGGATCATTCCAGAGAAATCTCTTCCTTGGTGAGATGGACATGAGCATCTTGATATGGGAGCTGGGTAGATTTCCCTGGAGTCATCCCTGTGGGGCTTGGAGCTCCCTGGACCTCTGACACCCCAAAAATAGGGGCCATGGGTGCCAGGCAAGAGCCTGGGAAGCAAAAGGGGAAGCAGTCCTGGAGCAGGATCCATGGGCAGGGAGACCCAAGGAAGATGCTGGACAAGCAGCCAGGCTCCTTGGAGGTTGGCCAAGGAGATGTTCCCTCCACAGTTGGAGCAAGATTCCCTCATATTGGTTCTCTTAAAGGAGATTTCCTGGGATTGCTGGAATTCCAGCAGTGGGGAATACAGGGATATGATCCACCACTTCCTAAGGAATAACCTTTGCTGGAGCGGGGACAACTCTGAGAGGCAGCAACAGGAGACACCCAGCACTCCAAGGATCCCAGAGAGCAGGATAGGCTGTGGGAACCATTCTCAAAACCCCACTTACTTCTGGGCTTCGATTTCACTGGATCTGGCTTTGAACATCTGCTCCCGCCCTGCGGCCTCCTGCAGCTCCCGCTCCCGCCGCTCCCGCTCCAGCCGCTGCCGCTCTTCCTCCGCCCTCCTCTTCTCCTCCAGCCGACGGTTCTCCTCATCCTTCTAAGGGGACACAGGCACAGGGGCTTCACCTTCCTGGGCTCAGAGGGGTGGGGAGCTCTCTAGCCCTCTGCATCCTGGGGCAGATGGCGGGTCCCAGGACACTCACCCAGTCAGAAGGTTCACACCTTACTGCTGAACCCCATAGAACTCGATGTGAAAGGGAAGGAAATGGGGAGCAGCCCTCAGAGAGGTCAAAAACCAGTTTCCTCACGCCAGTGGGGTTTGCTGGGAGCTGGGATGCAGCCCAGCTGTCTGCCAGGAGCATCCCAGCAGCCCTGAGCCTAATCCAGGTGAGATAAAAGAGCACCTTCCCCTTCAAGACTCAGTTCCTCCGCTCTGAGCGCCCCAAGGCAGCAGCGCTGTGCCTCCCTGAGCTCCAGATCCCTGACTCCAGGCAGGACTCCCCAGTTCCCAGGGAATAAGCACATGGAGAATAATCTCCAGCTAAATCCAAAGACTTTGTGCTCCAAGGCAGGCGTTCACTCACCTCAGCCTTGGCCCAGAAATTATCTTTATTGACCCGCTTGATTTCAGACATCGCGTTTGTCTTCTGGTACACAGAGCCCTGAGGAAGACACAGAGAAATCACCTTTTTTGCATTTTTTGTCAAAATCAGCTCAAATCAGCACAGTTTGGGACTTCTCTTAGAAGTTCCTATAACCTGATGCTTTGCACCACAATTTAAAGGACGGCTGGGTGAGGCCAGCGATGTGAACATTGCCAAAAATGGGGAATTGCTGGCCCTGGCACAGGTTGCTGCCCCATCCCTAGGATTGTCCAAGGCCAGGCTTGACAGGGCTTGGAGCACCCTGAAACAGTGGAAAGTGTCCCTGCCCATGGCAGGGGGTGGGACTTCGTGGGCTTTAAGGTCCCTCCAACCCAACCCATGATTCCACGCTTCAAACCTACCCTCTGGAAGTGGGAAGCCATTTCCCCTTGTCCTGTCACTCCATGCCCTGGTGCAAAGCCCCTCTCCAGCTCTCTTGGAGCCTTTTTAGGCACTGGAAGGGGCTCTAAGTTCTCTCTGCAGCCTTTCCTTCTCCAGGCTGAACATTCCACAGACACATCAATGGCCAGGGCACCCCTTCCATCACAGGATGATGGTGGTCCTACACCTTCTCCCTGCCCAGAGGGACCCAAAAGCCCTCACTGATTCCACTCACCACGGGAGCCTGGGGCCCTGAGTCCTGGAACTTGCTGCTCTCCTTGTGGAAGCTGTAGTTGGCCCCGGAAGCCTTGGCCACCTTCTCCATGATGAGTTCAGGCTCCACGTCCTCCTCTGCCCGGGCATTGATGGTGACATGAGCCCCCTGAGCAGGAGCAACCAGGACAGGGGTGAGGGGCTCATTCTGGGAGCCCCCAAACCCACCACCCTGCCCTGGTGGGTCCTGTCTGTGCTCCCAGAGCTCCCAAGGGAGGGAAACAGGTTCTGGTGAGAAGGTGAAAATATCCAGAGGGATTTTTTGGGCAAGCTGGTCTACTGGAAAATGTCCCTGACAGTGGTAGAGGGGTAGAAGTGAATGGTCTGTAAGTCCCTCCAACCCAAAGCATTTGGTGATTTCCTGAGGGAGGACAGGAGGAGGGTCACACCTTGAGGAAGTTGGCCACGGTGCTGACGTGGTTGGCGCAGGCTCCTTTCCTCACGTCATTGACACCTTCACCTGTCTGCAAGGACACACCATCAGCCCTGCCTCACCTGAGCCCAGCCGGGCTGGATTCATGGCAGCAGCACCTGGACCTGAGCCTGAGGCCCTCCCCAGCTCTCCCAGAACCCCTCAAGGGGCTCTGAGGTCTCCCTGGAGCTCTCTCGTCTCCAGGCTGGACACCCCTGGCTCTCCCAGCCTGGCCCCACGGCAGAGGGCTCCAGCTCCTTCCCAGTTAAGCCCAGCCCTGGCCCCACTCACCCAGTTGACGAGGACATATTTGGGCAGCCCCGAGTTGGGATCCTTCACGCGGCAGAAGCCATACATCACCTTCCCACTGTTGAGCTCCTCCACCATCTCCTCCAGCCCCCCATCTGTCCCAGGAGGAAGCAAAGGGAGTCAGCCCAGCCCATTCCATTCGTGTGGTGGGAACAGCCAAACCCAGGGAGGCTGCAGACTCCCAGCTCCAAATTGCCTCGAGATTACCCCCGTTAGATTTGGGGTTGTATCTCATGAGGGTCTCGCACCCCTGGGTTTACATAATCTGATCATTTATCATCCACAGGAATATTTGGGAGCCAAGCCCCAGCCTTTCCTCACCCACTCCCATGCCCAGCAGCCTTCATCACCCAGTTCCTCTTCCTCAGGCCTCCACAAACCCCATATGGAAAGATCCTGGATCTGCAACCAAGTGCAGGCACGACAGAGAAGGGGAAGGAGCTGCTTGCATTCCCCAGTTAATGAGAAGTTTTAATGAGAGCAGGCAGCTGTCAGTTTTGCCCACAGGTTCCTTCCTGCACAAAACCATGCTCAGAAACACCTCAGTGAGGGTGGGAATGCTGCTGAGAAGTGGTGGAGGAACTGGCTGAGCCTTGTTCCTGCTTTGCAAGATGGGAAGTAGAGAAGGAACCAAAAGGGTAACGTGGGGTAAGGTCTTGCTTGTCCACCATGGGGAAACTCCTGCCTCAACTCCCTCCCTGTTACATCTACCCAGAGTGGTCTCAGTGCTGGTTTGAGGACTTAGGAGTGAATCCCAGAGGGAAAATCCCACATAGGGCTCAGGCAGGGGCAATAGAAAGGGAACAGCATCACTCCCACTACACCAATAAACAGCCAGGAAAGGAGGATAAACACCAAAAATGCACATTCTCATCTCAAAAATATTCCCCCAGACCACAGTTCCTCCTGTGCTGGGTTGTCAGAGCTCTGAAAAGTGGGGAAAGAGCCACTGGCCCTCATCACCCCTGGCAGGGGCAACAGAGCCCAACACAGCTCACTCTGCTCTGCAGCATCACCAGGATCATTTCCTTTTCCCTATTAAATATTTATGATTTGGCTCTAAATTTGGCTCCAAAGCCGGCAGGGAAGTTGAAGGTTGGAAGTCTGCAACTGGTCGGTGAGGGCTGGCACAGAAGGACATGATGGGAATGCTGGGGAGGAGCAGGGATCTGCAGGGAGCTTGGGGCACACCCTCTGCAGCTCCCCAAAACTCTCATCTGTGACTCGACAAGAGTTTTCCTCAACAAAATTCCCCAGCACCAAACCTCTGGCTCCAGGGGCTTCACCACACCCTGTGGAGCATCCCAGGAACTTCCACAAAGCTCCCCAGGCTGGGAAAAAACTGTTGGAAATTAAGGAAGAAGCTGGGGAGGGGTGAGAGAAGTGGGGAAACTTGCCTGGATGTGCTGCTTCCCAAAGGCTTTGGCTGCCCAGCCAGGAGTGTTTGGGTGGGAATCAGCAGCCAGATAAAAAATAAATAACAAATAATTGTGGGAAGATGGACATGAGGGGTTTTAGGAGCAGGCTGAGCGAGTGGCTTTGGAGCACCACGTGGTCCTGCCTAAATCTGGGATCTAAAATACTTCAGGGATGCAAAGAGCGGCCAGGATCCAAACTTTGGATCCTTTGGAAAGGAGAAAAAACGAAAGGAAAGGAGAAGCAGAGCTGCCAGTGAGGCTCAGCTCCATATTCCCCACCTTAAAATGACACCGGACACCCCAACACAGCTCCCACCCTTCTCCCACCGCCAAGGGCACCCCCAAAACACCCTCAGGGGCTAAATGCCCCCGATATCTCAGGCAGGTACAGTGAGCTGAGCCCTGGAAGCTCCCAGGCTCCTGGAAGGCCCTGGAGCCATGGGAATTGGGGGACGGTCCCCAACAACTCACCCCCAGAGCCGGCCACTCGCAGGTCATTGCTGTTGCCTTCATAGGTGAACAGAGCCCTAAAATTAAAGCAGAAATTGGATTTTTAGCCAGAACAGCGCCCTTCTAGGGTGTTCAGCCACCCCACACCCCTGACTCTCTCCATACACCCCCCAAACACCCCCTCACTCTGAGCCGTGTCCCCCCCCAAGGCACTGGCCCAGCCGTGAATTCTCTCCCAGGCCCTCCAGCCCCACCCATCCCTGTTTCACTTCC
>VZTR01010403.1:6764-23097 GCA_013400775.1 Chaetops frenatus | reverse complement strand
TTTGCCGGAATGGGCCACTTGTGGCTGGGGGGCCAGCGGGCCTAAGGGGGCCATCCCGCATCGCCCTGGGTACGGCGGCCTCACCTCCCTGCTCTCACCACCGCGTGACAAGTGCCAGCCGCCCCTCACTGCGGCGGTCCCTGGCTGCACGCCTGGCCTCGCACGCCGAGGCTGGCCCCGTGGGGTCACAGGGCACCCACCGGGCTGCTGCTCCCCGCCTCCTACAGCACACCCCACCCACACCCACACCCACACCTACAAGCAGAAACGCACTGCGCCGCACCACTCGCAGCCCCGCGCGGGGCTCCTCTCCCCTCGCTACCACCACCACACCGGCCTGCCCTGCGGCCTGCCCTGCGGCCTGCCCTGCGGCCTGCCCTGCAACGCATGTGCTCCGCGCCACGCTGCCGAGCCCTGCCGAGCCGTGGGTGCAGCCGGGGCACAGCCCTGCCGGGGGTGGCGGGCTCCCGGCCGCGCTGAGCTGGCGGCATGTGCCGCCACCCGTGAGCACGCCAGGCGAGGGGCAAGTGGAAGGCGAGATAGAGGTGGTGCCACGGCCAATCGTCCCGCAGCCGCCCGTTCCGCACCCCATCGGCTGCTGCGAGATCGGGCTCGGCCCTGCCCGCGCCGGTAGCGAGGTGGTTCCGCAGCCAGAGTGGAGCATGGAGGGGGAGGCCGCGTACAGAGACCCCGCGGCTGGTCCCTCCTGCTAGGAAAAGTAATCCAGATGCCAGAGGTTTTTGTCCAGAAAGAAGACAGAGTAGTCCTGTAAGTTTATTTGAATAAGGGGAGAGGCCATGGGGCGTTTCCCATGGGGTGTCTCAAATGGTTGGGGGGTGCCGCCTCCTTTTTATCCTAAGCTCCCAGCTGCATCTCTCTTTTTCCCAATTGTTGAGGTACTCGGAAGGGACCGGCTTCCAGAATGGCCTACTCTAGGCCGCACTCTAATATGCCCTGCTTTTTGTTACAGTAAAGAAAGAAATAGAAACTAATTATAATTCTATTACGTCTTTGTTCTCTTGCTCTAGATTCAGGAATTTAACACTGCCTTGGCTGAGCAACATTTTGTGTTGATTAGTAACATTTTCTAGAACCAATAGCTTCTTCTGTTACTCCCTTCCCTCTCCCGAAGTTCCTACCCCAATCTACAAGCAGATTCACAAGTTCTGTTAGTACTATTGCTGTTAATTTTGGTCTGGGACAAATCTTCATCAATTCGCAGTTTTAGGAGGCGGCAACCCACTCTCGGACACAGGGTTCTGGACACGAACTCTGGCCCTTTTCCCTGTAAAACACAACTCACCCTCCCAGTTTCTTGATGTCAGTTTGCAGGAGAGGTTTGATAGTTCAAGTTTAGCCAGAGGCATTTTTGCTGTTTGTGGTGGTTTAAAAAAAGTAATTTTTTACCTGCAAGGGTTTTTACAATTTCCTGCAGGCACAGTTCCCTTCAGGCTTTACTTGCCAGGATTTTTACAGCTTACTGCAGAAATAGTGTCCTGCAGGTCTAGAGAGCCAATTAACTGGCTAAGTTAAGATAGACACTCTATTTAGCCACTTAAAAGATTAGGACCGCCTCTGTGATTCATGAATTTTAGAGTGAGGAGTGCTGAGGTTCTCTCTCCTATCTTCTGGCTTTTGAACAGGTAAAATCAAAGCTCCACACGGCTCAGGGGGCCTGGCTGGGCTTGGGCCGGGCCGCGCCAGGTTGGGCCTGTGCCCACCAGAAGTCCTGTGACCAACAACAGCACCTGGAAGGGAGATTAACTCTCTCAATGCACAAATGAACTCAGATACAACTCTTTGAGTGGAGAGGGACTCAAATTTTTGAGTACACAAATGGACTTAAAAAAGTAAAGACAGAAAAGAAACCAACGGAGACACCGAAGTCAGTAATAAAAGGACTAAAAGTCCAGGGAGATGAGAAGGAGGAGATGCTTTAAGCTGAAATTCTTCTGTAGAGCCATGGTAATAGACTAAGATATATTAAACCATTTCTTGTAATTCATTAATATTATTGAGGGAATACAATGTTCTAACCTAATTTCCACCAACATATCTTGGTTCCCACATAGCTTGACAGAGTTGATGTGCATTGTGCACCTGTATCAATTAAAACCTCATACTTTTCTACCAGAACAGCTCATCCTTAAAAATATACCCCAATAAATAAGATGAGTCCTCGAAAAGCAGTTGCGGGAAAAAGCTGCAAGTCAAGGAAAGGGACTGTCACACTGCAAACAGATCCTTTCCAGGAGGCTGATTCACTTGTGATACTGAAACCACAAAAGAAGAGTCTTCTTGTGGAAAAGTCTCCATGGTAAAACAGGAGAGACTCCTCTTCAAACTGAACTGATGAAAACCTATTTTAAAGGTGGTCAGCTGACTGAAAGTCTCAAGTTGTATCTCTCTAGGTTGTTGGAGAGAGAGAATTGATGAAGTGAGGGAGGAGAAAATGTGTTTGAAGTTTTATCCTAATTCTTATTATTTTCTTTTAGTTCTATTAATAAATTATCTTTATACCTTTAAGTTTTAAAGCCTGCTTTAAATTTCTCCTAATCCTTATCTCACAACAGAAAATAAGTAAGCAAACTCAACCCACTACACTAAATTAACACCTGGTGTAAAGAAGCGAACTGAAACCACTACACTGTTAATTTTGCTCTGGGAGAGATCTTGCTCCATTTGCAAATTTTAGGAGATGGCAGCCCACTCTCGGACACAGGGTTCTGGACACTAAGGCTGGCCATTTTCCCTCTAAAAAACAAAATTCATCCCCCCAGTTTCTTAATGTCAATTTGGAGGAGGTGTTTGACACTTCAAATTTAGGCAGACTTATTTATGGTGTTAGTTTTCTTCTGGGAGAAATCTTCACGCATTCACAATTTTATTAGGTGGCAGNAGGCCTTTGGCACTTCAAGTTTAGCCAGAGTAATTTTTGCTATTAGATTTTGTCTGCGAGAAATCTTGATCCATTTGCAATTTTAGGAGATGGCAGTCCACTCTTGATTACAGGGTTCTGGACACAAATGCTGGCCCTTTCCCTTGTAGAACAAAACTCACCTCTGCATTTTCTTGATGTCAGTTTGCAGGAGGCCTTTGGCACTTCAAATTTAGCCAGACTTATATATGTGTTAATTTTGGTCCGGGAGAAATCTTGCTCTGTTTGCAATTTTATGTGGCAGCAGCCCACTCTCAGACACAGGCCAGCATTTATTATTGCTAGAAGATGAGTGACAGAACAGATACTGGTCAGAGTGATTTCATCACAGCTCCTATGTTCTCTCATATCATTGCAAATGTAGAGTCTTTTGCCCATTGATTTGCAAATATGTAGCCAACCTGCATTACAGAAATACCACAGACCATATAGGTTGTTATCACAGAGGGCACTATTGGAAATTAAAAATATTTTATTTTCCTTTAAAAGTGTGCACCCTCCAGGTTGAAATTTTGAAGTATAAGGTTGTTGCTTCTTGGATATTTGTGTATATCTGTAGTACATGAAGCTCTCAGTCTGACTCCAGGAGCCTCTTGCTTGCTTCTCCTACCCACATGTCCCATTCTTTCTGAACAGAAGGCAGAACAGCCTCAGTGGGAAAAAACACTCATTTGTTTAGCAAGTCTGAGAAAATTGAGACAACCTTGACTCGCTGGCTGAGCAAAAGGCCCAGAAATGTGGTTTCTGGGGAGAACACTATCCAGCCTGATGACCTTCAGAAAATATTTTTAACTCTCAAGACAAAACAAGGGCATAAACAATGCCAGATTCACCACTTATCATTTAAAGATTCGTCAAAGAAGGGAGAAATTAATCTTTGTTATGATTTTTGTTTGAAGCAATGAGGCCCCATCTTCATGTAGCTGCAACCTGGACCAACCTTCAGCTTCCAGAAGTTTGTTTCAGATAGAACAAGTGAGGAGGAGACATGAAAACCACTGCTGCAGTGCTAAGTCCAAATGCCAGTGTGCAATTGAGGGGATAAATCCAGATCTGACATCAGTGATCTCTTCTGTTGGGGAAAGGGGTGAAGAGAGACAGCCCCTTTTCTCATTAAAGCATCTAGTTGGTTACAGTCCTTTTTTTTTCCCCCACCTTGTACTAGTACAGCACACTAAGTAATGTGAAGGTTTCATTTTTTGAAAATATTTCATATGCACTGGTTCATTCTTGACTTGAAGAAAAAAAGGCAAAAGTTTGGTTTTCATTGTTTGATTATCTGAGGACCCTGTGTTTTCTGCTTCCTGAGGAAAGTTTTCTCCCTTTATAATTTTAATGATGGCTTGCTGATTTAACCTCACAAGAGGTTTCTTCCA
The DNA here is from genome assembly GCA_013400775.1 of Chaetops frenatus. NCBI lineage: Eukaryota > Metazoa > Chordata > Aves > Passeriformes > Picathartidae > Chaetops > Chaetops frenatus. Next base: position 18,783 of record VZTR01010403.1, on the reverse strand, counting down.
GATTGCTATTCGTATCTTTGGGACGTGGCAGTGACATAATTCAGATTTCTTTGATGTCCCTATGTCCCCTTCATTTCATTACTTGGGTAGAACATGGAGCAGGGAAGAAATGGACTTGACAATCATATCCTCAGGTGACAGTGTTTTTCTGCTCCTTTGCCTGTGGCCCCATTTCTGCTGATGTCATCCCCCCCTTCCAGGTCTTGGAGACATGGTAGAACAGGCAGGTGACCTTTGCTGCGGGGGTCAAGTGGCTTTGACAGCCTGAGTTGGGGTGAAGCCTGAGCATTTCTCCCAGCAGAGCCTTGGGCAGGGACTGACCTGGGGATGGGCCCCAAAACACCTGCTCAGACCCCCGTGCCAGGGCAGTGAAGGGCTGGGCAGAGCCCCTGGCTGAAATGGCTATCAGGCCACTGGCAGCAGGTCATGTTAGAGTATCCCCTTCCTCTGCTGTGCTGCCATTCTGTAATCCCTGCATCTCTTACAGGACAAGAGCCTGAGGTCCCTCCTGCAGAGGATTGAGACCTTGATCCCAAATTGCTTAGGCTGAGCTCAGCAAGCCTGTTTTCAAAGCAAAGCCTTCTCTCCATGAGTAAATTTCCCCTTAGATTTTTCCTTCAAAATCATGCAGCAAATGACTTTAAATGCAGTGTCTGTGTGTACCTACTCTTTTTGGTGCATTTCCCATAATGAGCCGTAACATATGTGTGTCTTTATACACCTCGGAACAATGCTATGCAAGCATTAGGGGATTTTTCTAACAACTAGTGAATGTGCTGCTTTTCACAGCTCACCCAAACACTCCTGCCTGATAAGCCTGCCTGCAGAGGGATGTTATCTGTATTTCTAGGATCAGCAGAAAAGAGAAAAAAAAAAAAAGGTGGGAGGCATAGCTGAATATTTTAAACTGCTAATTCTGATGCAAGCAAGTCGCATAGAGGACACTTCTTGGATGGGGAAGCTTGAGGAGGTGTGTTTGTGGAGCTGTAACACTGTCCAGAGAAGGAAGTTTAGTAAGAAGTGCAGAACCTTGAAGTCTTTTCTGCTTCTTATCTCTGTGCATCCTTGAGTGAACTGTTCTGTTTCTCCCTCTGGCAAGCACAATGCCGGTATATCCTCTAGCATAGCCATCCTCAAACATTCTAATGCACAGTAAGTGAATTAAAACCACAGCAGCACCATATGTACCTTGCATACGTGTGTAACAGTGCAGGAGCAGTATCTGCCCCAATGATGTCCTGTCTTCATTAGCACAGGGAGGTACAGCATGCAGACGGTCCAGAGCCATCACTCACTACGGCATGAGCAACACCTCCAGAGCTGTGCAGGTGGGGTGCTTTCCCTGAGCCTGACTTCTCGTGGGCCCCTAACTCCTGAACTACCCTAGTCAGAAATGTTCTAGCCCTGGGGCTCAGAAAACATCTTTCTGAAGAGTAAGAATTTTTGCAGTATTTCTGATTTTAACCTGAAGCAACCCAGCCTGCACTAGCTAGCAGGCAGTTTTCAGAAGAAGGGTCTTTAGGCCAAGTCCTTCATATTTCAGTATAGAACTGCACTATTATTCAACACATTGCATTTTCCAGGAATATATATTTCCAGGAAAATGTAGCTGATGTTTTTGCCCAGTGGTGGTTCTTCCATCTTTGGTTACTGTCAAAAGCAAAAGATCTTGCTGTAATCCACCTTCCTAGTGAGGATGAGCCTCTGAGACAATGGTGTTCCTGCAGGAGAAGTGAGGCAGGAAGCAACACTTGAGAGTGGAGGACTGCATGGCTGGAAGGCATGCTTGCTGGGCAAAATATCATGTGCATCTTTTTATGAAAAATCATCTCAGTCCAATTTTAGCTTCAGCAGGCACACAGCACCAACCTTCTGACCATGCACAGTGCTAGCACCAACTCCACAGCCCTACCCTGCTCTCACCTGGACCATGTTGCTCTGTGAAGAGACTTTTGTCTGCACTGAAGTCAGCAAAATTCATAATTATAGTTCCCACAACAACCACAAATCCAGGTTTTCTGAACAAATATTGTAAAAACCCTGAATTTAGTTGCACAAGTGTTTCTGAGTAGATGCATGAGAGAGCCAGTGGTACAGCAGGCTTGGGGATGCTGTCTGCAACCTCCACATCTGCCCCTGCAAAACCTGAGCATACCTGAAAGAGGGACTTGGGAGTAAAACATTTTGACAGCTGATTCCAGGGACCAGATGTTCTGGGGTAGCTGTGAAGTTTCTGGTGACTTGAGGCTATAATCCTGGTATTGGAGAAGGTGGCAATCATACTGTATGTCAGAAGCAGTGAGCAGCAGGTGTGTGCTGAACTCCACAGGACTGCAGACTAATCACACAACACTGTGTCTTCTGCTCTATTTACAGCCCTTAAGTGGACTTCATCATTTTGGTAGCTGAGGGCTTCACACTTGTTAGCATTTATCTCTGCAGAGGCTCTATAAAGTAAGGAAGAACTGTTATCCCCATTTCACAGAAGATTGAACCAGCAAGAGCCCATACATCCACCCCAAGGTCTCAGAGAGTCTGCAGCAGAGTCTGTGCCACCCAGGTCTTAGGGTCATAACCTCATTTTCCAGTAGTGACAGAATAGATACAGAACCAAAATTTCATGGGTAATTAAGTGCCAGGACCTGCTGGCTGGAGTCCACAGGATGTGGCCTCCTGTCTCCAGCAGCATTCATCTTTTCCTCTGTTATTTCAAATATTTTATTGTAGTGTAATTTATTTTATTTATCTTATCTAGTCTAAAAAATGGTCCCACCTGCTCTTAAGAGTTGTACTCTGTGATGGAAAACACTGGAAATTGTTATTATCCCCAGTGTTTGGGCACAGACACAGAGGGGTGGACACTCTACAGTCAGGACCCTACTATCCCTTTGCCACTCCAGCCTCCACTCTCTGCCTGCAACAGTGCAAGAGCCACCACCATCCCCACAGTCCCTTCCCACCCCTTCCAAGGCTGTGTTCCCTCCCCAAGCACAGGGACACTGATATCTCTGGAGTGACAAGGACATGTGTGGTGTCAGTGGCATCAGTCCAGACACATATTAATGGCAGAAGAGAGAAAAAACTGTGTCCCACATTCTGAGATGACCCACAACAGAGAAAGATCTGAGCTGTGGTGTTCCTGCCTCTGGATATGCTGTCTCTTGAAGTAGACAGGAGTTTAAATTTCCAGCTCTGTTTCAGTTCTATTCACTAACAAAAACCCCAGGTGTTTCTGGGAGAACTATCAATGTCTGCTTTGGCATGTGAAGTGTGCATCACTTGCCTCGTTGCCTTAAAAGCAATAAATCTCTGTTTATCTTACTGGTTACTTAGTAATGAAAACCAGTGGCCGAATCAGTTATCTGAAAGGGGCTAAATGACCACTTGCTCCACCACCCTATATAAGTCAGGCAGATGACTTCAAAGCCCTTATTGGTTGCACATGATTGGGTCTATCCAGAGTGGTTCAAACAGGCCAGCACTTTGCCATCCTGGCATGTTCAAGACATCCTGCTGCTGACCAACCAAGGACACATGGTTATTATTTACGTTTCCACCGTGATTAGACATAGCATTCTGTGACAGTTTATGAACAAACAGCAACTGTATTTAGTCATGCCTTAAAATTTGGTAAATGTCCTACCCAGCTATCTCAAAGTGTGGGGGACCACAAGAACCAACCCCCCAGTTTTTGGGGATAGAAAAAGCCTCTCCTAGGATGCAATGCAGCTGTAAATGTGCCCCACTTTTCCTCCAATGGGTTCTCTGTCTCCCTGCCACTTTTCACCCCTCTCTTCTCCCGTCCCCGATTCCCCGTGGGTCCCTGCTCTCCCTGGCCACTCCCTTCCTATCCCCTCGTTGGCCCGGAGCCCCCAGACCACTGGCTCCCCCTGCCCCTCTGCCCTCCCTGTAAAAGCCCCTGCACTTCCTAGTTCTGTGTTCTTTGTCACTGGATTCCTTCACTTGTGGCATAAACCACGTGGAACTCTACACAAGAACCCTTCTGGTGTTCTCGCTGTCGGAGAATTACAGAGCTATCCGTTAAACCCCACGCAATTACATCAAAGCATTTCACAAACCTGGTCCTTCTCTTGACTCAGGAATTCATTGCAGTGGGTAAGATGCCTTCAAAGGGACTTGTTTGTATTTTCCTTTTTCCACCTGCAAATTGGGAAGAAGGCTATTCAGCCACTTCAGTGAAGCAATTTGGGATCACTGCAAGGATAGTGCTGTTTAGGTATCAGATATTAGGAGCAGCCTGTCACACTGAATTCAGCAAAGGAATGGCTGGCTCTGTTGTTGCAGTACTCGTGGAGGACTCAGCTCCCAGGTGAATTAAGTGTGTGACTGAGTCTTTTTTGCATCTTCCTTCCTCACCTGTAAAATGGAGACAACAATGTTTCCCTGATTGCATGAATTTTGAGAGGTAGTACAGTAATGTTACTGAGACTATCACCACACAACACCACGCAACAAATAAGTCTGCAATAGCCACACACACAGCATTCATTTGCATTTGTATTCAGCAGACTAGGGAAGGAACCAGACTATTAACACCTCTACTCGAGGGCAAAGTGCTTGGAGACCACATCCATCCATCCAGGTGTCTGCTGAACTTCAGGGGATGTGGTGTCCAAGTTTGGGCTTGAATGTAGATTGCACAGCTAATTCCTACTTAATTTATAATAGTCTGAACCTCAACATGAAGGCCGACCACTGACTTACTAGGAACCTGAATCAGCTGCCCATACTGTGCCTTGGGTCTACGTTTGAAATTGCTCTATTGTCTGCTGCAATACACACTGAAGCTGGAGATTTGTTTCTACAGGAGGCAGGGAAACATTACATTGCCAAACTACTTCCAGTCTTTTTCAGGATTACAAGTCAGGGAATGGAGAGTAGATCTTGTGATTTCCATCCTACAATTTAAACCAGATGGGCTACCCTTGCAGCATAAAAATTCAAGAGAGAAAAGCAAAAAATTGGCAGAAAAAGTTCTGTTTCCTGATTAACTGTGTTATTATGACTCACATTTTTTAACAAGATGCACATAAAGCTAGTTTACAAGATAACTTGATGACTGTCTTTGATTCATCCCAATAAAATGTGGAGGTTTTGGTTTTTTACGGACCAAGGAGGTAACCATAGAATAATACAGTGGTTGGCCTTACTAGAAACAGAAAGCTCTCCACCTACAGAAAACTCTCTCAGTGAAGTTCACATTAAATTAATCCAAACGTGAATAATTAAATGTGATCCAGTGAAGACATGTTACTGCCATTAGCTCAGGTGAGATTAACAGAGCACAAACTTTGGCAACTGAAAAAGAGAGAGATTATGAGACAATCTGTGACCAGGTTTCTCCATCCCTGTCAAGGGAGAACAGTCAAAAGGCTCTTGTCCTCTTGCTGTACAATACTCCAGCCCTACTGCTTGTAACAGGTACAGGTGCTAGTATCTGTGAGCTTTCCCTCTTGAGAAAAAACAAGGTGAAGACACAAAATGCAGCAGCTTTTGCATAGCCAGAGCCATTGGGATATGAGTAGGACAGGAATTGTTGCAGGCAATGAGAGGAAGGATTTACCCTGAATCAAACCTCAAGACAAAAACGGTGAACCCACAAGTCCACACTGTATTTTATTGTTTGTTGACACCATGTTGTTTACTTCATTTAGATACAGGTATCAATACCTGAAAAGTATTGAATGTGTGGCTGGCATACTGAACTAATAGGATAGTGGTAAAAATCTCTTTCATGTTCCTTTACCCTTTACATACACGAAAGACAAGACAGTATCAGAAGCAGAGGCAAAAAAAAAGAGCCCAGATAATTAGATGCCACTCATCTCAGAACTTGAAAGCCAGTGAAATAACTAAGATGCTGTGAAAAAATATCTGCCATAATTAAAATGGCTGATTGGTGAGAGCTGCAGTGAAGGCCTAAATGGGGCCTAGCTGAAAACAGTGCCAGAAGGAGCCAGATCTACATACCTGGGGAAACTCAAAGCCAGATGAAGTTACATGGGAATATCAAATCATAGGCTTGCAGGATGAATGCTTAGCTTCAATGGCACACAGCTAAATAGCACAATATGAGAGCAGACCTGAAGCTCCTCCTCCACAGCCCTGGGCACCAGTAGAGCTAAAATTTACATCATCTGCCCAAGCCTAATCTTGGGAAGCTGTCAGGAACAGCCATCATGACAGGTAAAGCCCCAGGTTATGATGTATCCCAAAGTAATAGAGATTAAGAGATTAATGGTCTGATTTTCACTCTTTTGACTTGAATGCATATGCTGTTCTACCCAGGTCTGAGGCACTGTGGCAGCCCAAAGCCTCTGAAGCAGATTTGGGGATGGAGCGGCTGAATTTGCTGGCAAAGAGCTCTGCAAGATTTGTTCAGGGCAGTTGCAGAAGCCACTTGGAGCAGCACTGTAGCACTTTCTGACTGTTCCTCAACCACAGTGAACTGGGATGCTCTATATTTTTATCCATCTCTATGTTAAATATTTGCTTGAACCACCTGAGGAAGTGGTCTACCAGGGAGCAACATCCTTAACCCTGCCCAAGTCACACGTAGGAAAGTGCAACTGCCTATGCTCAGCAGTATGGTGGGAGGGCAGCACGGAGGGTGCCACACTGAGAAGGATGAGAAGTGTGAGACCCATGGAGGAAGGAAAAGGCCTGGGAAGCAGATGCTGATGTGAGTGAGAAGATACAGTGAGCATCACTTTTGTCTCAGGTGAGATCTAGAATAGCCAGAAAAACTGAATTTCTGTGGTTGCAACCAAAGTAACAACCTGCAACTACTGTGTAAATTCCAGGATGACTGATCAAAGAATTGAAAAGAAAAGCTAATTTTACAAAACACTGAAGACTACCATGCTTCCTAATGATTCCTTCAGAGAGACAGCTAGTACTAACTTGGGAAGTAGCAGAACAGCTTCATAAATATTTTCTGGTGATTTTATATTATTCTAAATTCTGCTTCTCAATACTCATCAGGGTTTTTTTTTTTTTTTCCACCGACCATAAAACATATGCTATCTTGTATCCTGATTATATGAGGTTAAACCTTATTTTTCACCATCAGTTTTTCAGCATTTCTGCCACTGAAGGTCCTCTTCTACAGCTTCAAGTTGAAGAAATCTTTGTGGCAGATTTGGCAGTGCCTGTAATAATTTATTAATGTGATGTCTTGACATGTTTATTGTTTGCATACATTGAGCTACTTCAATAGCTGGATTGTCAAGATGTGTACCCAGGAGAGAGAAGATGGATTCAGGCATACATTTTTGAGGAAACACTTGGGAAACAAAGCAAATGCTCCTCACTGTGATGTTTTGGCTAGGCCTCTGTTAAGCTCACTGGAGAGAAATGTGGGCGCCTGCAAAGCAAGGCATGAAAGGCCCCAGATAATTTACAGAGGACCATTAAGCAGAAGTTTTTGTGAGCAAGATTCCAAAAGGGGTTGAAAGTGCTCAGATCAGTAGATGTTTAATTTAGTAGATGTTGGCAAGACTACAAAAAAAAGTGCATGTGAAATATTTTTTAACCAACATGCTTTATTTCATTGGTTAAGTGGCTCTTCTGTTTTAAAAATGTTTTGGTCACGCAGAACGGCTGAAGGTCTCTCTTCTCATGTACGTGTGTGAGCTTGGAAAATGCATGGGGTACATAGGCTGAAGCTTGTGTTTAGTATAGTGTGTGGGAATCAGATTGTCCTATGCATGGAAAGGTAAAAGCTCAAGGCCTGCTATAAGCAGAAGGCAAATCAGAAAGATCACTGGCAACCAGAGATATAGCAATAACCATAAGGAGATCATCACCTTTATTTTAAGTCCTTACATATAGTTCTACTAATGAATTTTGTTAAACATTTAAGCCTTAGCATCAAGAGATTCATATTTTTTACAAAAAGCCTGTCTCATTATCACAAAATACAAGCTGAAACTTGCAGGATAATAATTAATACTTGTAGGATAATTCAAAATTTTAAGGTGGTATTAACAAAAATAAAAAAGGGAAGAGTGGAAAACTCCAGTTTCGTTGTCCACTAGAGAACCTGAGTTTTTTCCTTTTGGATCATAAAATTAAATCTATTGCTGAACTCTTACACTGTTACTGAAGCAGAGAAAGAACACATATATGTGCATAATTAAGTACCCCTATGTGACCATAAAAGGTCTGCCTGGCTGTCCAAGGGGAAGGCGAGTGGGACTTGATTCAGCAGCATGAAAGAGGGAATGACATTACTGTAAACTCCCTGTATTTCTTTACTTTCATGGGGCTCAGCCTTATGTGTTAAGAGTGATGGGGTGTACAGCAGTGGCAAGGGGAGTGTTCCAGTGCAGAGTCTGGGCTGTGTGCCCAGACAGCAAATTGACCTGGAACTCCACAGGTATTTATCCTATGGAAATCATACCTCAAATCAGACATGCCAAAAAAAACCCCTGAGGCAATGGGTATATTAGACATACCTGAAAAGTTAGGTGAATTTTTTATTTATTTGCCTTCTGGTTTTACAGTATCAGATATGAATGGTAAATGAGTAAGTGAAAAAAAGGCATTGAGTCTTGCCCTTGAAAACGTGATCTAACTTACATTTTAATCTTTGTATTCAAATGAAGAGACCAAACAAGTTCAAGAAAAAAAACTAGGGTAAACAGCACAGCTATAAAATGACATTTTGGAAGTGACAAGTGAGCAGTTGTATGGTGACCAATCTCCTACCACAGTTATGATCAATTTCCTGTGGCCCCCATTAACCACCCCAACCTGTTCTGGGAGCTCCCCACACATCCCAGTCTTGATAAACAATTTTGGAAGTAAAAAAGGGAATGGGTATCAACATTACACAATGGAGTTGTGGGGCAGGGCAAACCCAGGAGCACTGTTCATATCTCATACAACACCTAGCTCCACTCCTTGATAAATAATCACATCTTGCTACAGCAAGACCTTGAAGAGGCACAAGGGGCTTTATAGATGGACTTAGAGCTATTCAGTAGATGCAGTCGTGTTCCTTTTGTGCTGCCCCCTCCGTGGAACTGCAGCCTTTCCCAAGAGGAATCCCTGTGGCAAAGGGCCTCTCATCTCTCTGACCCTGGAGCAAGCACCACATTGCCCTGGCAGCAGAGACATTTTCTCCTGAGGCAGAACAAGAGCTACCTGTGCCCTGCAGCTGCTCTGGAGGCTGCAAACTCGGGCCAAGAGACAGAAATAACCCAGGAGTTGTTGGCTGGAGAGTTTGGATTTACAGACTCTCCAGGACAACAAGGCTTAATGAAAAACTCCAAGGAAAATTAGATAAAATAGACTGATGTGGACATCAGAAAACTTCTACAGCATAAATCATAAATTCTCCCCAGTTTGGAGAGAGGTAAGAATTTAATCTGGCAGATAGAGATAACAAAGCAGCCTCTACATGGGAGAGTCAACATTGCTTGGATTGACACAGAGAGACAAGATGCACTTGCAGGCATAGGAAAAATGCATCTCTGAGAAAATTTCCACTATTAATATTTTTCCCTTGTAAATGTGGGTCTTCTAAAACACTCTTTTCTTTTGGAAGGATCTAAATGAGGAGAAGGTGAGAAGTAGAGCTACAAAGCATGTAAGAAAGCCTCAAATACATGAGTGGGAGGAAGGAGTAAGAAATGAAAGAATAATGGAGCTTGCATCACTGAAAGCAAACAACAGAAGAAGGGAAATGCATGCACTTGTGGCTAAATTTTGAAGGAACTGAGGCTGAGGTTTCAAATGGCGGTGGTTAGCATAGATGCAGGCACAGAGTAATTCAGATGATTTGATCAAAGAGCAAAGAACCGTTAAAACTGATTTCATTAGGAAAAATATCTGCCTTAGAGATGATGAGTAAGCACAGGAAAAGATGCCTTGTCTGTATTGTTGATATGAAGTAGCCCTGAGAGGATTATCAGCACCTCTAGTATCTAGGTTCTTTATGAGACTTGGGCATTGCTTCAGTGGGGCCAGGGTTTTGCCTTTCATGGAGTCTCTGTTGGCACCTGTGAGATTTCCTTACGTGACATGTTGCAAACAGGTATCTATATTTTTAAAAACAACTAATAGAAATCTTGTTATTAACATGGTGCCCAGGGTCCCCAGCTCTAGCTGCATCAGTAGCTGAGCCCAAATGTTCAGTTACTCTTGGAGTGTTGTCACTAAAACCAAATGAGGCATTTCTACTTTGAGAGCTTCTCCAGTGGCCATCACTCTAATGGCTGTCCACCTGAACTAGGAAACAAGCCGGGAAAGAGGAGCCTGGGGTTCGGTTCATTCCACACCTGGTTTTTTGTCAGTGCCTTGCTGTAAGGGCATTCAGCAAGCCACGCTGATCTATCCTGACACAGTCTTTGAAAATTTTGCAGAGCTTTTGCAATGCAGTCAGTAGAAAACTTTGAACTGAACTGAACAAGGAACCTGTATGTCTTACACAGGAATCCTGTGGGATGGGATTGTCTCCGTCTCTGTGTCACCAAAACCACTTACAAAAGGAAAACTGTAACTGTGCTCAGGAAACCCCAAGGTTTTATACTCACTTGGGAATAAACTAAGCCCATCCATCCATTGAAGAGGCGAGCATCAGGGAATCAACAGGAGGTTTTGCCATCTGCACAGACAAGCAATGCTCAGGGATATAACTAGGATCAAGATGGGGGCAGGGAGAAGTTTCATGCCAGCAAGTTTTACAAGTGGAAAGACTACGCTACTACTCCAACCTACACTGGCTTTTCAAAATCACCTTGGAGACATCAAGAAAAAAGGGCAGAGGAACAATTTTCCGTTTCCCAGTAAAGCTATATTTGATACAGATAGAAAACTCCATGCCTTTTCTTTTTTCAAATCTTGTCATCAAAATTCAGAGTTGATACTTTTTGTACATTGTTGTGCAAGATGTTGGTGCAAAATCTGTGTCTTCTTGTGTCATGCCCACAGCAAAGCATGTTTATCTAGGGTTGGCAGTCCTGTAGAGTAGTGGAGTTTGGGTAGGCAGGAAAAAGAATTGGTAGGACACATCTGCCATTCTGTCCTATGTCCAAGCTCTGTGTCCAGCAAGGAATGTGTCCCTTAGGGGAAAAGAAAAAATCTCTTCCCATTCTGAACCAGCCATTCCCACATTATGACAAAACAAATCTAGAAGAATAAGCTAGGCTTTTCCTGTAACCACTACAGCAACCACATATACCTCGAGTTGTCAATCCACAGGGTTGGTTAGAGAAAGCTAATTTAAAATTGATAATTAAATGTCCATTACAGGCTTGACAGTCTCCAGGCGTGTGGCTGTGCTGATGGCACCAGCTCCCTCTGAGATCCTGCCAGCCTTTGAACTTGTGAGCCCAAAGCTCCCCCTCACCTGCTCTCACGGTGGCAAGGCAGGACGGGCAGCAGGAGGAGGCTCGGTGGGAGGGCTGCAAAGGGGCAGAGGAGCAGGCAGGAGGAGGCAGGAGCACCCTTGGCATTGCAGGCTCTTCTGGCATGGGGAGGTTTCTCCGTTTTCAGCCGTAAATACGATGCAAGGAGGTGTCAGGCCTCGCTGAAGCTCCCGGCGGATAAGACGTAACAGTTTTAGTTCTGCATGTCTCGTTTTTCAGCGTGTAAGAGCCCGGCTGCGGTGGCACGAAGGCCGCTCCCAGTCGCAAGGCGACGGCCGAGGCGGGCAGCCGAGGCGTGTGGGCACTCACCGGGGGCTGTGCCGCGACGGGTGGACAGGCAGGGCAGGCCCGGCCCCAGTGGGACAGCGGGGCCGAGAGGGTTCCCTGAAGGAAGAGAGACAGAACGCGTGGTACCGGCATCCTCCCCTCGAGCCGGCTGGATCCCCGCACACCGGCAGAAAACACCCCCAAGGGAGCAACACCTCTCAGCCCGCCTCCGCCAGCTTCCCGCTCCCGAAATTTCCTTCGGGGAAGCCCGGCGCGGGCAGTGGCCGCGAGCTGTCGGGGGCGGCTCTGCGGGGCGGGGCAGGCGGGCGGCGCTAGGGCCCGGCGGGGCGCGGCGC
>VZTR01010392.1:6746-16981 GCA_013400775.1 Chaetops frenatus | reverse complement strand
ATCATGCCCCAGGTTCCAGGACTGCTTTGAACTTCTGTGATTTATTTCAACTCATTCCAAGGGTGCTGGGAGGTTTTTGTGTTTTATCCAGGAATTGATCTTGTCCTGATACCTGGGAGCTTCTCTCTCCCTGCTCAGACTGTTTGGGGCCGTCTCCTTCTCCTGGGGCTTTGTGTCCCCAGGATAATTGGGGTTGGATTCCTTGTTGGAAATCCTTGGATTGTGTCTGACGGAGCAGCTCCTGCTCCAGGGCTGCTGCAGCCCTCGGGTGTGGGGTAAATCCACAGGGATCTGTGTTTTTATGGAGGGGTTTGGTGGTTGTTGTAAGCCAGGGTGGGACTGGAGCTGTCCAGGCTTTGCTGCTGCTCTGGGATTTTGTCCCCTGGCTCAGGGTTTAGGGACAAAATGCCTTTGGGAAGAAGGAGGGGACTTGGGGGAGTCCCTGAGGTGAAAATCTGCAGCTCCTGCAGTCAAGCTTTCAATAAGTCATGACTTTTATTTCATTTCCAAGTAAAAATGGTTTCAAACCCAGAGTTTTTGAGGTGATGTTTGGCCCAGAGCTGCTCCTGGAGAGCTGGGACAGGGCTGGGATCAGGGTTTGGATCAGAGCTGGTATCAGGGCTTGGATCAGGGCTGGGATCAGGGGTGGGATCAGAGCTGGGATCAGGGTTTGGATCAGGGCTGGGATCAGAGCTGGGATCAGAGCTGGGATCAGGGCTTGGATCAGGGCCGGGATCAGAGCTGGGATCAGGGCTGGGATCAGGGTTTGGATCNGGGATCAGGGCTTGGATCAGAGCTGGGATCAGAGCTTGGATCAGAGCTGGGATCAGGGTTTGGATCAGAGCTGGGATCAGGGTTTGGATCAGGGCTGGGATCAGAGCTGGGATCAGAGCTGGGATCAGGGCTTGGATCAGGGCTGGGATCAGAGCTTGGATCAGGGCTGGGATCAGGGTTTGGATCAGAGCTGGGATCAGGGCTGGGATCAGAGCTGGGATCAGGGCAGAGCTTGGGGCAGCAGCAGCGATTTTGGAGTGGGAGCACCAAACCTTGACTCAGCACTCAGGGCACTTCTGCTGAGTCATCCTGGCCGGCTCAGCAGGGAGCAGCTTTTTGCTGACTCCGAACCCCAAGTTCCTCATTTCTGTCGGAAATGTGGGTTGGAAGGGCAGGAACCCGGGCCAGCAGGAAGCGGGAGAGGTGGATTTTGGGGAAGTTGAGGGGTCAGCTCCATCACCAGACCCGAGGGCAGCGTTTGGGGAGCGATGACTCTGCAGTTTTGGCCACAGGATCTGCCCTGCTCCCAAATCCCTCCCGCCAGCCTGGGGACCCCCAGCACGGGGGGGGATTGGTCATGGAGTGTCCAGTGGGGGTCCCGGGGTGGGAATCTGGCGTGTCCCGAGCAGGGAATGAGGGCAGGGATGAATGAGAGGCTGTTCTGATGTCCCTGCTGTCACCTGGACAGGTGTCCTGCTGTTCTCAGGTGCTCCCACGTGTTCCCAGGTGTTCTGGGGGGGGTTGAGCTGTGTTTTACCTGTCCGTGGGTGCCATTCTGATGTCCCTGCTGTCACCTGGACAGGTGTGCTGGCGCTCTGGGCCCTAATCACGCATGTGATGTACCTGCAGGATTACTGGAGGACCTGGTTAAAAGGGCTGAGGTTCTTTCTCTCTGTCGGGATCCTCTTCTCCGCCCTCTCCGGGCTGGGCTTCTGTGCCTTCCTGGCCCTGGCCATCACCCAGCACCAGTGTGAGTACTGGGAAGGACTGGGAGTACTGGGAGGGGTTGGGGACAGAGCAGGGCTGAGAGTGCTGCCACCTCCTCTTGGGGACAGCCAGCAGGGATGTCACCGCCTGTTTCCCTGCCCTGATGTGACATCCAGGCCTCAGGAGCCATCCAAAAAAACCTGGAATTGCTTCATTTCCATGACAAAGCTCCCCCAAAACCCTGAGAATTTCCTCATTTCCATGACAAAACCCCCCAAAAACCTGGGGATTTCCTCATTTCCATGACAAAGTCCCCCAAAAACTCTGGGAATTTCGTCGTTTCCATGGCAAAGGTCACGTCCATCCCTCCTGGAGCAGCTCCAAGCCCGAGGGCTCAGCGCTGACTCAGCATTCCCAGCTCCAAAGCCCTGAACATTCCCTAAGGAAGGGCTCCAAATCCCTCCCGCGATTTCCCTGGCCCCAGACCAAAGGGAGGACGTTTGGGGCTTGTTTTCTTGGAGGTTTTCCGTGTTTGTTGTTTGCTGAGAAACCCCATGGGGTTGTCCTGGGGCGGGTTGGAGAAGCTGTGTGGGGTCACAACCCCAAAAACACCCCTTCGCTCAGCCTAATAAAATTCCCCCTGGAGTTTTCCTGGTGCAAAGGGATGAAAAACCACATGTGACACTCTTAAAAATACAGATGTGAAAGGAAAACCAAATATTTGCCATCTCCTCATTTCTTGGAGACAGGAGGAAAAACTGTTTGGGGAGAAAATTGGTTTTTTTTAGGGAAAGTCCTAATTTGGGGCAAGGTAGAACCCCTGCACAAGGGAATGATTTTAGGGCTGGGACATGGAATGACTGGAATTTACCAGGAAAATGTTTTGTGCATTCCTCAAACCAATTCTCTTCATTTTTGGTGACCCCCCCCCAGGAAAACAAACCCAGGATTGTTTTCCCCACCGGGTTCTGGAAGTGTCGCTCAAATTTGGTGACAAAACAACCCCCAAACGTTGACAGTGAATGTGACACCACTGGGGTGCCCTCAAAAAGCAGAACCAATCCCCCCTGGCTTCCAAGGAATCCCTGGGAAGAGGCAGCTTTGGGATAAATAAAGAGGAAATTGGCAGATTTCTCCCAAAAAACCCCCCCTGTTCCTGGCATTCCCCGAGGGGGAATGATCCCACCTGCAAAGGGGATCAATAAATATTAATAGATATCAAATACCAATCCCACCAAGCAAGAAAAGCTTCTCTAGAAGGAAGAACTGGCCTTTTTCCTCTTTTCCCCAGGGATGTGAAGTGTTGGAAGAGGAGGGGGAAGAGGGGTGAGAAACAGGGAACTGCAACCTGGGGTGGTTTCCTTGATCCACATCCAGGAATCCCCACAAATCCCATCCCTGAATCAATTCAGGGCGGGGGTGTCACAGCCGAGCAAATCACCCCATTCCAGTGGAATTTCAGGGCCAATCCCAGCGCTGTAAGAACTCACCAGGGGCTGGAATTTCCACCGAATCCCTGGTTTTGGTTGTTTTTTTTTTCCCCTCCCACCACTGGCAGCCCTGACTGACCCCAGGAGTTATTACCTGTCGTGCGTGTGGAGCTTCATGGCTTTGAAGTGGGCGCTGCTGCTGAGCCTTTACTCGCACCGGTACCGCGCCGAGTTCGCCGACATCAGCATCCTCAGCGACTTCTGAGGGCTCCCGGGAAAGGTGTGGAGCGGGGGGGGGAGAGGCGTGGACACGGAGCAGGAGCCCCTCCTGGCGCCCCGGGGCTGGCTGGNAGAGAGGCTGCTGGAGACCCCCTGCCCTTCCAGGGATGGGATGGGATGGGATGGGATGGGATGGGATGGGATAGGATGGGAAGGGTGAGGTGCCAGGAGCTCTCCCTGCTGCCCAGGGGGGTGGCAGTCCCCTCATTTTGTCACTGCCCTGCTCCTGTGTCGCTGCCCTGCTCCTTTTGGAACCTCTCTGCTCTTCTCCCAGCAGCTGCCAGGCCAGGTCCTGCCCCTCCAGGGCTTTGGGGTTTTGGGCTCAGCGGGGTCTGGCCAGCAGCAGAGGAGCTCAGCTCAATCCCAAAGCTCCCAGGGTTGGGAATGCTGCTCCTGGCTGCTCTGCGGGCTCGTTTTAAAAAAAAAAAAGAATTTAACCATAAATGCAATATTTAATGCTTGAAGTTGCAGCAGCAGGGTGTGTGGGGAAAAAAGGTGTTTGGGGAAAGGGGTTGCAGGGCCAAGGTCTGCCCTGCCTGAGCCTCAGGGAGAGGATTTCTGGGGGAAAAAAAATAGGAAAAAAAAAATGTTTTTGTGGAAGCAGGAGGAGACAGGGGCTGCTCAGGTGACTGCATGGATCGAGGAGCACCTTTAGGCTGTGACCAGCTGGAGTCCCCAAACCCAGCCATGTTCTAGCCCTGGAATTCCCACGTCGCAGCTTTTTAAAGGATTCTGTGTGTAAATATTCCCTCTATTTTTACTTGGATCCCTCCAGGTTGGCACCTCGGGGGTGCCTGGGTCGGTGCCACCACAAATACAGCCCTCCCTCACCAGCCTGGCTGCACTGGAATTCCCTGGGGAGCCCTGGGATCCCGGCATGGGGGAGCTGGGAAGGGCAGTGGGGTGGGAATGGCACCTTCTGGGGTGATGGGGACCGTTTAACTCCTCAGTTCCTCACCCACAGAGGGGTCTGAGGTGGCTTTTCCCCCTCACAAATCCCTTGGGATTCGGGGATTTCAGCCCAAAGGGATTTTTTTGGGAAGTGATGGTGTTTCCATCCCTTTTCCCTGGAAATGGGTGAGGGGCATGGGGAGGGAGGGGACTTCAGGGGGGGCTTTGGGGTCAACCCCTGAGTGAGTTCCCATCCCATTCCCATCACCGACCGTGGGATGGGGTCCAGGGGAGGGGGGTCCAGGGGAGGGGACACCCCGGGGACAGCTGGGGACACACTGGGGACACATTGGGGACACCGGGACCCCCCGGGTGTAAGAGCCCCCAAGGAGCCGCCAGAGGGCGGCAGTGACACACTCCGGGCTGGGGGAGACCCCCAAACCTCCTGGGACACCCCAAAAACGGGGGGCAGCCCCTTAACCAGGGCCATCTCTCTGTGTCCGGGGGCCACCGAGGAGCTCAGCGCGGCCCCGCGGGGGGAACCCACAGTGACCCAGCCCTGGGGGGAAGGATCCCAGCTGGAATTCCCTGCCCATCCCCTGGGACTGCGACAGGAGGGAACAGAGGTCCCTGGTGGCTCCAAAGTCCCCCCTGGGAGGACTCAAATCTGTCCCCTTGCCCTGACCCCTTCTCTCCCCACAGCCCCCCCCAAAGTCCTGGCCACTCCACCCCATTCTCCAGCTGCACCAGCCTTTCCCAGCCCCATTTTTTCATGGAATTGCCCATTTTCCCCTTTGCAGCATTCCTGCAAGGGGACAAAAACCCTGCCTCTGCTGGATTTGGGGGGATATTTGGGCTCGTGGAGGAGCCCCACTGTCACCAGCACCTCACTGGGACCCACTGGGGGGGGTCCTCAGCACCTCCCGAGGGTCCAGCAGTGGCCCCGATCCCACTTTTCCTGCCCGTGAAAGGATTCAAAGGCACCCGAAGGAAAACAACAGATTTTTTGCATTTTCCCAATCTGCTCTCAAGATGTGGCGAGGGCGGAAGCGGCGCCTCAAAGGCTCCGGATGAGCCTCGTGGGGCTGGGGACCCTCCAGGTGGCTTTGGGGGGAAGGAGGCTCTGGGGACACTGTCTGTCCCTCGTGTGCAGGGACACTAAAACCTGCTGGGTGTCCCCAGAGTGGCTCTGGGGGTGTCCCCCAGCTCCAGGGTGGGGCAGAGGGGTCCTGGGGCTTCCAGAGGGGCCCAAGGGTGGTGCTGGCCTTGGGGACAGGCTGGGCTTGGGGACAGGGCTGGAGGGACCTGCAGGAGGGTCACAGATCCCTGTTCCCTGAGGAATTCTTCCCCTGGAAAGTCTGTGCCATTCCCTGGGAATGTGCCAGGGACAGGGAGCGCATCCCAAACTTTCCAGGACACGGGGATGTCACTAAAGGTGTCCTTGTTCCCTGGATCAGCCTGGAATGTTGCCTGGCTGGGAAAAAAAATATCAGAAAATCCCCCAAATTCCACCTGACTCATGGCATCCTGAGGGTCTGGAAGGGAGGGAGAGGACAGGGAGAGGAAGAGTCCCTGAGGAAGAGCTTGGGGCTGGAGCCAGGAATCCCAGAGGAGTCTCCCGGCTCCCGGGGGCACCGGACACACGGACACCGACCCTGTCCTGCTGCTATTCCCGAGGGAATCCTTGGCCCTGCCCCGTGCTCCAGCCAGGGCTTTGGGTGAGAAGCAGCACTGGGATGAAAGGTCCCCGACGGAGCAGTTTTGGTGTCGGGATGAACTCACCGGAGCCGGGGCAGCTGGGATGGAGCCAGGGGCTGGATGGAGAGGGGGGAGAACATCACACACTGAACTGGGAATGGTTATTTTTAGGACAATCCTCAGCTTGGAGAGCAACCAAGGGAATAAAACGGTTCAATATGGGCTCAGTGCTTAACGAGGAGGCTGAAAATCCCTGGGCTGGGATATCTGGGAAGAGCCTTCGGGATGAGGTTTGTGGAGAGCCTGAAGGGGCCCAGGCACAGCTCGGACGAGGGGGTCATTGGGGGGTCCCAGCCGGATATAATGACCAGAGGGAAATAATGACCAGAATTATAATGACCAGAAGGAAACAGAGACCCCCCCGCCCCCCTCCTCTCTCACCTGTCCCTTGTGTTGGCTCTGCCTCACTTTTAAGTGGCTTTTACCCCTTTTTAGGCCAATAAACCCTGATCAAATCCATCCTCTCCAGCCCTCAGGAGACCCCAAATCCTATGAGATCCCCGTGGTCCCCCTGAGAAGCCCCAACCCCCCACGACACTGGGACATTTCTCTTCTCTGGCCTGGAAAAAAAAACCCTTTTATTGCTGGTGATGGAAGAGGTGAGGAGCTGGAGGATTTCCCCTTCCCTGGTGGAGAGGGATCAGCTCTTTGGAAAACTGGGAGAGGGGGAGCCCCAGGGAGCTCGTGGCTCCATCCCTTCCTCCTCCGCCTCTTCACAAACCCCTCAAAATTCCACATTCTGCAGCCCCAAAATCCTGGGAGCTTTGAGCTGATCCATGAGCTCCATTAAACCCCAANCCCTCGTCCCCCCGCAGCTCACGGAGCATCCCGGGAGCCCCTCGGGGAGCCCGGAGCTCTCTGGGGCCGCCCCGGGAATCGGCTCCGGAGTCGCTCTGGGAAGGCAGAGCAGGAAATGTGGCCCCCGAAGCACCGGGAACTCGTTCCAGCCGCCGAGGGAGAGTTTTCCTTTCATCTGCGGCCAGGAGTTGAGCCGGGCCTTTCGTCTCTCCTCAGACACGGCTTTGAAGGCTCCGGGGGTGTCCCAGATGTGCTGCGGGGCTGGGAGGGGGCGGGGGTGGCTCCAGGATCAGGGAAGCTCCGGGAGAGCCGGGTCCTTCCCTCTGGGGCAGCTGAGGGGCTCCAGGCACCCCCACCCTACATGGTCTGAGGGGCTGGGGACAGCCAGGCCTTGGGGACACCCGTGGGTGGCTCTGGGCGTGGTTTGCAGCTCCAGGGGCTCTTCCGAGCCCCCTTTGGGCTCCAGTTTGGCCCAGGAGAGAGGCAGGAAGCTGAGTCAGCTCCGAGGGATCCCAGAGCTTCTCCCACAAAAATCACTCAGCATTCCTTGGGAGAAGGTTCTATCCTTCCATCCATCCATCCTTCCTTCCATCTGTCCATAAATCCATCCATGGATCCATCCCTCCATCCATGGATCCATCCCTCCCTCCATGTCCCCATCCCTCCTCTCACTCACAGCCTCTGCTGCACTTGGCTACAAAAAACAGCCCAAAGAAAACTGGGATTTAATGCAGGTTTTCCCTCTTCCCCTGGATGGGACCCAGCTCTGGTTTTCCCCAGGATAAAAAAAAAAAAAATCCCAAATTTTGTTCCCATTTTCAGTCCTTCCCAGTTCCAGATCCCAAATTCCCAGCTGATTTGCCGTGAGCAGCAGCACGAGGCTCGAGGTTGTGTGGGAGCAACCTCCAGGGTCTGCTCCATGGGGAAAATGTTCTGGGAAGGGACCCCCTGGGGCAAATTCACCCCCTGACCTCCCAACACCTCCTTTCCCGGATTTTTCCAGAGGGGTTTTTCCCTCCCAGATGGAACAGAACCCCCCCCAAATGTTTGTCTGGTTGCTAAGGGCACTCCTGGACTCCTCTTTCCCACAAATTCTTGAGCGGGTGCTGATTTCCACAAATTCCTGAGCCGATGCTCCAGCGGAGGATCCCGTGGCTCAGCCTGGGGCAGGCAGAGGTCAGGATGGATTTTTTGGGATGGATTTGTCCCACTGGACCTGCTCCAGCTCCAAAAACCCCACGGATTTTTCCAAACCCAACTTCTTTTAAAGGAACAACCAGGTTCAGTGCATAGGGGGAGGAAAAAACATCCAACTTTCTGGCTTAGTCGGGATTTTTGTTGGGATTTGGGGGATCCCGTGCAGGAAAGAGTGGGGGGCACAAAGGGCGTGGATGCTCTCAGAGGGAAAAGCTGAGTGAAGGAGGGATGAGGAGGCAGCTCCGGGTGCCTGGAATTGGAGTCAGAGCTGCCAGAGGTGCGCAGGACTTGGATGCTGGAAGATCTGAGCCTGACCTCGGACACTCCCAGGGGCTTTGATTCCCTCCTGAGGTGCGGGACAGCAGCTCCCAGTGCCTCCTCCCAGTTTCTTTCCTTGCCTGCGAAGTGCCCTTGTTCCCATTTCCCGGGAATCCTCCTTCGTCACCTCCTGCCCCCCTGCCCCAGCACCTGGGGATCCCTCCCGGGGCTTGGCAAAGGAGGAGAGGTCTCTCCTTGGGAGGAGAGACCTGGAGGAACCGGGAAAAGCATCGAGGGGATCTTTTTTATTCCGAGCAGGATCCTGAGGGATCCGCGGCCCCACCCAAGGGCCGGGGAGGGCTCGGAGGGGCCGAGCCGGGGGCTGATCCCGGCATTCCCAACATTCCCAACTCCGTGCTGGGACAACTCGGGACAACTCCTGGCAGCGGGACCCCGATCCCGGCCCTTTGATGGCCAGATGGGAGCAGATGGCGAAGAAAAGGGGGGAAAGAAACTTTTCACGTGTTGGAATTAAGTGGAACAGGATGGGCCCAGCCCGGGAGGAGGGAGCGGCACCGGCGGGGTCCCTCACTCGCCTCATCCCGCGGTTCATCCCGACCCCATCCCGCGGGAAAGCGCCGGGATCGCTCCCAGATCCCCCCCAGGAACCCCCTGACCCCTGCAGGGGCCAGCGCGGAGCGGCCGCGTCTCTTCGCTGGCTCCCAATTCGGACAAATCCCGGTGCATTCCAGGAGCCTGAGGTCACCGGGCCGGGGAAAAAAAGGATCGCGGGGCCATCCATCAGCCCGGGATCAAAGCGCCCCGCGGGTTCCCAGCCCGATCCCCGCTCCCCAAATTCCCCGCGGTTGCCGCGGAAACCACAGGCTGCGCGGATGCTCCGCGGTTTTGGCCGCCCCGCAGCTGTTTCCACTCGAGGCCGCCGTAACTGGAAAAACCTGCGGGTCCCAGGGCGCTTCCCGGCCTCCAGGGGCAGCGGCTATTCCCGGCTCCCTTTCATGTTCCCCATTTATCAGCGTTATCCTATTTTTCTTTTTTTAAATTTTTTTATTTTCTTCTTCATGTGGGATGAAACGGGGATTATTTTTGTCCTCTGCAGCAAAGAAAAGGAGCTTGGAAATAAAAACAACCCAAAACAAGACCCTCTCAGGGCACCAAATGCTCCCCTGGCACTGCCAAGGCCACCCCTGACCACGTCCCCAAGTCCCACCTCCACTTTTAAATTCCCCCAGGGATGGAGTCAGCCCTTCCCAGGAGGAATTTTCCCAATATCCAACCTAAACCTTTGGTGGCACCACTCGAGGCTGTTGCTGCTGTCCTGTCCCTTGTCCCCTGGGAGGAGATTCCCCTGCAGACCCCCCCCCCCATAAAATCCACCAGAGGGGTGATGGATGAGGGTGGCGGGGGGGAAAAACCAGGATGGGACATGTCCAGAGGGGTTGGGAATTGGGAATTCAAATCTCCCATCCGGTAACTTCTCCCTGAGTCAAGTGAGCTGGGCTTGGCTGTGTTAGTTTTTTTTGTTTAAGGCCTGAAATTTTCCCCAATGTGTCAAAAGCAGCACCAGAAAAACCCCCAGTGAGCTGGAGGAGTTCTTGAAACCACCGTGGTGCCTCGTGACCTTTCCGTGAGAAATTTGGATGAACATCCTCCCAAAAAAAACCAACAAAACACTCACTGAAAGAACAAATTGAAATGTTTGAGGGAAAAGCCACAAACCCTCCAAATGTGGGGACAAAAGCCCCTTGGGGTGTGGGGCTGCTCCTTCCTGCACTTCAAAGCTCATTGTGTTCCTCCCTTTGCTCCGGGATCCCAGCCCCGATCCCAAACCTCCCCTCCCCCGGCCAGAGCCTTTCTCCCGGAGAAATTCAATTCAATTTTGTTTTCTTTTAAAAGGAAAACAAT
>VZTR01010388.1:18197-44330 GCA_013400775.1 Chaetops frenatus | reverse complement strand
TATTATCTGTATTAATGCTTCTTTTTCCTCTGTCATAAAGAAAGTCAAAAGCCTTTGAAATTACAGCAGCAACAACATACCATAGCTGTTGTGTAATCTGCTGGCTTCATCTGAATCAGTCAGCACTTCCCAACACAATGTGAATACTTATTTTAAAATTTGTTTTCCATTACATTAATTTACATCTGTAAATTTCAAAGAATTAGTTTATGCTATGATGCAAACTTCCACAAAGGGTGTCTCAACTGCAAGAGACTGTAAGGCAAATTTCCCAATAAGACAATTTATTTTATAAAATGAGAACTTTAAATGAGGGGGGTGTGAGTTCTTATTACTCCATAGACTATCACAAAGTAATTATCATTTTATCTGATACTTAGAATGCTGACTTGCTTTACAAGTCTTAATAAAAGTCGTAGAAGATGAATGGTATTGCCAGTTCTGGGTTAATGGGCAAAATTTCACATGGATACCCAGATGTATTTAGCTGTGATGCTGAGTAAACATATGCAGATAATATATGCTTTTAACAATTAATTATTCTGGAACACTGATGTTGTTTGTGACTGTGATTGCACAAATACTAAGCTGCTACAAATTCTCACTGGTGATGTAGGGATATTTGCACTCAAATGTTATGAAATCCTGGGTAGATTTGGTGACAGTAAATGGTGTGAGAAACTAATAACAAATTTATATTGGTTAATCTAAGATTTAAGACCAGGTTAAATTCCTGTTCAGGTAATTTTACTTCAGCACTAAAATTCAGTTTGGTTTTCTTATGAAACCTCACTTATAAGAAAAAAAAATTCTATCTTGAATTACATTCTTTCTGTATCTAGATGTTCTTGGAAGTCACCCATCAAAGGATCAATCTTGTGTAAAAAGCATTAATGCTTTCTGTGGCAGTAAGGATTTGAATGTCAATGTGATAATTATTAATTCTGATACTCATTTGTCATCTTCTAATGGCAGCCATTTGCAGTGTCTGAGATTATGATAGGAGGGTGGGAGTAGGATTTTTAGGTGGGTATGAAGAGGGTGCTGTCCTATTAAATTGTTGGCAGGTTTTTGGTTTGGTTTGTTTTTTGACTTGACTGCTTATCCTGAAAACATTTTAAATGAACACTAACCCGAGAAGATCACAATATTAATGAGTTTTACTTAAATTAGCCTTAAAAACTTTGGGTCCCAGTATTCAGCTTATTAGAGAACATGGCACAATGAATTATAAGCTGGACTCTGATGTGTCACTGTTTTTGAGAGCACTCTGCTTTCTTTTTTCCCCTTTCTAGATTTAACAGCTATTTCAGGTATTCTTTGAAGTCAGTATCTATTACTTGTTGGTGTTCCAATGCCACATAACTGTGCATGCAGCATTACTTAATCCTCTTCTGTTCTGAATCTAAATACCTCAATAAGGTAACCAGCTCACAGAGTTTTGGTAGTAATTCAGGATTTTTTTTTAAATATTACCATAGTGCATATTCACCACCTTCCCCTTCCTCCCCCATATCAATGTTTCCCACCACACTGTCTGTAAAGTCAGAAATAAAGCCAGTAATTTCAGATGAAACACCAGAATTTGGAACTCTTCAAATTTACGTCAGCCAGCAAATTATAGTTTTGCAGATGGAAAGCTTTCTGAAGGAAATGGAAAGATGTGGGTATAGGGGTCAAAGCAACAAGACTGAGGCAGAACTTCTCAGTTACTAATCCAGGTCCTGCTTCTGTCTTGTCTTCATCTTTAACAAGTGCAATTTTGTGCCTGATCCTCAAATGGAAAAGCAGTGTTAACTTACTGTAACAGATTTTGAGAATTATTATTAATCCATATGGGTTTTAAGTGCAGTAATTACACAAAATAAACCAAAATAACTGCTGGTTTTTTATAATTTGTGATTTTTAAACAACAATGTCACTGAAATGAGTACATTTGGTATTTGATGTTACATGGTAAAAAGTTAAATTGATGAGAGAAATTGTCTTTATGAAGCTGTGTTTTCTTTTAGGCATTATTCCTAATAGAACATGGTTGCTTGACCACAGTTACCGAGCTGTTTTTAAAATCACCAGTGTTATAAACACTCAATACTGCAGAGGTAAACTGGACAAGGCTTAATCCACCCCTTACCCTGTGGGCAGGTGGATGGGTTTGCGTTTTCTGTTCGGAGTGTCAGTACTAGGAATTGATACCACTGCAGCCTCCTGCTAGGATTTATCAAGTGGAAAACTGTTACAGGAGTTAACTCAGCTCCTGAAAACTGTCCTTTGGAGCCCAGCCTGGCTTCACCCCCACTCCCCATGGAAAGATTAGGCACAAGCAATGGAGTGCAGCTCGCCCAAGTTGTGGATAGTTCTGGGGAGGCTGCTACTGGAGTGATGATCCCAGCCACGTGTCTTTGGTTAGTGTAAGGCAAATACTACTTTGCTATCACTGCTATGCTGTGTTTACTGTTGATGGAAGAGTAATACTTGGAGGTCTGAGGTTTTGTCTTGGCTATTTAGTCTGCATCCTTCAGTTGATTGAAGAATTTGCAGAAATTCTGATTCTCTGAACGAGTTGCTTCAGCTTGGTGTAAGTTTGTAACCCTTAAGTCATATTTTTACACTTCAATTTAATGATATTTTATGTTAAGAGAACAGTATGAGTTTTCTCTAAGCAAATTCTATAGATAAATCCTGTGAATTTTTTTTAATTCTGTATGTAACATCATACTGTGTAGGTTCAAGGTGGACCTCTTTTATGGAATGTTTTTTGGGGGGACACAGGTGGAAAATAGGTGTTGTTCTGGTATATGATTCACCTGAGGCAGTGCTGGTGCTGCTNGGCAGTGCTGGTGCTGCTGTCTTGACCAGAATTGGGCATAATTGTGCAAGGATCTAATTTATACAAACTTTCTTTAACTGCAATTAGTTAATATTTTTGGTATGACAGAAAATGGCACTCAGCCAACAATAACACATCATGTTACTCAGAAGAGACCAGTTAGTCATAAATGTCATTTTCCCATAACATTTACAGGAACTGGATGTTCCCTAAAACAATTTTAACATGCATTTTATATAAAAATAAATGTCTGGGGCTGCATTTTCATCCGTGGGCAGAGTAGGCACTGTATGCTAACCATGGCCTTATATTATCGGTCATCAGCAGTGGTAAAATTTAGAACTTTCCATACTGCCATGCACACTTTGTCTTTTGAATTGAAGGCATCCTACTCATGCTGCCAGCCCTGGATAAGCTGCTCAGTGGCCATGTGCTTCTAGACAGGTGGAACTTGTCTGCAAACTTTATTATGCACTCTTCATGCTCAGTGTACAAGACAAGAAATTATGTGCTGAAATTGTGATTTAAACCACATAGATCAAACATGGTAAGTTAAATAAAGACACTTTAGAACTGAATGGCACTGTCAGGGAAAACTGAGAGTTTGCCATTATTTGGAGGAATGAGGCTGGCTATAAACAATTAGACAAACATTCCTCAGAAATTAAAGAGGTGGTGTCACTGCTTTGCAGGAGGATTCAAATTCCATGACTTCTTGAGGATTCTGTTCTGTTCATACCCATAAAATCTTTATTATATACATACATCCTAAGACAAAAGTAAGCCCTTTTTCTGGTGTGCTTATTTCCTGAAGAAGCTCTGTGTATGTGTTTAATAAACTGAGTGAAATGGTCTTGTGTGCCACCCCATTCCTTCTTTTTTGTCAGAAAACATAAATTTTAATTGTTACTGCAAATTTAGCTTGAGGTGTTTCAATTTTCCTTGATGCTAGGTTGCATAAAGCAGTGCAGTTGAGGCTTTTTTCAGGTTTACTAATACAGTTGCAACTTTTTCTGGTAGCCCAGACTGTAAGTAATAATGTCAATAGCTGTAGTGTTAATATGAAACAGAAGTTTCATTTTGAAGCTAAATATGCATCTTTTCCCCAAAGACCTGATAATGTGAGGGTGTCCATTTTCTCCAAGATAGGCTTGGCCAGCACTTCATGTTGCAGGCACAGGTGAGAGAGATGGTAGCAATGCATTGTGGCAGGCTTAGCTAACCAAATGTGGCGTTGAAGCGACAAGTGATGAACAATCCTGCTAATTTCCTGGTTTGCACTCTGTGACCTTTGGAAATTGTACTGGAACTATTTCTGATGCATTACGAATTACTCCTAGGTACAGTTCAGGCATACCAAACCTTTATAGCTCTGGTGGCTTAGCAACCTGGGAGATAATGCATTTTGTTGCTATCTGTTGTAAATCTGCTAAATGTTTGGAAGTTGTATTTTCTCTTCTCCCAGTAGGCCTCTGGCCACATAGACCTGGGAGCACTTGGTGAATCATCTAAAGGTGCAAAGTCAATGCATGTTTTGTCTAAAACATGTTAATCCTGAGTGAAGGTGCTCTGATTCAGCATTTAAGTTTACATGGTTTCTCTAAACTGATCCTCATCAAAGAGGACTAACATATTAGACTATAGGAAAGGAAGCTACACTGGAGACCTAAAGATAATAGCTTGAGAATTTTTTTAATGGTTATAGTTCTAACCAAGGTTTACTTCACAGATTTAATTCACATAGTTCAATAGCAAATGATAGTTTAAGTAGCTTCTTCATCTCTGATGAACCGTTCAACTGAAGAACATCTTTTGCTCTCAGATCTGTTAATCATGATGTGTTGAAGTTTCCATTTTTGTGCAGCCTTGGTTGTTCACTGTGTTAAAGATCAAATACCCTGGTTAAGAGTAAAAGAAATTGAATCCTTTAGCTGTATGTTCACTCAGAGTGCCAATAACAGTGTTTGGGGTGATTGTGGTGTTTTGGGTTTTTTAGCTACTTGCATGTGTGTTCAGCAGCTGGAGTAACTTGCTTGCTTTGTAAAAGAAATGCTTCTCTATTTCCTAGGGGAAAAAAACCCTAAATTGTTGGGATGAAAAAAGTGGATTTAACTAGTTCTAGCATTTCTGTGATCAATGATTTCTTAAACTTTTTTTAAAATTGGTCTGAGCAGTCTTCCTAAAGCCGAGAGAGATACTTACTTTTTCGATCTTTAGTTGTTTTCCAGTGTTCTTTGCCTTTCAAAAACTGTCATAGGAAAAGGCTTTTTTAGGAAAGAGGATGTATGTATGCTGCCCTTGTGCCTTCATATGAAGACTTTGTGTTCCTTGTTCTTTAAGGAACTGTGAATTCAGTTGAACATTCTGTGCCTTGTTAGTATACCCCAAACTGGTTTATAACTCAGTATCATTCTGTGACATTTGGCTACATGCCCTACTTGATCTCTTTCCCTGCCTCTTGGCTGATGGTCTGTGGTACTCAGGTTATAGTTTGTTGTTTCAGATGTCACTGAAAATGTAGGAGCTGTAGCATGCTTTCATGTACAGTATGTTTCTGATGTAATACATTTTAGGTGTTATCATTAATTTATAATGTGGTTTCGAATGCTGAAAGTAAAGAAGTTCTCTCTAGACAGAACTTAAAAGTTGCCTAGTTAACTGCTTTAATCTAGGTATATGACAGGTCATTTACAAGTTATAAAATGTTACCCATGTCAATTTCTGACTCCTCCTACCTAGTTAATCCTGATTGAAATAGGGAAATTTTGCTATTTACAGAGATGACAGTAATCCTATCGAGCCCTAAGTGGTGGGTGGGAACAAAGCAGGGGCAGGAAGACCCTTTCCAAAGTAGCTGCTCCTTTGTATACCAGGGTACATTTTCCTCCCTCCTCCTTTATACTAGTTAGCAACGTATGTGAGCTTGACTGTTCCTGTCAGCTGTTGTCTGCTGCTTTCTCAAAGGGGAACTGACATGTGCATCTCGCAGCACAAGCCTAAGCATTCTCCACCGGTTGGTGTCGTCCCCGCACCACCCTCGGAGGCAGCTACCTGTTATCGGGAATTGGCCTGTAGTGAAGCTGTACTTGCTGACTTCACTGCCCAGGCTTTTATCCCACTGCTCTGCTTTTACTCTTATGTATACAAATGAACATGCTCATTTATGTATTAGATATGTCTCTACAAACACAGATTTTAGAGGTTTTGGGACTGCCAAGGTTCCTGGTGGCTTTTTCACTGAAGGCAGTTCAGTATTTAGTTTGGGAATGATAATGGGCTGCTAATTAAAAGGCTTTTCTCTTTACATGAAAGAGTATATAGTAGTATTTTGCAGGTTAAGAGAAATGTTTCAGCTTTAAGCATTAATACTTGAGTATTCCATTTTTCTTCCATGCCTTCCTGCATCCATGTTAGTGTGTTCAATACTGGATTTCAGATATTTAGATTGGGGATTGGCTGCCCCAAATATGGCATTATCATAATCTCAGGTTCAAGTGACCAATATATATCACTTTCCTTTTTTTGGTATGGATCTGTAACAGAATGACTCTACTGAGGTGTACAGTGTGCTTGACCAGGGGGTAGCATTTTGAAATTGAAAACAAAAACAATTGTGGCATTTATTAGGCTTCTTCTGAGAAACCTCTTTGTGGCTAAGTAGAATGCAATCATGTTTGGGAATGTGACAGGTGACATTAGCTTCAGGTAGGACAAACTTACATGTGGTAAAATTTCCTAATTTTCTTCATAATTAGACTCAATGACTGAAAACTGTGTAAATAGTACAGAAAAAAAAGATTCAATCCATTGAAAGGTGACAGAATTCAGTCAGCTTAAATATAACTCTTAAATAATTTTGTCCATGTGGCAAAATTCAACGTGTAATTAAAATGTACATATTATGAGTGCATTACTTTCCATTTTTAAGCAGCCAGTTTTATGTGTTTTTTATGGTAGTAGAATCATGCCGCTTCATTTCAGTTTTTAAAATTTTTCCTCATTCTGCTACTCTGTCATTGCGATAGTTGCTATGCAAACACTAGATAAGCTTTGTGTCTCTAATAAAAAAAGTCAAAGTTTTAAATCAGCTGTCTGCAATGAATTTAAAAGAAAATGCTTTGAGTATTAGGTTTAAGGCAGATTTAAAGAACTCTATCCATCATTTAAGTGCAATTGTTGTATTCCTTCCCAGGCCTTTGGATATCTGTAAAGGATAATGAGGTCTGATCTATTGTTTTACATCCCTGGCATGTATGCAAGATGAGTGTTTTTCTTGTCAAGAGTAGGGGTTTTTTCCCATCCACGTTTTCAGTCACGTTCACTGGAGCTTTGTGTACCCTACCTGATGTACATCTGTAAAGCTTTGGGAAGTTTGGGCCCGAGCAGTTAGGTGGTTGTGAACTCTGGTTTCTCAGCTCCTTTGAGCATGGAGGGTGAAGCAGAATGGCTCAAGTTTTGCTGCTTTGCCTCAGCAGCCACTCTCTGGTGGTCACCTGCCCAGCCTGAGGCTGAAGTCAATCATCTGTGTTACATCATCATCATCATGTGCATGATGAGCTGCAGCAGCAGGGGTGATTTCAGAACGGGCAAAAAGTACACACGTTTATCAGCTTTAATGACCAAGGTTGTGGTTTTGAGTTGTGTGGAAATGTTACGTAGCAAGGTTGGGCTGAACTTTCACCCCCAATATTTCCATATTGCTGTTACAGGGGAGTTACACTGTGATGCTGCTGCGTGTTCAGCCAACATTCACTGTTTGCATGAGCGTTCACCTCTTATCAGCTCTGGTGAAGAACAATTGTTTTGGGAGGTGTTTTTTGTACTGTTTTTAACTGGTGGCTACAGACTGCCTCAGAAAATCATCTGCTACAAATTGTGAACACTCTGGAGAAGTGAGCTCTAGCTGCCTGAGAGTGCTCCATTGGTGCATTGGTGTGAGTGCAGCTACTGAGCTTCAGCAGGAACAGCATGGTGCCCTGGACATGCAATCAAAGCAATTTTTGTCTTGCTGACAGAAAACACAGCAAACCTCAAAATCAGCATAATGTACTGTGAGGTGTTAAGCATCAAAGTGTCCATTACTTCACTTAAATCACAAGGCTGGGCACTATATTTAGAACTATTCAGCAGTAATTTTTACCTTCTTGGAGCTCAGTAATACAGTTTAGTGAATGGTTGAACTAACCAAACTTTCAGCTAGATAAAAATGCTCAACCTAAACCCTGAGGGTGCCATGGCAGAATCCATTCAGCATGAAAGAAAAACCCTAAGCAGTTAAAAGTTTTTGATAAGACAATTTCTAAGTTCAAATCAACTTGGTGACAAGATCACGTGTTGAAGAAAGCAATTAATGAGACAGAACTACAGTTTTATACAGTGGTTTTCAAAGATACGTCTTCCTACATTGTAAACTCCTTAGGATTCTCTGACTTAGATATTTTGATTGCTTTTTTAATGAACAGTGTTCAGGTAGTACCACACCCAGGATTTGAGAACAGCTGCTTGTAGGAAAGGTCCACAGGAGCTGTAGTTGCTGAGTTGCCCATGCCAAACTACGTGTGCTAAAGAATTTTTCCTGAAGAAAAGCAGCAGTCTTTTAAGATCTGCCACAGGGGAAACTCACCAGGAGTAAAACCAGGCTTTTTTTTTTTAATCCCATGACAAGGGTAAAATAAGTAATTCATCATAGTATTAGGTAAATAGTATGAAAATTCTGTTGCTCTGCACAAATCCTGAAATAATTTGATTTTACTAATACTAATGGGGAATAGCAACTAAGTTTAAGTTAGATCCCTTGTCTTCTGGATCAAATCTCTAAAAATTCTGCTGTCAGCAGATTTTTGTCAGTGGAGGAAAGGGAAGTGACAGGAAAGGAAGAAAAGGTCAATGCAGTTTGATAGGAAGTTGACTTTCATTTCTGGAGGCTGTATTTGTTCTTAAAATGTTTGCACATTGGATGTTGTGAAAAATTACTATAAAAAAGAAGTTTAGATGAAGAAATACAATTGTTTAAGACTGAGTTACATGACTATTTTCTTTCACTGTCTCCTTTTAATTAACAGAAGCTAGCACTTTAATCACTTAAAATTAGGAACACCAATCAATTAATACCCAAAACACGTTAAGAAATTTGATATAACAAAGGAATGTAATATAGAGGTGGTAGGGGAGAAAAACAGCAGTGAGACAGTTTAATCATTATACTTCTGTCTAATTATTTTTTTACCTGGAGTTTTACCAGTATAAATGAGAACAAAATTGGTCCTGTAAGTTTGAAGTGAAGAATGTTGTCCCTTTTATTCTGAGGAAGACAGACTATGGGAAGTAGAGTTGTGGCTTTTGATAAATGTTATGATTTGTTTTAGGCTAGCAGTATTTACAGTACAGGTGGTACTTTAGATACTGCTAAAGCAGTAATTGGTGATAGAAGTTACTCCTCTTTGTTGGATTTGGAGCAGCTGAAATTGTCTCTTTCCTACAGGGAGACTTTTTTTCTTTCTCTTCTTAGTGCTTTTATCAAATTTATTGCATGTGTAGCATTCCTGCTGATATTTTTCTTTGCCATATTGTAGTCTTTCGACTTCTTCAGCTCATCCTTTCTACTCAGACACGTTTTGAGGACTGTTACTTAACTTTGGTTCCCAACACATCTGTTCATAACGTAGCTAAGTTTTCTACTTCATAACTTGACACTGGATATTTACAAAACTAAGTAATCATTCTAAAACTGCCAGGACTCTGCAGATATGACAGAATAGTGAGCAGAAGGCTTTGTAAGGGGCTCAGAATACTGATACGGGGTATTGTTTTTCTACTATGAAATTACATTTGTTCTGGTTGCTAGGATTCTTTTCATTCTATGTATACTATACAGTGCCCTCTTCCCTGATTCTCTCAACAGAGGTATAAACTTTGCGTGTTACAAAGAAGATTATGTTGGAAACATGGATGTGACTTTCATCTAATTGCCAGGTTAATAATACACAAATACCTGAATTATCTTTGAAATGAAATGTGTCTTTATATTTACATTTTTGGAAGCATGTTGAAAGTAACTGCTTCATATTTTCTCCATGTTTAAAGCCAAAAAAAAGTTATGAGAAAGTTCACACATGATATTTGGCTAAGCCTCTAAATCCATGTATGCATGATACTACAACAATGCATATGTTTGTATCAGCTTTGATTTTTCTTAAATATGCAATTGAACTAGGATTTTGCAGGATTTAAAACACCAAATAAGGGGAAAAAGAACCCTTACTTCTCTCCTAAAATTGCATGCTGATTTATTTTTGTATTACGGAAAACATATCACAAAAATGTGTTTTACCTGTAAGAAGAGTTCGGATTGAAAGTTCTTAAGCTCTAACTTTTCTAACATTTTAAATTACACACAGGACTCTGAAGAGCAGTGCTCAGTAGTTCCAATTTATAAGTAGGACAGTACAATTGACTTAATTGCAGTTGTCCTACAAACAAAGATTTGACAGGGTTTGGCCCTTAATTAACGGAGAGGACAGTGTAATTTTGCATACTACGGAGGTGTGAGTTATAAACACACAGAAGTCTAATCTTTCAAGGTGCTTTGTGCCTCGTCAGAGCTGTTTTTCATTCCGTGTTTTCTGGAGTTGTTTAGTTGCAATGCTGTTGAGCATCTTGCAGAATAAGCCTTGAAGAGAGCAGTGTTTTCTGATTCTCATACTCATCATGTGCTTTACCGGGATTTAAAGTTTTTTTCATCAAAATCTGACAGTTCTGCCCTCTTGTGATTTGACACTTGCACGCAAGACACAGAAGAGGGAAGCAGTGTGTTGGAGTTGAGAAGTTTGTTAGTAATTAAACTAGTTGCAAATCTTTCTTTTAGACACAGCCTAATCTTATTGCAAAGTAATGTTTGTGGCAATTTATGCATCGGTCTGTAAACTGCAGTAGAAGTTGTTCAAAAGTATAGTAAATGCTTAAGAGACATGTGTGTGTACATGTCTACTAATATATAGCATATGCATGTAAATGCAGCAGAAAGAGAGGCAGTAGCTCTACCTAATATATTACAATACTGTTGGACTCCTTCCACAGCTTTAAATGCGGTCATGATTTTATCCGACCATTTGGAAAGTGTGTGTAATTCGTAACTCTCTCCTTCTTTAATGTTTCGTTAATTCCTTGTCTGTTGCCTCTATAGGAATTGTTTTAAAGACAGTTTTTAACACTTGAAATAGTCACCCTATATATGATTCACCAGACATCTTCTAGATCTCCTGGTGCTGTTTTGGGGTATTTCATTGTTTCTCAGTCCTCACCCCTCTTTTTTTTTGGGAAGTGACTTTAAAAAAAAAAGAAAAGGTATCTCAGCAGGAAAAAGCCAGAAGAGCCAGTGCTTGCCAGAAGAAGCTTGCTTCCCACCCTCTGCCTTACCTTGCGCTGGCGGACTATAGCAATCCCGGGTGAGCCGGTGCTGCGGGGCGCGGGCGCTGCGCGGTGGCATCGGGGCTGCTGCGAGCGAGCATTCCAGCGCTCCCGCGGAACAATGAGGGATGGGCGCGCGGGCGGCCGAGCCTATGCACCATTACGTCAGCGCCTTGCCATATAAGGCGCGGTGCAGCCCCGCCGCGCTGCCCGCTGCTCCGGGACGGCGGTCGCTGCCCGGGCAGCTCGGCCGGACCTGGGCAGTTCAGCTCGCTAAGGGCAGCAGCTCGGTCCCTCTGGCAGCCCGGCTCGCCTTGGGCAGCTCGGCCCGCTCTGGACAACCTGACTCTCTCTGGGCAGCTCGGCTGGCCTTGGACAACCCGGCCCCCTCAGGGCAGCTCGGCGGGCCTTGGACGTTCCGGCTCGCTCTGGTCAACCCGGCTCCCTCAGGGCAGCTCGGCACTGGGTGCTGGCTCCGGCTGAGCCCAGCGGTGTGTGAAACACTGCGTTTGTCCACCAGCTCAGGGCCAAGAAGAATGTGCGGAAGGTTTGGGTTAGGGCAGTTCCCCTCCAGCACTGATAATAAAGTCGTTATAAGTTGTTACTGCTAAGGTACAATGTTTTCCACTTAGTCCTGCAGCCTAGAGTTCGAAAACTGAGAAACTGAATTCCAAGTCATCTTGTTTAATTAGTTGTTCTAAGGGAGCTTTTTCTGGTTTTCTTTTTTCGTTTTTTTCTTTTAATTTTATTATGACAAAAAAAGCGACTTTAGCTGAACTCCTCTGAGGGGGATATGAACTTTGAGCCTTCCTTTTTTTTTTTTTCCTTCTGTAAGGAGTCGGGGTCCTTGGAGGATAGTATTTTATTTCCTGATGATGTAACTACAAAAC
This sequence comes from Chaetops frenatus, assembly GCA_013400775.1. Taxonomy (NCBI): domain Eukaryota; kingdom Metazoa; phylum Chordata; class Aves; order Passeriformes; family Picathartidae; genus Chaetops; species Chaetops frenatus. Next base: position 32,204 of record VZTR01010388.1, on the reverse strand, counting down.
AATTCTCTTAAGTGATGATGGGAAGGCCAGATGAAATCTGATTTTTTTTTCTCTTCAATGTTTTTTCTACAAACCCCTTTCCTTTTTCGTATGTTTGTGTTTCAGCTAACACAATTAAGCAGTCCAACCAACTATTTTTAGTAAGAAGGTCTTGAAGAAATTAGTTGTTTGCTTTAATATTTAGGAAAGAGGCAGAAAGCCAAAAAGTAGGATTTAGATTGAAGAACTTAAAAATCTATCTCTTGTGTTCCCCATGCTTTAGTGTACACCCTGAATAAACATTGAGAACAGAAGGAAGAAATACTGGAAGTAGGCACAAAATCTGTTACTGAAAATCCACTAAGGTTTAACGGCAGTGAAATAAACCGCCTTTATGTTGATGGGTAGATTATACCTTTGAAAAGCGTTCCACATTATTAAAGGGTAGAGTGTTAAAGTAAGTGCATCTACCGTTCATTTATTTGCAGCATTTGAATTTTAGTCATTATCTCTATAGCTTAAGCTGTTTTCTGCCTGCTTTTAGTGTATTTTGTCATGTTAAACATAATGCTAACTAACAGAAGGCAATTTACTTATTTGGGGTTGTTGTCTGTAGGTATGAAAACAAATAGTGATTAAGTTGTTTGTATTTCAGTAACAAGACCGGCATCTTCTAGCTGTCTTGCATATATTTACCCTGAGTGTCACCTGAAAAAGGTACTTATTCTTTAGTGAGAAAACTCCAGGCAACCCCTTGCATGGTTACTGAGTAAAGACTTCCTCAGAACTCTGCTGCTTATTTGTATGGGTGATCCTGCTGTGTCCTCTTTGTAAGTTTCTGAGAAAGTTCATATTTGGGTGCCTCATCAGAAAAATTTCAAATTATTTAGTACTAACCCTTCCCAAGTGGTTTTGGAGATAGAAAACATCTTATTTGAACATAGCAAGGGACAGACCAGGATAATATTTAATTTGCTATTCTAGGGGGAGTTAATAATCAAATCCAAACAAAAGCAAGGTAACCTGTCTTTTCGCTGATATTGACCTATTCAGTTCCTTGGCTAATGTTTTTGGAAGCTAACAGTTTGTCTAGTTTTTCTCAAAAGTATTATGCCAATATGGATCATTTGAAATGCAAGCCCATCCAGGTGACCTTGGCATGGGAAATACCTTCAGTACAAACTCAGCCTTTCTGGTGGGACTCAGTTTAAAATGACAGGACAACTGCAGGTGCAAAGCAGTGTCTTAGAGCAGGCTGTGGAGGTACTGCTGTGTCCAGTTCTGATTTGCAGGGGGCATCAGGGAAGTTATTGAGTGGAATGTAGGTAGGAGTTAGATGTGAATGCATTATTTTTTTGCATGTATGTATGTGTGTATGCAAGCATCCTTAGGGATGAGAACTGCTGTTTCTGTCCTGGGTTTGGTTTTTTTTCTTCCCTTCCCTTTGCAATTGTTTTGTTTTGCTGCAACTTTCCTTTCACCTGCACACACCCTATTTCTGTAGTCTATATGAAAATTGCCTGCATATTTGTTCTCCCACATGAAACAGTTGTTTTAGGCCATAAGCAGCTTCCAAGAAGAGGACTTCTCAAAAGCTGGTAATCAAAAATTTATCCTCACAGTCTAGTTCTGTTCTGGAGGTACAAGGAACACAGCTCAGATAATGCTGGTGATAAGCTTAGTGGTAGTCTGAGAGCAGGGGATAGGGAATGCAAGTCCTTCTGTTTATAAGTGTGTGTTTACATTTGGGAATGGCCAAAATATGAGTTCCTAGTTTCTTAATTAATTCTTCTCTGCAATAGAAGAGTGCACATCTGTGATCTTCTGCAAACCAGCTTTATCAAAGAGCATCAGCTGAGTGACTTCCTTCTCTTATATTGTTATGACTTAAAGGACACAGTGCAATGTTAATCCAAGCTCTGTTAAGGAACTACATTATTAAAAGTTCCAAGTTCTGACTACTATAACATGAAAAGCTTATTTTTATCTGAGGCAGTGAATTAAATTGCAAAGAAGCCTTCCTTTACTGCATTTTTACAGTTTCTTTCAGTATCTGTAGGTGGAATCCTGGCACTGGTGAGCTACACCAAAGAGGGAAAAAAAAAAAAAGCCTTTGGGCAGGCAACTATGCCTGTCTCATTCTCTGTTGCTCCCTGAAAATGAATTCAGTTTCTGTAGTTACTACACATAGTTTTGCACAGACTTGGTGCATTTGCAAGTTTTGTGACAGCAAAAGGAGCTGTGGATTTGTAGAAATTGGAGACCAAAAGAAAATCTTATTAAATCATTGCTGCATCTCCTGTCAATGCAGGGCTGCTTTCTGCAGCTGCTTGCAATGACTTTTGTCTAATCTCTCCTTATCGTTTTGTAGTGTTACTTGTGCCCACATTCTTTCAGAATTTTACTTTGGAATAATAGAAGATGGAAGATTATATGAGGCAAGGAGAAGATAGGACAAATAAGCTAAAAGATTTGTAGGCAGTTGTTTAGACTTTATCCTAAACTATCTGAATTCCTCCCATTACTTCCATCATTAAACTACTTCTCTTCCCTTTTTCTTCCCATGGCACTTCATAGCAGCAGCTCCAGTGTCCTTAAACCCATAACCTATATATTGCAGCATTTGACCCCTTCCTTTGGCCATTTTGTATCTAAGATAAATACAGGAAATTAGAACTTGGGCCTCAGTTCAACAAAGCACTTAAAACATAGCCCTGTGTATTTTTGTTGAAAAAGGAAAGGACTTCAGCAGAAGTCTGATTTTAATGATATATTGAAATGCTTGGCTGAATCAGGCTCTTGGTCACATTTACTTCATGTATATATTGTTGAAGCTTGGGCTTTTGAAATTCCCCCTGGAGTCTAAATCTTTTGGGTACTTCCATGTTCCAAAAATAAACATCTACTGAAGTACAAATACTGTCAAAGATTTTATTAGTGTTTTACATTACTTAAAACTGTTCGCTTTTTTGGAGGTGGTCTGCTTAAGTTTTGCATGTGATACCTGGAGAACTGAAACATATGCAGAACTTACAAGTTGAATTTTGTTGCCTTGCATAAATGGGATCTGATATTTAATGTTTTAATAACTCATGTGACTTGAAGGATTTTTCTCCACTATGTGCTCAGCCTTGTCTCTGAAATCTGTGGGAGTTTGGACTTTACTCAGTGGAAGAAGACTAATTATTTCTTAGATTAAAAGATCTTTCAAAAATTTTCTAATTTATCCTTATTTCTGCTAGCATTGTGTTTGATAATCTCTTAGAATTCATCAGTAAAGTGTCTTAGGGTTTCATATCCTGATGTATAGATTAATTTCTGAATATTGCAAAGAGAAATATGAAGGTTAATATGGCTTATTTACAGTCTGAAATGTAGTGACAACTGATAAATGCATGTGGAAGGCAAGGGGCAGAAGGAGGGGAGAGTTCTAAAAATAACATTCTTCAGATTCATGTGTCTTTTACTATGGACCGTGGGCAGAAAGAGATTCATATCTCCATTACTCTGTTTTTAATTTTTTTGGCAGCAGGGAGAAGAATTTTTTCAAACTTTCCTATTGTTTGCAGATTCCATTATTCTCCTTTTTTTTTTGGCAGATACAAATAAAATTCCTAGCCACATATTAAGAATAATTAGATCCCTTTATGTTGGGCACTGTGTTGGGAAGTTGATGACTGTACCTCTCAACTACTAATGACTTCTAAGGAGAACTTGCAAGTGCTTCATATCTGCTTCTGACATGGTTGCATTTTGTATATGAGACCAAGAAAATTTTTAATGAAAAAGACTATTTTTTGCATGGCAGAGTTTACCATGAACAAGGATGGATAGAATTTAATTGGTATGCCTTCTACTCTATATGAGCCGTATGTAGCCAAGTAATCTTTTCTCTGTGATGAAATGAGATAATGTTCTTAAGATCATGAAAGCTCTGTACAAGAGTGTATTTTAAGAAGTTTGAGATTGGTGGTTTGTTTTGTTTGTGATGGGTTCTGCAGTGAGATTTTTTTATCAGCCCACCCACAAGTGTGCCCATCTAGTTGTGCTATTTCTGGAGGCACGACAGCCATTTCAGTATTAATGCAGTAGCAAAAGTGGGTTGTAATTCTGTGAAGACCTAAGACTTTGGAAGGTGCTCAGGTTCATGTCTGTGAACATGCTTGGAAGTAGAGCATATTTTAAATGTCTGTCTTTAGTCATTAGACTGCAGTAAAAAATGTCACACTATGTACTACTTTTCTTAATACATTTCCTTTGAATTCAGTCAAAGCAAGATTCTTTTTGTAGGACTTCAGTGAAGTGGTGTGGCTGAAACATTTTGAACTTCAAGTCTGACTCCACATGAGTCCCTGTCTCTTTTTTATGTATAATCTAAGCTGTGAGTTCAGTCATTTTATTCGAAGTGATCAACTCCCTTTCAGAGCAGTATAATTCTTGTTCGAATAAAAACTGCACAGGTTTGTTGGCTCAACTTTTCACACTGCCATGAATTGAACCTGGTGCCAGTGGAGGATGTTTCTTTCAAAGCTTTGATGATGTGAGGTGAAAAAGTAGATCAGGTTATTGCAGGCTCTTTCAGCTCCTCCATATCATGCACCATCTCTTCCCTTGTGCTTTTCCCTTCATGTTTATCGTTCCTGCACTTTTTGTTGCATGATGACGTTCCACCGATGGCTTGGAGAGCAAAGCCCAGCACACAGGTAGAAGGGATTTGGCATTCAATGCATTTCTTGCAGCCTGCGAGTTTACAGGAGCTTGCTGAGGCCATTGGCTACTTTGGGAGCACAAGCTTGTCAGGCACACTCTTAGGTGAATGCGGGCTTGAATGCAGCATCAGAGCTGGAAGAAGGCTCTTTGGTGCCATTGATATTATGCAAAGTGGAGTACAAAGCTGTCATGCTTTTTTTCTTATTTGAAAGTTAAGAAGAGAGAATCGAGAGTTAAAGTGTGTAATGAAGCCTACATGTCATTGTTATAATTCTGTTGAACAGGCTTCTCTTGCTTCCTACTGATTAACCCAGTGAAAACAGAGCTGTTGAACTTTTCTGAAAGGGAGTAAGGCTGCAGAAGAATGAGTATGGATGCTAAGAAAGGAAAAATTTGCAAGGAGAGAAAGTATTTCTTTTGTTGGGCTGTCTGCATTAGCAGAGTAAAACACAAACATGCTCTTGGGCCCAGAGGCCCTTCTTTGGGTCTCTAGATGCTGCATTAATGTTACAAAATCTGTGTAATAGCAGACATATTTTCTGCCTTGATAAATCCCCCCCCTTAGGATTCCTGGTAAGAAATGCATTCAAAAAGGCTTTTCTTATTCTCTGTAATTTCAGTAGCTATATGTTAGTTCCTGTTTAAAGCACAGTGCTTCATGTTGTTGGTGATTTTGGTACCTGTTCAAGGAGTATGTGTTGAAATACTGCAGAGGCAAATGTATCCTATAGAGGCCGGTTTAGATTGCGGATTCCTAGGGATGTAATTTAACTCGTAAAACTTTGATCCCTTTGGGATTCAGAATTGCTGAGCTATCTGATGGATTCATAGTTCAGAAATGTGACTTAGTTGTGCAGTTCAGTTCTCTGGTCTGGAAAAGTATTTACAGAATTTCTTGATCTCCTAGGGTATAGTCACATGTAGCTCTTTGTGTTAGTCTTGCCCACAGCAGGTACTGTTCAAGGAGTCTCTTGGGTTTGGGGAAATGTATTTAACAGACTCAAACACTCCACAGCTCCAGAGTCTGCAACAAAAATTTTACAAAACCCTGGAGTGAGGAAAGGGAACAAATACAAAAGGGTATTAATTTGGCTTTTTTACAGCAGCTGGCATGAGACGTATCAGCCTTAAGAACCATTACTTTCAACTCAGCAATATTGAAGTTGTGTCATTATCTGAGAACACTTTTATTCATCTCATGTCTCCAGGTGTTATGTCAACATATAGTCAGGATGGACTATTACTAAGAAAGTCTTTTAGGAGATGAACTAAATGCTTGAATAGCCTACAGCTTGCTTCATGTTTGAAAACTGAATGAAAGCACAAAAAAAATGGTTTAAGGAAATTCTCTTCCAGCACCTGAAGGAAAGGCAAAATTTTCTTTAATCCCTAAAATCATATGCTCTTTAAACAGTCTTTCCTTCAACCTTTCCCACTGCTTTATAGTGTGCTTTATTTTGTGGAGTTTTTTTTAGTTGTTGAGTTCTTTATTTTTAACTTGTTTTGTTCAGTTACCTATTTTTAGTTGTAAGGATGAAACTTCTGTACCTTTTAACATTGTCTCCCCTGGGTAACTTGATGGAAAGCATTTCGACAGAGTGTAATTTCTGGCTTCTATTTGCTCTGGCCAGTGGACTTGGGAGCTTTTAATACAAAGATTAATATTAATTAGATGAAAGATAGTTACAGTCCATACAAATTGCACTTGTAAAGCATGTGGTCAGGATGAACTGTGTAGAATTGATTAAAGAGAGCAATGTATTGTGTTCTTTCTTGTGGTGATGCAGTTTCATGTAAGTGAAATCTGAAGTGGCATATTCTACTATGAGATCTCATAGTCCATTTGACAATTGCTAATAATTTATCTTATAACCAGACTGTACTATTACCCAAGAAAAAAATAAACAAGCTAGTTTCTTAAATGAATTCAACAGAAGAACATAGACCTTAGTACTTTTAGGTGATTGTACAGAACAAAGATTTAAGCACCGTAAATTTGTTCAGCTTTGGATTTTTTACCACCTGCCCCCTCTCCAATAAATACAGAACTGTAGGCATAAATAATTATTTGTGCATAACTCTAGCCAGTAGCAAGGACAGAGGGAGAAAAGTGGTTCTAGTTATTGTAATGCAGTAGTTATGATAGTGCTTGCAGCCTTTTTGTGTTTAATTTCTAAAATGATACATAAATGTCTTGATTCCATTTATAATAAACAGAGGCCTAGAACTAGAAAGCTGCAAAAGAATAAGTGTATTCCAAATGTATGTTGTATCAGTTAAATGAGACCCAGTTGTGCATGACCTCTTAGTTGGATTCAAGTTTGGAACATGTGAAGTTTGTTAGTTCTTTTCTGTTTTACTCTACTTTTCTGATTTTAATTACTTTTATTTCAAATTTCCATAGTAGATAGACAGAGGCTATTCTCACGTAAAACAAATCAGTCCTTGATATTGCTGCTGAGTAAAGAGGAGCATACATGAATCCAACAGTACCAAAATCAGAGGAGTTATTTTGCTAGAAGCCTAAGATGTGTCCAGAGTGACATAAGGTTATACAGAGCTTGACAAGAGTAAACACTTTGAGAGCTATAAAATTGCTTTGACCTTGGGGCTTGGGAACCTAAGTGGAGCCTTAACTTTTAGCTATCTTTGAGTATGTAAATCAAATCAAGTCATGCCCAAAAATGTTGCTGAGTATATTTTTCTCAGTGGTCAGTGTGATGGATGGTTACAGTTCTTGGAGCAGTTGTGGTAGGCATAGGTATCCTTGGAGCAGAAACACACATAGCTCAGAGGCTTGGGGAAACCCTTATCAGTGGCTTTGCTTGTGGAGAGCAGGATCTGAGTTGGAGGAAATTCTGAAGTGCCTCCAGATCTGTTGGGAATCACTCTGAAAAGGTCATGCAATTTTATACAAAGGAGTTCTGGGTATGTCTGAACTTCAATGAATGCTGGTTCCAATGGGTTTTGACTTCTTTGAGGTAGTTAATATTTAGAATGAGTGACTGAGGGCTGTTTGTGATACCTTAGCTTTAAATGATGTCCTGGTCTGTGTTCCACATGTATTGTTGTCACAGAATTTGGGTCATTTAGTCAAACTTGAACTCATTGCTTTTGCTTCAATATTGGGCTTTCTTGGAAACATTTTCTCTGCTTTAGGTCCTTAACAAAAGCAGCAAAGGTGCCCATTTTTGGTTGTGGATTCCTCCAGGCTTCAGGGAATAGCATTGATACAAGTAATATAAAAAGAAATGGGGAATCATATTTGTGGATCCTTTTCCAAGTATAATTTTTTGTTTCTTTTCATAACTGCAGGATAATCTGCAGTCACCTTATGAAGTTGTTTGTTTCGGATTTTCTTTTTCTTTAACTACTGCACCAGCTATTAACAAGTTTTTTCCCTTCTCTTCTTGCGCTGTTCTGTGCATCTCTCTGGTTTTTATGTGCATCTAGGAGCCAAAAGCAATAAAACAGGCTAGCATTTGTCAGGTGAGGTTCTACTTTGTCTTTGCCATGTCAGAAGAAGAAAATCCATTAGTGGATTATTGGAAGGTGGAGGGAGGACCATGTGAAGATGCCAATGTCCAGTGGAATGACTGGGAAGGAATGGTTAGAGGTATTTTTAGCATTTGTACTGGAATATAGGGAGGCTTACTGATTACGCTTCTGTTCCCTAAGGGAGGTCAATGGGAAAGGGAAGGGGTCCAGAATCGGGAAGTAATCCACACAGAATTGCAAATGTGTGCTTTTCACTTTGACATTAATCTGAGTTTAGAAAGGAAAATGGCTGAGTATTGCATTTCTTCATGGACTTATCTTAGAAATCATGTGTTTCAAATAGGGCCAACTTGTTACTGTTAGTTGCGTGGTATTGAGGACAGAGAAATGGTCACATCTTTCGTAATGAAGAAAATGTTCACTTTGTTTTCTAGTAGAGCTTTGAGTTTGATTTTTTAATCTGTCTTCATTCTTCTGACCCTGACATGGTTCTACGTCTCTCAATATGCATAGTAATTTCTTAAGTGACAGTGATTTTACTCAGCTGATAATAGAATGTTATTGTTTTGTTGTGTCATTTTTCTGGTGAATATTTGAATATTTTACTTTCACTAAACTTTTCTTCTCTTTTAAAAAACACTTCTTCATTGACCTGAACTATGAAAGCTGCTGTATCTAAAACATCATCAGGTGACAGTCCTTTTACAGTGTATGTTTTTTTGCATGGTTTTATTACATTTATAGGTTATTACTGTTTCTATTTTGATGAACAATGAATGTACTGGGAACGTGTTCATGTGCAACATTGGAATGGTAATATCAAGTTAAACACCTTCATAACTTTTAAGCCATGGGTATATTGATAAATATTGGAATTTCATATATAATTTCTCTCTTAGGAATTGCATACATCTCTTAGGTGTTCTTTCGGCTGCTGCCTTTTGGTCATATGAATTTCTTAAAGTAAGTTAAAGAAAACATTTTTTCTTTCTTGTTCATAGATGCAATTTGAGAGAGAATTTTATTCCATTTTTTGAGAAGTGCTACAGAGCAAGCAAACCATAAAGGGGGACACAGCTCTCGAGAAGCTGAGTGGTTCAGACTGAAAAGTGCTTGGGCTTCTAAATTCTGTGCTTCACAGTGAGCATGCTCAGTTGTTTTGTTACTTCCAAAGAAATATTACATCATCTTATTTGCAAAGTCACTAGGCTATAGCTGTCTTTACATCCAACAGTGTTCTCAAGTGGGATATCAAATACACGCATTACGTAATCAGAGCAAAGTCTTTATTGGTTGATTGTACCCTTAGGGTGGGATGCTGAATGGTAGTTGCATATGGAAGACATAATCTTGCAGAGTTAACCATTTCCTAACCATCCTATCAACAGCTATGAAGTGAAATAATAGCCTGGGGATAAGATTCACTGGGAAAGGGTGTAGCTAAAGAAAATTAAGATTTTAAATTGGTTTAATGAGTTCATCATCCTTCTGTAAATGCACTTAAATATATTGAAACAAACAGAAAGAACCATAAGAATTTTACGGATACATTTATAGACTGATTTACTGAACTTTCATGTGGTGTAACTCCTGTTAATGAATTCAAATGAGGTAGACCAATTTCCAGTCAGTCTATGGTCTTAATTTATTGGGAAACGATCCACTTAAAAATACCGGAAATAATTTTTTTGGTTATAGAATATTAAATTTGTCTTTGTAAGCTAATTTAAGCACTTTTTAGAGTTATTAACTTGTTAAGGACCATATGTGCAAAATATGTGTCTGGTGAGTTTAATTGGTCCAGTTCAGAACTGATCTGGCTTTTAATAAGACCGTTTTTTGTGAAAGGTATCATATAGAGCTTATAATTCTCAAGCTACATGAAAATGATACCAATTTGGTCTTTTATTGATTGTCGTGGTATTTTTTGTGATCTCAGTCTAGTTTTAATGAATCTGGATTTCATAAACCTTGTTAAATAAATTAAATAAACAGGTAAGTCCTTACTCTGTGGGAAATGAGACCACATAAAAAAGACAAAAACCAAACAAAACTCCCACATTAAAAAATCAGAGTTTTATGTTATGATGATCTACATGTGATTTCCTGTGTTGTCTTAATACAGTTTTTTTATGTGGCTTCAGGGTAAAATTGCACCGAACTACCAAATTAAAACCGCTGGTCAGCCTTTGGGTATGTGTACCGTTTAGACTGGAAGGTGTTATTCAGGGAAAATGCTGACTGAACTGAAGGCCATGGGTTTTGTTCCTCTCTTCCCTCTTGTGCTGCTCCAGACTAAATTAGTCTCTAGTATGAGTATTCCATCAATACTGGCTTTGCTTTTGAGGTATATTTGTTGAAGAGTGGGAACTTGTTGACAAGTTCTTTTTGTTATTGTGCCTGTCTCAACATATCCTTAGAAATAAAAAATTTGATTTGGTAATTTCACAGAATCCCCGTTTCTTCACCAGATCAGTTTCAGATGGACAGTGCTTCCATAAAAATCTTGAAACAAGATACTGGTTTTGGAAGTGTTGGCCTTAAAATTATCTCCTTGATCCTTCAATCACCACTGGGACAGTAGTGTGTGTAGTACTGAAGACCCTCAAGTGAAAAGCAAGGCATGTGCAGCAGGATTTGAAATTTCCTTGTATTTTCATGCAGTCACAGCAGACAGTGTAATTCTTTACCTTTTTTTTTGGAAATGCATACCCAGGACAGATCATGGATGAGCATTCAATAGGATTAATAAAGCTAATATGCAAATTTTTGATGAATGCACATTCCAGCTGTTATCCGTTGGATGGGCAATAGGTGATGTTTAGCATCCTACCAAGTTTTTTTCCTTTTACTTATTAGCAGTTCTGTTTAGAAAAGTGGAGAGGGCAGGGTTGGGTGGAGGATGAGCCTATGTGACATTTTCTCCTTGATAGTTCTTCACGTAGGCATCTTTTTGTTTCTGTCTCCCAGTGATATTTATACCAGTGGTTGAGCAGACGGTAGGACAAAGGATTACTAGTTAATTTGGAGAGCTAAATATACATGTGACCGATGTGTTAAGGAAAACACCACACTAACACCCTCCAGGTTTTGCTAGGGAAGCATCAGCCTATAGGATTTCTCTCTTTGATGGTGTAGCTTGCCACGTGACCTTTCTGCTTTTTGGCCTTTCTGAATTAATCCTGAATGCTACTCAGAGACATAAGGAAAAGCCTAATTCTACATGAATTGCAGTCAGTTTCATAGAACACATTGGAAGTTGCAAACATCAAACTCTGGGATGAAAACTAGGTTTAAAAACATGTAAAAATAACCCAGCATGTCCAAGAAGAGTCACTTAGTAGCAAAACAGTGTAGATAAAAGTAAGATGTGCTGGATTGTTTCCATGTTTAGCATAAACCCAGTAGCCTTGCAAAATTAAGAAAATACCAGGTTTCAGGCTGTGCATCTCTGTTGGTTTCCTTATGCTCTTGAGAATTCAAATGGAGGCAAAAGGTAATTCTTTAGTCTGATTACAGAGTTCAGGTAATTTTCTGACATTGAATATACGGTTGCCTTTTATCCTTTGGAAACCTTTGTCTGCATCTCCTCACATTAAAAGCAAACCAACAATCAAAAAACCTTAACCAAACAAGAAATAAAACAGCGAAAAAATCTGAAATTGACCAACCAAAGAAATGAAAAATAAAACCAGAAAAGGAAAAGATTTGGTATTGCCCTGTGCCAATTGTGATGCTGATAATCAGTGCAAGAGCATCAGAGAAGAAAATGATGAAGTTTTCCTTTAATTCAATTTCATTTAGTAACACTTTTTATTCCATAAAACTTCACTTGAAGCTGTCCAACATGCCTACTTTTGTGCTGTTTGTCATTGAGTGACTCCTTTTGGACACGCTTGGTTGTTTTAAACCTGTTTAAAAAATTAATTTCTCAATGGACTAATTACTCCTCTTTAATGGTACCAAGGTAGTTGCTCACTTCTCTTTTAGTGGATAGCCTTTTTTCCCTCCACCGTTTATCTTTTACTGTTGTTTTCCTCCCACTTTTCTGAAGAATTATCTGCATGATTTTAGCTTTTCATGGTCTTCTCTTGACAACAAAAACAAGGCCATGTGTACTGTTACAGATGTTCTTTTGAGGTGCACTACTCTCAGAGGAACTGTGAAGTGTGTGCCCAAGCTGACCCTGGGAAGGAGTTGCAGGGAGAGAGACTGCAAACCACTGGTAAACTGAGCAGTGAGTTTACAAGAAAAGAATGTTGGATCACCAGTGTTGATGCTTGGGTAAGCGATTCACAAAGGAATCTTCCATCTGGAAACTGAAAGGAGAAAAAGTTTATTTAAGGTGGCCTTTAAAAAAAAAAAAAAGGTAAAAAATTGCTTCTCCAGGACGTGGCTGCAGCTATATATTTTGCAGCATGAGTCATAGATGGCTTTATAGTTCTACATCCCCTTGCATAGGAGGAATAAACTTTGGAGAAGAGGAAGTTAAGAGAAAACAGAAGTGTGAACAAGTGCTAATGGTGCTCTCTCTGGCTCCATCCAGTCTGCCATTTCATCATACTTGAAGGGGGTAATTCAGAGATTCCTTTCTTGGCATATAAGTGGCAACATATGTTTGAAACAGGGAGTGGAAAATGTAGGAAAAAAAATGACAGGCATATGGCAATAGGAGGGCAAGGAAAAATTTGTTGCCCTAACGTTAGCCACATAATTGGTACGCTTAACTTCTGAGGGACTGATTTATTTAAAGACAAAAATGTATGCTCCATTTATTCAGGTTTTCTATACGTGGCCTTCGTCTTATAGTGCCTTCATAATTTCTTTGCTCCCTGAGTGAGTGGAAGGTGATAGGAGAGGTTCACAGCCTCAGCCAAGGAATAGAGGGGGAAATTGGATGCAAATAGACAAACCAACCTTCATTCATATTCTCGTTTTAAAAGAGGAAGAATTGAACACCTCCTTTATTTTAATATTCAGTTTTGTGCCCTTTTTTTTTACCATATTGAGTTAAGAAGAATGTTTTATGACTTAATGCAATATAAGATGTGCTGCTTAATGAATAGAATAGCTGTCCTGGAAACAGGCATCATCCAAAATAGTGTTTCCATGTGAAGTACATGCTGAGGTAACCTGCTGACTTTAGTCAAAGAAGGGTTTCTACCCACACATACATCTGTGCACAATTGGATGCAAAATGAAGTATCTCAACTGTATGTGACGTGGGGAGAATGTGGGCAGTTCTTTCTGTTTCTTCAGTGAATTTTGTGCCCCAAGTTGAATAATTCATTTCAAGGGAGAGTGTTGTTGGGAAGGTCAACGTCAAACCTGGTCTTGTAGAGCTTCTGATGACATGCAAAATGTGTGTTTAGGAGGACACTCTGGCTTGAAGCTGAAAACTCTGCAATTCAGATAATATATTCTCACAAATGGTTAGGAGGAAATCAGTCTGTTTTCTTTCTACTGAGAAATAATTTATCAAAACCCTGGGAGAATGTCTCCCACCACATTTGCCATCAGAAATGCAGCCTCTTTTCTGAAGTGTGGAGAGGCCCTTGGAGAACTGTAACTTGGCAACTGATTGGTCCTGTTATGGCCCTTATTCCATGGGGATCTTAGTCCTTGCATGGAAAAGGAAAATTGACTAAACAACATTTTAATTTTGTTCACTCTTCTTTCTAACCTCTTCTGGCTCTGGGATTTTATGGTCTAGCGATTTAATTTTGAGATGCTGAATCTGATGTGAGATTATAACTACTGGTAAATTGATTGCCTTATGCTAGCAATTGTAGCTTGTTCTGGGGAGGGGAAGGGCAGATT
>VZTR01010381.1:263651-276963 GCA_013400775.1 Chaetops frenatus | reverse complement strand
ACTTGATATTCAATGAGTTATCAAAGTACTAGAAAGTGATTTTAATGAGCAACAGGTGATACAGAGATACAGCTGGATAACATGTTGAGGTTTGCATGATTTTTTGTGGGACAGTAAACCTAAAGCCCACACCCTTTTTTGAAAACCCCAGTTCCACCTAAAGTCACTTGTCACAAAGTGATGATATTTCCATCAGATGTAACATTGATTAATGTCATACTACTCAAAATGGATCAACTTCTTGCAACACACTGTTTCATGTAAATAGAAGCAACAGAATATAAAATGGTGGTGACCTTTCTAAAACATTTAATTTATTTACTTAAGATATTTTTGTAGGCCTGAATTCAGGAGAGAATCCCTTCCCAGAACAGACACTTGTGTTAGTGTTTGCCTACTGGAAGGTGGCAGCCCATCCCTGAAATATGATGATGTTAAAACTGAGATGCTGTGTTGAATCCTTTGCTTGCGTGAAGATGTTGAACTAGCCAGAACAGTCATTTTACATGTAAATGATGTTTTTAAAACAGCTCCTATTATTTTGTAGCTTAGCACTCAGTTTTTAAGTCTGTCAGTCCAAAATCCACACTCAGGCACTTTAAAAGGGGCCTTGTGTAACAACATAAAAAGAACATACAGGTTCCACTAACATCCACACCCAAGTCATTGGATGTCTTAGCTTGCCAAGAAAATCTCAAACAAACAAACAACAAAAACAAAAACAATAAAACAAACAAAAATTCAAAATCAAATACCCACAACAAACACCGAACCCCAAACTCCCTCATCCCTCAAGATTAAAGAACTTTAAACTTAGATTTAGAAGCATAAATTTAAACATTGAATTTTAAAAATGTGTCTCACCACTTTCAAAGAACAGAAACTTGACATCATACTCTCAATCATTTCCTCTTAAATAATAATGTAAACTAATGCTGACTTTCTGCAGACATTAAATTAGGTGATCAACTGACAGCCTTTTCATCAAGCTTTGCACAACTGGAAAATCCTACATTTTTATTAAACTGTCTAAAAAATAATAATCCATTTCACTTCTCTTTCTTTTTTTCATAAACACTTCAATAACTTAGGAAAAAAAAAGATAATAAAAAGCAATCTACAAAGTTGCTCTTACCTTTTACAGCAAAAATTCATTTCATGGTTTTTTATACACATATGCACACAGATGTTTCACCAAATTAGCTTATGGGTATGTTCAGATGTGTTTAGTGTCTGGCAAATTGCAACATCTGTTTGTAACAAACACCAAACAGAGAACACAGCAACTTGTGGAGTCCAGTTCTGTTAGGAATGTAAAACTGTGTATTAGGAAATTGCATTCTTGTATCTCTGTCTTTGGAAATATGGTACAACCTCCTGTTTCATTTGACCTCAGAAAGATCCATATAGCCACAGTTCATAATTTCTTTGAGTTAAACATTAATGTTTATTTAAACTGGCTTTGGTTGCAACTATTTTTGTTTGAACAGTAATTGTGCTGCTCTGCTTGTTTCTGGTGAGGCCTCAAATAGAGAATTGAGGCAGGTTTTCAGTATCATGCCATAGGATCAATCAAGGCAAATTTATAAGACCAGAAAAATGGCTAGCATGAGAAAAAGATGAAGGAATTGGTCGTTTTTACTCTGGGGGAGACAGGGAAGCAAAAACTTAATGACAGCCTGCAAATAAGAAAGAAGCAGTTACAGAGATGATGGTGACCAATGTTTTCCATATGCACTTGGAGTAACTTGAGAAAATGAGGCTTAATTTGCAGTAACGTTTTCTCTACATATCTATTTGGTTATGAAGCACTGGAAAAGCTACCTAAAGAGGTTGTAAAATATTATTTATTGGGAACTTTTATGACCTGACCCAGAAGTGTTGATTCCAAGCAAGGAGCAGTGTATATTTTTTTAATGTTAGACAAGTCCTGCCACAGACCATGCTTTATGAGCACTGCAGGGATTACCTCAGGCCTAATTACTGCATCTCCAATTCCAAGAAGAGAAGGACAAGAGCTACTGAAATTTCAAGAAGAAATTCTCTGTTACACTGATCCTACTGCTCAAGTGAGCCCCTCTTTCGAGAGAGAAAAAGAAGCCAAGACCAGGCCTGATCATGCAAATCCACTAGCCAAAAAAATTAAAGCAAAAGTAATGGGAGCTGTAGTCAAGGTTACTCCACCAAAAGAAACATCTCACAAGTTCTTCAGAGGAAACAAAGCAGTTGCATGGAGAGCCCAAAACTCCTGGGATCATTGGCCAGTATTTGGATTAAAAAAATTATTATTTGATAAATTATTAGTTTCATATGGATTACAATCATCTGAAAGATTGCAGTTCACCCCAAGGATAAAAAAGGGTTACATATCTCCATCTCAGCAGTACCATGCTCGAGCTGAAACCTTACCTTCATATCTAAGGCAATCTGAATTCCACCTACAAGCATCAGTGGCTTAATATTCACAAGCATCACAAGATAATGTAGTCACCCTGGACTTGAAAAACAAAATGTAACACTTGTGTAACAAATAATAGATAAGTTCAATTAAAAATAAAGCAGAAGCAGTTAGACTTCTTTTTGTTTGTGTTTGTAAAGCTGTCTTTCAAGGAAATTCGAAGAATGAAAATAAGGGAAATGTGTTTACAGAAGCATGAACTACTTTTTTAAGGCTCCAGGGACCATCAGACTCCAACAAATCAGGGATTCCCTTCTTAAATATATTTACCATGTGACTTCTGTTACAGTGAATAACATTCATCCTCAGAAAGGCCAGTAGGAAATTATTTGGCAAGGAGTTACATGAAATGTAATAAAGTGTGACAGAATTTGGCCCTGAAGTAACTGTCTTGCTAACTTGAAGAACTTGCTGCCTAGGCATACTAATTGCATGTGCAGTAAATGAAGAATTATTTTTATTTGAATGAGTTCTCTGTGACATTATGAGAAATGAAATATAGGACCACACAATTACGTTTCCTCTTTATTTGTTATTCTGATGTCAGTTTGTGACTTGGAGAAATAGGCATAAGAACAGAAGTAGATACCACCCACCATTTGATAAAAGTAGATGTTCCAATTCCTGATCACAATTGTAATATGGAAAATACAGAAAAAGGCAGAACAGAAATAACTATTACTTTCATAGCACTTTTTTTGAAGCTGTCAAAGCGATTAGCAAGCATGCATTAGTCTCATAACAGTCCTATGAAACACTTATGATAAAATATTATTTTATGGAAAGAATTTCACACCACCACAGCTAGTCTAATATGTGAACTTCTGTAAAATATATAATAATTTTTTTTGTTTTCCACTGCCTGCCCCCTTTTCTGGCAGTAGTTTTTATTTATTTTACATCATCAGCGACATAGAGTTAATGTATTTCTGTACTGACTTCTTACAGCTAACTCCAAACTGAACAAAAGTTTGTGGGTATGAAACAAAGAGTATGGCCTATATAGGAACAAACACAATATGAAGTAGCAAACTACTAATCTCCCTTGAACACAGTAGGGAATAAATGCCACATTCCTGCAGAATTATAACCTCTTATTCCTTTTGTGGGGAAAAGGAGGGGAGAAGGAGGTCATCTGAGGTGACAGGAGAGGAATGAAATCAGAAACACCCATGACTCTGGGATATAAAAAGAACTTGAGCCACACTCAAGAGACCCATCTCAATCACCTCAATCACCTCACTGTAGGCCCTCTTAGAGAGAGTTAATACCTGTTCTGCAAAACTAGCTAAAGGATTACATATATTCTTAGAGTTTATTACTGCAAAAACATAGGCTGAGAGCAAATATAGTCTTTGCTTTATTTTAGTTTTCTTTTTTTTTCCAAATAATCTAATTTGCTTAATTTTGATGGAATATGAAAATTTTGTTTGTGTAATATTTCTTATATCAACATTCAAGACTGCTTTACCACATGACAGATATCCATCTGCAGATTTCATAAAGATTAGGCATGGTTTCAGCCACAGATGATGCGTTGTTCACAACAGTACAAGTACTTAATATACTGGCAGTTTCTGGCCACGTAATTTTTTTTTATGCCACACTTCTTTGAGAATTCCTATCAGAGATTTAATTTCTGAAGAAGTGAATGGATAAGAGGGCAAAAGCATCACCTCTGAAGTTAGGCCAAAGGTCAGATGGGCCCCATCTGTCCTCCTGAGGCATCAGTGTTCTCTGCTCCTTTGGCAGCAGATATGAACCTGATACTGATGATATCAGAAATCTGCTGTCATCACTCAGCCATGAGGGTTCCAGCCTGGCACAATCAACCATGGCACTGCAAAGTCATCTTCGTAAATCTGGAATTTCCTGTGACGGCTCTTATGGGGTTTACAAGCCTAAAGCCAGCTTTTGTCCTTGGCTTCCCCAGTGAGAGGTCCCTCTGGACATGGCAGGGCAGCCACCACCTGCACCAAGTGGGGTCATTCTTATCCTGTTGTCACTATGGCAGAAAGGCCAGAGCATCTTGTGTTCTCCCATCTCCATTTCAGCTTCCACATGTCCCTCTCACCTCATGCATTAGGCAGCAGTCACAGCTACAGCATGGTCTGTACATACAGTGTTAGAAACCCTCCACTTCAAGTGCTGACTTGGATGGGTGCCACACACCCCCTGGAAGCATCTGCATTTGAATTTAAAGGGGTGGGTGAGTGACAGCAAAACTAGCTTCTTCTTCTGAAAAGGCTTTGGCAGATCATTGGTTGTCATCAAATCTATTGCGTTTCTTGCTCACTGCCAAAAATTCCACCTACATGCCTGATGGCAATTAGTCCTTTGTAGGTGCTAATGAATAAAAGCAGCACGCACACTTTACAGACTTTAAAAGAATATCCCAATCCATATATTAATTCCATATATAAACTCACATGCACAGTCAGTCCCCCCTTCCCCTATCCACATGCCACTGTGCACCCACACCCAAACTCGTGCTTAGAAAAAAAACAAGTAGCAGTAAGATGATCATCCAACTGTATGCAAGTAGGTTTTTTTCATGAATCATTAGCTATTTTCCCAGAACTCATCTACTGAAAAAAGTACTGCTTTATGAATGCAGAAGGCATCCTACATTTGGGATAATGAAGAACATTCATTGCATGCTTGAACCTTTCAGAGGTCCAGACATTTCACACACTCCCTCTAACCATGATTTTTCTGTGGTGTCCAAAATCATCGGGGATACAAAAGTATGACAAAACCAGCCTTCAGGAAAAGATACCAACAATTTCCATAGAAGGGAAAATGAATAAAATACAGATACCATGAGACTTCACCACAGTACTTTCAAATCAACAAACTGAACATTGCTTTCATGTTTTCTGTGTAATTCTCAGGGTTCTGGTTTATGTCAATTTTAGAAGAGAAGGTATCAAAACAGTATGAGGTAATTCACTCTATATAAAGCTAATTAAATCATCATTATTAACATTTCCCATCAGAAGAAAAAATCAGTTTTTTCAAAAGCAAGCCATTTTACAGAATTGCATCAACTCCAAACCCAACAATTTAGGGGGAAATATTGCATTTTGATTTTTATGTTAATGCTACATGTATAGAATACAAATAGAGAAAATTAATTTTGAAAGTCAAAACAGATTTAATTGAATATTATATACAGCATTTAAAGCATCCTGAAAATAACTGCATTTTTTTTTTCTCAGACTATTCATTTTTCATGGAGTTTTCAATTGAAATTTACAACATTTTCTTAAATAAGGGAATTTCCCAACCACTTTGTACAGTGCTCATGAACTAATAAAGAGTGTTCAGTATCTTATTGTGACATTTCCAGACCAGATTTCACAGCCTCCAAAGGGCTTCAAAGGTCAGCTTTAAGCCAGCACAACGATATTTCAGCCTCATTAAATTACAGAGGGCTTTACCCTTCTTTGCTGGCTGGAGTGCAGGCAGGAGCAATTGGAGAAGGCAATCAACAGCTCAGGAGTTGAAGGAAAGTGGGCAGAAGCTGAATGGCAGTGCCTGACATCAGCCATAGTGGACAGCAGCCATTGCTGCATTGATTTCTTTGGACCAACAAGCAGCAGGATCTTTTTACCTAGTAGACCATAAAAGTCAGGCAAGGAGCCTTTAGTGTTCCCAGAGCAGGTGAGGACAGCATTCATATGCAGCTGCAGAATAAAGAGTTTCTCTACAGCACAGGGGCACATAGCTTCTTTTGTCTTGCTGTTGCACCTGGGCAAATCTCTTACTTTGTAAAATTTTCATCATTGTAGACATTAAGGATGAAGGGAAAGATGAGAAAAATGTCAGAATGTACCTTTGTGAGAGGCCTTAGCTGCTGTGTCCTCTTATTTTAGTTTCTAGATGATGTCTGTAACTTTTCTGCCAAAACAGTACTTTCTAGAATTAATCTGAACTGGGCAAGAAACTTTTTTTCCATTTTAATTTATTTTCTTTCAGCCTGTAAGAGGATCACTGTCCTAGTCCATTCCAATCCATAGCATATCCACAAGTACAGTGGGCTCAACAGCTCACACCCCCTGTTTTTTTATACTCTCTTCAAAAATTTCTCCTCCAACTTTCAAAAAGTGAGAAAGTCAGACCAAAAATTCTGGCCATTTCTCTCTCATCAACATCCCTTGTATCAGCTGCTTAAGTATACAGAGGTGCCCACACATAATAGCATTAGGGTAACACTGATGTTAAACACCCAAATCCTCTGAAAAGCCATAACACTACAAACCCACATTTCACTGGCAGACAGGACCTTACCAGCAGGGTAGGCAATTGGGTGCTTTTGGAGTGCCACAACTGTAATTTTAAACCCATTCTTCAAAAAGCTATTTCTATCACAGGTGTTGAAGCACAGTTTCTTCAAATAAAATTTTATTAATATCCATTGGGGTAAAACCCAACCATGCAGGGATGGTTGTGCTTGTAGGGCAATCCCACTTGTTGGACCTATGTGCTTTGAGGACACCCCGAGGTTTCAGGTGCTTCTGCCATTGAGGCAGGCTCCTCTGCTTATGCTGCAAGGCTCTGTGAATACCAAAAGCTCCAGCACAACTCTCAGATGTTGTTTGCTCTCAGCATAAAGAGCTAAAGCCTCTGCCTTCTTTGCTCTAGGATGCCATAATCTTTGGGTTATGCCACTCTGTGCCTGGAAGGACATTTCCCACAGACAGCAAGTGGGCAAGAAATCAGGACTCTCCCAGCTGGGTCAGCAACAGGCAAGACACCAGATCTGTAGCCTGATGGGCAGAATACACCACTGGGAGGAGGACAACTGCTTTCGGAAATTATCTCAGGATGATTTTCTTTTTATTCAATGACTGGTTAATGTAAAATGCATTAAAAGCTTAGGAGCGAAATATGAAAACATATGGAGTGAAGATATTTAGGCAAATTGACAAATACATCTCTATTTCCCTGGAAAGTCTTACAAAAGTCTTCAAAGCTCCTCGGATTTAAATATGCCTTCAGATTTCATTGTCCCCCATTTTGTTCTAGACAGCTTTGGGGAATATGACTGCTTAGAATATTCTATTTTATAAGGTTTTGAATATCTCCTGAGTTCCACTTATTTTAAGACTTATCAAATTATCAAGGCCATAGACATAATCCTAGTGTTTACAGAAAACCTAGATGTTTAACTGGCATATCTTAACACTCTAAAGGGAGTTCAGTTACAGCTGGTGTTTCATCTGTACTCTCCATTCTGAATCCCAAAACTACATGACTACATTTGTAATCTCCTGGTCTTTTTCAGTCAAAAAGTTTGCTATTTTCTCCCTTGCCAAATGGTTGATAAAATGGAAAGATGAACATAAAACAAAGGCAAAGACATAAATTAAATTAATATTTCCAGGAATTGATTTATTTCAAAGAACTTTTAATATTTACACAATTCAATAAAATTGCACATACAGTAACTGCTCAAACCAACTGACACATATTGATGTCCACATGCTTCTTTAAAACCAGAAAATTTCTTTTTAATGTTCAAAACATAACATTTTCCCGGAACAGATGCCTTATTTGACCAAAGTGCCACATGTTTGTAATATTTAAAGTAACTTTTCAGTTTAACAAAGATGCAAGTAATAGTCTATGCATAGGAAAAGTTATCATGACCGTGTTTTTGACCACTATCAATGAGATGATCGAGAAAATTTCTGATAAAAAGTGTTTGATAACAACTCATGGCTGAATAATATGTTTTGCTTTCTTAATTATTAGTTTAATTATTAGCTTTGTTCAAAAGAGTTGTCAGTACAAAATAATGAGATGAGGCTGTAACCTTGGGCTAATATATTTTAATGATTCACTTGTAATTCTTTCTAAATTTTATAATCTACATCTTATCCCTTCTGCCTTTAAACTTTGTGAAAAACCACCTATTCTAATAGCTGAAAGAATCCAGCCCCCTGTGAAGAACTTAGTGCTTTCAAGTTGGTTTCTGCTATTCTATTTTCCAGCAGCAGCACATCTGTCCCTGAAAGGCTTTAAGTGTCTTTGTAACTGATACAAGAGGAACCTCAAAAAGATTTATTTGTTTTGGCTCAGTTAAAGGCTTTGATTTCTAGTGCTTGTTCAAACCTCCTGGAACTTCAAAAATAGATGAGGAATCTCAAAATGTTTCACTGTGTTTTTGTCACCTCCCTCTAGTAAGAAGTTTCACAAGACCCTCCTTTATAGTAAACTGACATTTCTGTTAATGGATCTACATCTTAACTGCAGACTTAGCTGCAGACTTACACTGGCCAACTTAGCTGTAATCATCATAAGACCTGGAAACTTAGATGAAGGCCATAAAAAACCACCCTTATCCCACGTCTTCTCCTTTGGAAGTCTAATCCAAGAACCCAGGATTTCCAGTGTGGCACAGTGACAGTGATTTTTTTCCTCAAATTTCTTTATCTTTATCACCAATGTAGTTGAGAATTCACTCTCCAGTCTAGGGATTTAAAAGTACAATTTAGAATATATTTTCCTTTTGGCAGCATGTTTTCCCACACAAATGACAAGATCATCATCAGTTTTTGCAAAGAGAAACAACTCAGGCCACATGTGCTGGAGAAAACACATGAAGAAGGATCAGCACAACAGGGTCATGAGGTTGCACCACTACTTTGTTCATTCAGCTTACAAACAAGGAGCGTGAACTTGTGCCATCTGGTTACAAGAATATAATGTCTAAGCTGAAAGACCATCTACATTGGCTGAGGGCATAGCTAGGCATATAGGCAAGGCATATATATATATATGCTTACATATGTGTGGCTCCAAAGATTATGAGGATACTCTAAGCATTATTAGTTGGCAATCATATCCCATCCCTGCACCGTGGCCTGTGTTGTCTGCTCCACAGATGGCTGATGCCAACTGTGCAACTGCCCAACCCAGCCTCTGTCACCTCAAAGTCAATAAATTAATTGTTTCATCTTGAAAAGGCATGAAAAATCCATACAGTTGTTTAATGTCTCAGAGCTGAACATCAGATCTAATAAATCCTTCATCTAGAACAACGTAATTATATTAGTCCTTAGGAAATAGAGAAAACAAGAACTCCTTTTCATGCATCTTCAGTTTCCAAATCCTAATATTTATACAACTGTTGTATGTCTCTGTAGTTTTTTCTGTATAGAGTGTTAAAGGAGTCAATAGGTAGTCAAGAGTATCTAAAGATTTCCAAAAGTGGATGGCACTGACCAGTGCCAGAGAAACTTGGGCAGCTTTACATTAGGCAAGGAAACTAATCTTTTTCTAAATAATGCTCATATGTAGGATCACTGTGGTTGAAAACTCAGAGCTATATTCTCTGGTTTTACCTGTAGAGGAGTCTGCCCCTGAATACCCAAATCCAGCAATTGTACTGGCAAGGCCCACACTTAGCTGCCAATGATACATCTTACAGTAATAATGAGACTGAAGTTACCCGGGAAAGAGAAGGCAACTTAGTTCATCTGGACAGCTGAGGTGGAACACTGTGGCGCACACTGGCAAAATGGAATAACAAAGGGAAGACAAAGAAAAGCTCTCACAAGAACATCCACACTTACGTTTCTTTAAATCTAACAGATTTATATCTAACAGATGCCACTTATCTGTCCAGGTATCTGGCTTGATTTTCACAAGGTCCAAATGCTTATACCTCCACCGTGTCTTCCATTAAATAGGAACACAAACGCTAGCCGCTGTTTTGTGATCACTAATAACTGTTTTCTTAGACCTCTAAAATACAGTGTTACTCGGGCTTGTTTCTCCTTTCATTCACATCAGCCTTAGGTATATTTACATAGATACTCTAGGATGATACATTTAGGCACAAACAAAATGAAACAAATAAATTAGGGTTTTGGACGGTTACTGACTCTAACTCCTGATGATAAGCTTTCTTCTTTTACCCATTTCAAATACAGATCGAGAATTGCTATGGCAAATATTCATTCCCCAGCTTGCTGAAATCTGGAATCAGATCCAGAAGATAATTTAAACACTTTGGCTCACATTAGCTCACCACAAAAAGACCTTAATACAAACAAAGGCCACAGGTAAACTGTAATCTTTCAACACAGTGCAGAGCAGCTCTAATCTTGGTGTATTATTTCCTAACACTAAGTAATTGGAGTTCTTAAAAGAGCTCAACAGACAAGTCACGTATAACAAATGAGGTAATTTTCTTAGCAGAGGATTATTTTTGTCATTTACAGAAATACCAACAGAAAGTCTTATATCACCAGGTGAGTCAGCAGCAGTGAGGTGTGTCATCATTGGAACTTCAGGGTATCTCCTTGTTTGGTTTCATTATCTAGTCATTGTTGCTAAGGGGAATTGAAAAAAAATTCTTCTTAGAGGGCAGGAAAACCCCATTACATCCCAGGATGATGAAGAAAGGAAACTACATCTTGTGTCATGAAGCAGCCACCAAAGTACGTACTGTGAAATGACACAGAGGGATTTCTCCGTAAGAAAACCCATGCTGCTGGCTACCGACAGTGATTAACTCTGTCTCACACACAGGAAGCAAGGATAACACATTCCTTCTTTAAACCAACGCGGTTATTTAAAGTATATCAGATCGTTTTCCTGTTTACCTCCAGGGTAGCAACAGCAGTCATAAAAGACAGCTACAACCCTTATGCTGGGTTTTTCCCTTCCTCTGAGTAGTAATAAACTTCCTGGAATCTACTAAAAGCTTCATGTTAGTGTTGTGAATGGTAGCTGTCAGAAGATAAAAAGGGAAGTATTCTTTGCTTATTTTACCATATTTGGATGCCACTTGAAATCTGTGGGTTTTAACTTCTGTTGTGAAATCAAAAATCTTTTTTCAGGAAGGCTCATATGCCTGCCCTGGCTTCACTAAAGTCAGCATAGCTTGTCTGAGCAGAATTCATTTCAGGACTTAAGAGCATAATTCGAGACCTGTGGTTCAGTTTCCATTTGGCACTGGCTAAATGTGGTGACAAGACTAGTCTGTGGTTTCTGATCTTATTTCCTTTCTTGCCCTAAAATCGCTCAAATAAGTGTCTTCACAGTTTGCATAAGAGCAGGCTTCATTTTAGTAATTTTCAATTCAGAGGGGGAGAGATAAAGGGAGATGGTATGGTTCAAAAGTTGAAGATGAAATTAAAGAAATTTAGACTGTAAATATATACAAACATTTAACAAGAAAACCTTGTCACCACTGGACCTTGATCCTTTTCTGTGTTTGAACAATGTCCAAATTCCTGAGCTTCCAAACTGTGATACAGATCCCTCCAGTGTGCAAGCCATGCCAAAGCCAAGAGCTGCTGCTGCTGACAGCGGCACTCAGTAGTGACATTAGGCATGGTACCACATTAAAAAGACAAATGCACAGACACACACAGAGGAAAACTTACTCTACCTTTCCTCAGGAGACAATGTAACCCCCTGGAACAGGAGGACCAAAGTGATTCATACAGCCCAAAAAGATTTACCAAGTAGAAAATCTAAAATGTAAACTCTAAAGCATCTTCAGAAGGTCTGTCAGCAGGATATGCAGCAGGTCTTAGTCATGAGTCAGAAGTATCTCCTGCGGAGAGGTATGCTAAATTTGCTCAATAGAAATGACTAAGAATAAACTCACAGGTCTCTTTTCAGATCCCACTACCATTAAAGGCAAATTAACCACATGCCACAGAATTAAAATTTCTCTTATTTTTGTGACTGATGGATGACTCCCGGCATGGAGGCTTAGACTTTTTACCCTGCTACAGAGTCTGGCAATGAGGCATCTGGAATCTATCTATTTGAGCTTCATTCTGACCTTCAAAATTTGACAAGGGATGAGCCATGAGATTCTACCACCACCAATTCTACTCTCCCCAGTTGTCATTAGAAGAAAACACCCATGATTTCTGTATTTCCAACTTTTTTCTTGACCAGAGTCTGTAATTGCAAGTGGCTTTCATTAATCATTCTAATTTAAAAAACATATCTGAACATAGAGCAAGATCTGGACTTCGGTGTCNAAGAATAAATATATTTAGCACAAATACTAACTTGAGGTTACAAGAGTGTTCAGAGAAGTATCTCACATCAGCGCCTGAGAAAAAGTTCATTAATTTTTCTCAGGAGCTGTTGTTTTGAAACCAAGAACACAAAGATAACTCAAAGTTACCATTTTTGTATGTATGTGCATGTGCTGGCTTCTGAAAGTGGTAACTGGCATGCATTCTTTATAACTGTATGTTACATTTTAACACATTTAGTTCCCATCATCTCTTGTATCATCAATAAAAGCATAAATTAATAGTTTCCTCATATTTTCCCCAAACAAAAAGGAAAGGAAACTTTGATCTGGGATGAAGCAGAGGAATATTTTGAGCATCAATTATTATTTTGATTTTGTTCAAAGTTCAATACCTAAAATTAAGTATTTTAAGGAGATAGTTTTGATTTCACAGGAAAAATATCATAATTTTTTCTTTCAATTTATTATATTGAAGGAAAATCATTATACTACTGTCTCTTACAGGAAACACTCATTGAAATTCTCCTTTTTTCACCAAAATGCAGTGTGTGTTTATTTCTTTGTCAGAGATGTACAAAGGGCTGCACTACTTATCACAGAAACAGATGAAACATTCAGAAGCACTGAACATGAGGGAAGTGGAGGGGCAGGCCCTGATCATTTCTATGTGATGACCAAGGGAGCAGCACGAAGCTGTGTTAGGGGAGATTTAGGTGGGATGTTAGGAAAAGATTATTTCCCCAGAGGGTGGTTGGGCACTGGAACAGGGTCCCCAGGGAAGTGGCCACAGCACCAAACCTGACGGAGTTCAAGAAGCATTAGTGTTGTCAGGAGCT
>VZTR01010381.1:235303-261111 GCA_013400775.1 Chaetops frenatus | reverse complement strand
TGGATGTACCAGGAGACTGGGATGCCCTGAGAGACACATGCAGATGACAGCACAGAGTCACCACAGGAAGTCATGCGGCAGGAGGAGGACCCATCCCAGAGGAGGGCTTGGGGGATATGCAGAGGCTTCAGCTCTGGCCTTTTGTTGAAGAAACACTCTCACACATATTAGAATACTGCATCATTGCAGCAGAGAGGGAAAGGCTTCCAAGCTGCACAATTATGCTATTGTAATCACAAAGCGCAGGCCAAATTAGACAGAGCAGCTCTGTTTTCCTGAATCTGGTTTTATAAGCTACATTCTAGCGGTGCTCCATTACGCTGCTATGCAGAAGTGTCTGGCATTGTTTCCATCACAAACAAATCTTTATGTCCTAAATTCATGCTGGACGGAAACTTGGCTTCCATGGCACAAACCTAAGAATTACATTTTTTTGTTTAAACAAATTTGAGGGAAAACACACTTGGCCATCTTTGAGTTATATGATGACAAGATGATTTAAATCTCCCATAAAAGATATAATTCTTTTTTTTTCTCCTTGTGCCAAACAATGATGCTTCTTATAGGTGGACAGTTGCTGGCTAGGAGTACAAAACTATCAAAAAAGCAAACTCTCAGCTGTATTGATAAGGACAGCAGATGCTGAGCACCTCACAGGATGTGGTTCTTCCTTTGGAAAAATGAAGAGAAAGGTTTATGTCCTACATTTATAGGACTGCATTCTCATTTCACTGATGCTTCTCTGTGTAAAGCTAAATTGGAATTGATGTATTTTCACTGTATTGTGTACTATTGGAACTATTTTATCTTCCCTAAACAGCGCCTATTTACAAACCACTGCTATAATAATACATCCTTGAAAGGAAGCATCCTAAGAAAGATAACATTGAAATATGTTAGAAATGCAACCAAAACTCAATTTTTTACTTTTACCCATCAGAAGATAAATTAAGCTTATGTAAAGTATGATCAAAAGGAAATGAGGACAACATTCTGCACTCAGCAATAAAAAAAATCAGCTCTCATTGAAGAGATACATACAATTTTTTACTGATATATTTTTAGAATAAAATGCCTTATGTCACTTAATTAAGCAAATTTTTCCTCAGAGAAAAAACTGTAGTCTAAATGTATTCATAATTTTCTCTTTATAGAGCAGAATTTGTATCATTTCAGATTATGATTTCATATATTATGATTTCATGTATTAACTCAATCCCACTAATAACTGGCACTGAAGTATCATGGAGTAATAGACAAAATTATAAATCATTAATAAATCCTTCTCTGAAATAAGAGACAGCAACGTTAGTAAATGCTTCATTATCATTCCACCTTTATTATCTTTTCTTTTTTTACCACCTTCACTTTATCTTCATTTCATTCAGTTGTGATCTAGACTACAAGGCTGTATCAAAGAGAAGGATAAACCGGTCCTTCATAGAACAAACAAATACATATTCTCAGAGAAGCACACTGGATGATGCTAGGAACAGATCCCTTTGAATATTTTAGACATTCTTTTTAATGTCTTAAACTGACTTGTACCTTTAAAAGCCGTTGAGTCTGAAGACAATAGGAGCATATTTAGACAATAGAAGTGAAAATATAAAATTTATAAAATATGCAATTTTGCATGAAAAGCTGGAGCTCTTCTCCTTTACTGAAATCAAGTCTGTAGTGTGCAGGTATAAGCAGGACAACCATGCAGGTTTTGATCACCCGGGCCTCAACTCAGAACCTTCTCACTTGGAAAGATTCTCACAAACCACTCTGTATAATTCAGCAAGGCCTATCAGCTAATTGCCTTTTCCAAATTATCTCTTAAGATTTAATTTCCAGTACTAAATAGTTGTTCTTGGCAGACTCAGAGGAACTCAGAAACACAGATTAAACAATTATATGCATAGACACCTGCTGCTCTATGGCATACCATTAACACAGAGTAAAGAGTCTCAACAAATTAGTTTGTTTGCTCATTGTTGCATTTAAGCAAGTGCTTGCCATCTGAAATAAATTCTGAGCAGTTTCCACTATGGAGTTATTTGTTCTTAATGTCATCGTTCACTAAAACAGTGGCCAGAAGTGGATTTTCCATCCTGACTAGGTTGTAGTTTACTTATCAAAGTAATTATGTATTACTCCCATGTATACTGTTTGTTTACAAGTTCCGTACCACATGCTTCTTTCTAAACAGAAGTGATGGTCTTTGCTGAAGACAAACCAAACAATGAGTTAGAAAGAAGAAATATACTGGTAGTCACTGAAACTCTCACAATTGAAGGATCTTCAAGCCAGACATGCAACTGGTTTTGCATAGAAGGAAATTAAGAAGCTGGATGCTGAGCTAAGAAGCTGACATTAGCCAAGAAAAGCCCTTGCAAGATGTTTGCAAAAGTTACTGACCTTTTCCAAGTCACTAAGGATCTCCTGGACCTCCCACTAGGTTTACAAACACCTGTCTAAATCCATTGAGTTCTCCACACTTCTCTGACTTTGGGATACATACCTACACTCTTCCCCTTACAAAGGCAGCACCTATACATCTCATCAGCTTACTGTGAAAAAGCAATCTATAGTCAACTTCTTCCCAGTGCTACAACCTTAACAAGTACCAAAAAGCATGTTTTTCTCATCAACTCAAAACATTGAGTCTCACTCTTCCCTGGAACATTTTTATATTACACTATTTTTTCTGGCTTGCCTCTACTAAGAAATGCCACAGTTCTTCTCTTTAAGAACCAGTCTTTAGCTGACTTTTCAACTAACAACCATCACTTTCAGAAGTTGCCTTTTTCCCCACTAGCCTCCTCTTGATTTCTTTTTCCCTCAAAAAATTTGACAGGGTGAGCAATTGATTCTTCAATTCAATTCAAATCTTCTTCAAAAAGTTCTCTTATCATCCATTGCAACACCTGACGCCATATTATATGCACTGGTTGTTGCATCTTCCAAATAAGGGAAGACAAAACTGATACAGTTGGCATTCAGCTCTCTCTAAAAATAAAAGCCAATTTCCCTTTGTGAAATGAAGTAAACATTTACATTAAATCTTTCACCACTAGCTAAAATAATTCATTACAGTTTCCTACTGAAGGGAAATGAGGAAAGTGATCTCTATGTGAAAGCATGACAAAGTAATGCCTGTAGATTTGACATGATCAGACTAATATTTGTGAGTAAACCAAGGGCAAAATGCAAGGTAGTTTCCAGCCAGACAGATAATAGCTCAGAGCAGCTTGCATCAATCTGTCCCCATGTTTCTGACAGTGCCACATGTTAAAAAATGATAGGTTTTAAGTTAAATTTGAAACAGGGAAAGGATAACTTAATAAGAAGCACGTGTGTGCACACTCATTTGCAGACACACACACACATTTTCTTGACACAAACTGTCACCTGGATATTAGTTTCGATATTCAGCATCTCAGTTCTCTGCAAAAACTTACAGAAAAACAGAATGCAGGAAGTTCTGGGATTCAGTAAAATCCATGGCAGAACTCCCACTGAGCTTCAGCTATCCTCATTCTTGCACTCAACCTCAAGTCAATGTGTCTTTTTTGTTTATTTTCTTGTTCCAATACTTTCCTCTAATGACATTAACACAGGAGAAATAACTGCTTGTGAGCACAGCTCTACAGAAATTGGCAGGTTCTGTTTCAAGGCATTTATGCAAGCTTCTTTGGTTCGATTAGACTATTCTTGCTTCAGCATTTGGACCCAGATCAAGGAAGAAATTTCAAATTCTGCCCACAGAATGTTCATGTTCAGCATCTGAATTGGAATGAGGTCATTCTGCCTTCATTTTCATGCCTTGAGGTTTGTTGCTAGCTTTAGAACCAGAAATCTGCAGAAAAACTGAGCTCCTTTCACTTAGCTTCAGGACCAAATTATCTAACATCAGGAACTACTTACATTGGTGAATACATGCCAACAGCTATCACACAGTGGTATCTGAGATGAAGAATTTATTTCCTCTTTTAACCCTAAGGAAATATTATGATAACAAAATGCCGTCACCCCTGGAAAACATTGACTTTTACATGATGACCACAGGGTCCATTTTTGGACCAGCTTGTCTGAAATTCATTATACTAACCAAAGATTGGTGGGTTGGGCCTTTTTTCTGTTGTGTTCTAAGAAACTGAAATCATAAAAACTTCATGCCATGTGAGATTGGACAACAGAAGCTCAGAGAAGTTCCTCTAAACTGTGCAGCTACATCCCAGACTAAGAGAGAGTAGCATTTACAGCAATGTTGATTTGTGGGTCTCTGAAAATCAGTGGTCACTGCTGTAAAAGAACCCATGTGTCCTTCCAAAAAACATTTCAAGCTGGAACCCAGTGAAACTCTGAAGCTTACTGTGAGGGCCCAGAACTCAGCTGGCATGTCCAGTTTATTGCTGCTGCCTACATACCCTGAAGATGACCCCAAATGTCTCCCAGAAGCACCAAAGTAACGACCAATACATTTTTTGCTATTATCTTGTTATTCTTATTTCCTTGTCACTCTCACTCTGTTCTTACAGCTGTTTCTCTCCGATTGATCTTCCTCCCTGTGTCACAGGGCTAATCAAATACAGCACTGCCCTCCCAGTGACACCATTTGTCAATTCATCTGCACATGATGTTGAAGGTGGTTATGTCAGCATCACCTTAGATATTTCAAACAAGACCTCCTGTAGTGTCACCCCAGCTAGTAGTTATGCAAAGGTTGTCCCCATCCATTTGAATGGAAAACACACAGGATTGATTCACTTATGCAGTCAGGTATATGTGAAGGGCAGAGAGGTCTGGCACCCTGGAGAAGACTGTTCCTGACTTGGGCATGCAGGACTTGGTTAGTGAGTGTTCCCACAGACTTTTAACTACACACATAACCCCATTCTGTTTGACTTTTCTCCCCCCTTGGTTCCATTTTCCAAATCAAATTTTAAAGGGTTGGATCTGACCTTCTCACCCTGAGAAACAGTGAAAGAACTCAAGCAGGAATACCTGGCCAGTCACACTATTAAAACAAAAACAATTACTGCCTTATTTAACAAAACAAGCCACAATCTCAAAATGGTAGAGGCCGCCTATTTTGTTAAGGTCTTAATACCATATTTTATGGTTCCCTGAGGAATAATTCTCCTTATTCAGAGAAACACTTATTAACCTTCATAATTTATTTGTGGCTTCACTAAACACGCATATACTGTGCTGTATGGCCATTAATCCTGGGAATGAATTTAATAATGATGGGTTCAGTTTAGCTCAGATAACCACCCAGATTTCTGGATACCTTTTTTAATATATATCAACTGTTTGAGACTCACTAATACACTTTTTCCAAAGTCTCTGTTACATGGCACTTTGTTTCTAGTCAGCCCTCCCAGAAGGTCCTCAGTTTCCTCCCATCATGTTAGGTGAAGTGTTACCTCAAACATTTGTTAACTGGCACTACAACTTACTTATTTGTATTTCTGAAATAAAATCTTAGCAGGTAGCTGGAAGATCCTAGAGAAATACAGCCTGTATTTTAGTTCTAGACTTTGCCATCAAACATACATGCTGGATCTCTCCCATAAAACTTGTCTCAGTGTTCTTCCTCTGAGGAGGATGAGAATAGTGGAAATACAGGAGCAACCCCAACTGACTCCTATGAATTCTAGTCTGTTTTTTCCCCAATAACCCACTTAACCAGGCCTTTTTTGATGTCTTGCTTTTGGTACAGGGTTTTATGTGTGTTTCTCCTGTCCATATCACTACAGGATTCTGAATCTGTTTAGGACTCTAAACACAGACATATCATTAAAAAAAATGATTTATCTACAAAGTGTTAAAAAAATCCCTAAATTTCCCAGAAATATAGTCTTGCTACTAAAGACAACAGACACCAAAATATTGAGAAGTCAGTCTTTTTATTAATGCCTACTGTAGTGTTTTTTCACTACTTCTTATTCTTTTGACTTTTTCTTCTGCTTTTACCTAGTTATTGCAACTGAATATGAGGAAATCATCCTTAACATATTCCATCATTTTCATAAAATGTACAAACCCAATCCTAATGATGTTACTCCCAGAATTTACTAGCCTAGTGATATTTCTGTGGAGCCTGTGGACAGAATAGCCATACCAGGCTATGTGAGCAATTACTGCTTGAACCAGAACTAACTTTAGAGAAAGATATAGTTATTCCTAGCCAAATTGTGACTGCAGTAGCAGGGGCTAAAATAATTGCTCAAGAGGCTATAGACCATGTCCAAGCAATTCATTCATTAACGGGCATAAACTGGCAGAAGTGTGGCAGGCAGAATGGTGGTAAACAGAGCCCGTTTGATAGAGAAAGCACCATGTCATCTTAACACCCTCTAATACTTCAAAGTCAGGCTTTGATTGTGAATGTCTACTGTGTATTGTCAACTCCACTCTGAAATAAAACCATGGATTGCAGGCAATTTCTTCATCAAATTATGTGTATGATAAGGGTGAGATAAAAGAATCACAAATCTGTGCTTACAGTTGTCACCCTCAAAGACACTTGAAGACATTGGATATTCAACTTCTACTAAAATAAAATAAATAAATAAGTCATCAAACAAAAACACATTAAAACACCTGGGCTTCAAGCCTGTTCTGATTAAAGAGAAAACTTTGAAAACTTGGTCAGATAAAAACAATGTAACAAGCCTGAATAAATCTGGAGATGGGATGAAATAGCAACACTAAGATGTGAACTGCCCTGTTAACTAATAGAACAAGCACTTCACAGGACCTTATCAATGCCACTGTAATTTATGCATCAACTATTTTTTTACCCCTTGGGATGGCCAGGGAAGGAGATAAGGAGCTCTTGTTATTGTCATCTTTGTCTGGTTGGCTGTATAGAGGAGAGATGTGGAAGAGAAGCTTCTGACTGCCCTTGGAAAGAGAAGAAAGTTGGCCAAATCAGGAACTTACTTGCTTGTCCTGACAGCTCAAGTCCTTGGCACTAGGCCACAGGATTCACTTAACTGCGCAAGAACCCCAATGGGACCAAGGAAGAGGGTGCTGCTGTTGGAAGTGAAGCACTTGATTCTGCTTAAGGGCCCCAAAAGAGTGAGCTTCTCTGTAGGATGTACCAGCCAATATCAACTCAATGTGAATGATCAAGACAAGATAAACACACGCTGTGTAACGTGTTCAAATGAATTTGCTAACTTTCCTGCACACAATTAAATAGAAGCCCTGAAGTGAAAACACTTTCATAGCTTGCTCATGGGAACAGGCAATTATGTATGGTGGGGAGGGCCATACAGTCTCTGCTCCCTAGCAAATCACCCCATCTTGCTGGAACAGCACAAGGTACATTACTGAATAGGGGGAGAACATTTGAGGATACCTCACTTGCAGAAAATGCAGGAAGATCCTCTGACAGAAGTGTGATGGGTTATCTCTGCTGAGCAGACTTGAGAGGGACATTGCTCTGCATCCCACTGAACACCAAAGCCAGGCGCCTTCAACTTGTTCAGAAACTACTTAGACAGTTGGCTGCAAGAGCAATCACAGAATCAGATTCAACTCCTAGGGAATCCTGTTACTTGCCAGAGAAACAAGAAAGGAGCTGTAACACTGCTGGCCCAGTTGTATCCATTGTTCCTGACACGGTGCATTAGGGTCTTTTGGAACACCATCAGAGAGCATAGACTACGCTACTGCTTGTAACAGACTACCCCAGCCAATGCCTAGGAGTGAGCTTTTTTCCTGCCTCACTTCTTTAACTGTGCAGCTATAAAATACTCCTGTGTTGCCTTAATTATGCCCCTATTTGCAATTCAAGTCTTGTTAGGTAAAACTTCCAAGAGTAAAATAAACAGAGGTGGTGACTTGTTCTTTTTCCTCTGTTTTCACTAGCACAGTCAAAAAAGTAAAAGTAGGAAAACACAAAGGTTTTCCTAGAACTATTAATTTTTAATTTGTTTTAACAATGTTTTGAATTATTTTTAGTCATCTCTTCAAGCATTTTAAAACCTCTTGACTTTTATGCGCTTAGAGATTGGGGGGGCATCACTCTCAGTAGCAAGTACTACTTTCCATTGGAAATGTAGACAAAATTACTCTGACAAGGTGTACTGAGTAAAATGTGCAAATATTTGTTTTATTTATATCATAGTAGTCACCACAGTATTCCCAGTGCACCTAAATATAAATGGAACCCTATATTATAATTCCACAAGTTCCTTGCTTATTATTATATATACTAACCATAAAAAAGTTGTCTGACAGAAAACTCTGTGCACCACTGTAATGTGAACATTAACTATAATTAATTAGTAATGGGCAATTGTTGTCATTTACAGAGATGTTATGTATATTTTTCCATAGTACCTGCAAAGAATAAGTAACAGGATAAGACCAAATGTTTTCCATTGATTTTTTTCATGGACAGGGTTGACTGTGATTGTAAGTTTTGTCAATAAATATATTAAAATATAAGTCTCATTTAACAAAACTCCCACCCTCTGTCCTAATTCTGGGAGGATAGAAATGGTCCTTCACTGATTCGCCCTGATGGCTGCTGGTACAACAGGGTCATGAGCAATGCAGCCTAAGTAAATGGAGAAGACTGACATTTCTATTTATTTACAGAGGATATCTTCCTTCCTCTGGTCTGCCTTCCTCCCTTCGTCACCCCCGCAGTCTAACCCTGCCCTGTCTGGTACGTGGGTATGGTATTTGTCTTCCAAACATAACAAATAGAAGTTAACATTCACCAACTGTGACTTATCTGACAGCTCAGCACTCTGTTTCAAGTCGTTCACTGTTGCAACTTGATTTCCACAAAGCCCTGCGTCATACTGTGGCACCCTGCCAGGTCATAGGCTGCTCCATTTCTTCAAAATGGAAATTTGTTAAGTTTGCTGACGTCTTTCCTCCTTCTCTTATGCTGTTTCATGGTATAATGGAAGATCATGTCAAATGGTATTATTACAGGGAACACCAATTCATAGTTCAGCAGAACTGTACCTCCATTTTCAGTGTGAATTTTTGCTACTCCATTTAGCATAGGAGTTCACTCAGTTCCTCTCCTGTGAAGATATTTCTTTCCTAGTATTCTTCCCTGGACTAGAACAAAAATCCTCCTATATGGCTCAGGTGTCAATTACTCCAGTCCAGAAGTAACATCCTCTTTCTGTCTCTAACCAGACTTGTTTCAGACATAGTAGGGCATGGATCCAGACTCCTTCTATGATCAACTACTTCCTGACCTCAGCTGCACCATAGGAACTCTTTTTTTTTAAAGGGCCAGTGTGTTTTATAGGTTTTTCCTTCCCCCTTTGGAGGAGGGATCTACTTTGGAGTAGATCAAGGACTACTTAAGAGTTACAATGTAGCAATCCATAACAATGACTACAACAAAAATTGATGAAGAAGTACCTCTATGTTCCAATATATGGATTTTCCATTATGGCAAAAGTTGTCTGCAAGTGTTTCTCTAAGACAGTGACAGCTTATTTTGTCAAATGTCCACTTGTATTTGTAACTATTTCAGGAAAAATTTAAACTTCTTAATCCCTTGGTATAACATCTGATTCATCATGAGCCAAATTCCATACTCTGGAGACTTTTGAAATCTACATGGCAATGATCAGCTTCTTTCTTTGTTACTTGCTCACACATTCAATCTTCCTGCCTAATTACCTCACACCAAAACAATGCCAGAACCTGCAACTTGCAGGTGCACCTCCAGATGCCTAGATCTGAAAGCAAGAGTACCATCTTGAATCCAGCTGTGAGGCTGGATTAGTGGGCCACAGCCTTTTCTTGCTTTTATTGCCTCTGCACCACTCCAGAAATACAAATCAACCTGAAAAACCTTTTATGTACCCATTTTGCTCCAACACTTCAATGGCTGCACTATCAGCTACACTGCAGGTTACAGCTGGCACACACAGAAGCAGTTCAACACCACATCATGAGAGGGATCTCATGATCTCCAAAGAATGCAGTGAGCCAGAGGAAGGAACCAATGGATGGACCATCACTAAACTACTCTCAGGAACATCCCCTAACAAGGATTTCCTGATAGAGCTGCTCTTTGGAAATTGAGTCATAAATGAAGAACTTTCCCATGGATTGTAAGAGACCACAGAAAAGCAGAATAAATTCCTAACTCTCTTCTCTGGTCATGTGCAAATCAAGATAAATAATTTCTTAATAGCATATTGCTGTTTTCTGTGCTATTTTTTGTTTATTGAATAACTATTTTATGTGATATGGTGCAATGTTGATGAAGACTGGATTGCCTGAATAAGGAGCAGGAACCTGTTGGTAATTTCTGTCTTTGTGCCCTACCTAATAATGGGGAGAAAAGGTTTCCTCTGTTAAAGTGGAATATGTTCCCAGCACTGCTGTATACACCTTTCACGTGGAGCTCTGTGTTACGAGGATGCAGTCACAAAGGTTGTCCTCCTTGTGTAATACAAAACTCCTTTCCTGTTGCTGGGGCTCCTGTCCTTGATGAGAGAAGCAAAGCTAGAAATCTGGTCCTATCCGTAACTTCATTTCACAAATACCTCTTCCAAAACACCACCTCCTCCCTAATGAAGTGATCATCCTCTTTGTTACTCAGATACAAGGAAAAGACCAACCAGCCCTGACTAATTTTATTCCTTGGTCCTTGCTTAGATAGAGGAGGGCTGAACAAAACCTCAGTAAGGAGAAAAGGATGTGGCCTACGGTGATTAATTCTCTCCCACAAGTACAAGTCAGTGAGGGTGGTGCCTCACCATGAGAACCAAGCCTTTCCGTCTCTCTCTCGGGCAGGAAATCCTCACCCATCTCCTGAAGAAGCAGGGCACCCTCTGCTGACCCTGCACGTAGGAGACAGGAGGTTTTGCGTGTCCTCAAACCCAGCTGAAAAAAACCCCAAACATATCACTGGAGCTCCAAAACATAGTCTTAATTTTGTTCTTTTATGTATATATTTCTTTTCAATTTTCAAAGAAAGGTGCTTCTCACAGCTCAAGAGTTTCATCAAGTAGAAAGAAATATGATTGCTCTTTGCCGTACTCTTGGCATCTTTGGGGAAACTGCCCAAAGTAACTAGTGTTGCAGCAGAGAAAGGCTAACTTTTATGCACTGCTCTTATGCCTTTCCACTGCTGTTATAGCTGAAAAATTGATCCAGATAGTCTTCATAACAATGGGAATAATAGTGATTGATATGAAGACAGAAAAAAGCACTTATTCCTTCTCCGTGAGAAAGTAATTTAGGAGTTTGCCTGACTCAGAGTTTAAAATACTCCTAATTTCTGTATGTCACTATATGTTTTGCCCATGTGGGATGTTATTGGAGCAAAGAATTACTATTTTTCACATCTAATCTGGCCATGCCCTCAACTCCAACATCTGCACATCTTGTCTCATCAACTAAAGGAATTTTTGGAAGTATATATCAAGGTCGTTATGCCTTGGTATTTATGCAGGATATAGGAAAAGAGGAGGCTTGCCTCTGTCTTTAACTTGGTTTGGAGCAATTTAGTTGAGGACAACAAATGCACTTGTAAAATCTTAAACACTTCACTGATGCCAGGTCTCCAGTAAATTTTGGAAATCAAGATGCATATTTTAAAATTAACAATTTCAGTTTTTTACCTGACATGCTGGAGATACCTGAAGAATTCTAAATTCTTCCTTCTTGTATTCAATTTACTCCACATTTCTCATAACAGAACCATAAAGATCTGTCTTAGCAACAAGCAGAATAAGTGAGGGACAATTACAGGCCATAGGAAAGAATGTACATATGAAAAAAATTCATAAATGTCATTCAGATCCAGACAATCTTGATTATGATGTATCACATTCTCTCTTTAAACATAATGGAATGCAATGCATTTAAATTCATTGCATATTACTAAAATTAAAGGAAAACAGATTTGTTTTTATTTAGTTTACGATCTTTGGAAGAAGGGGCAGGCCACTCAGGAGGACTACAAGGATGTTTTGACATTAGGCAGGGAGAAAATTCCAAAGGCTAGAGCCCAAGCAGAACTTAATCTGGCTTCTGCCATGAAAGACAACAAAAATGTTTCTACAATTACATCAGCAACACACGGAGTACTAGGGAGAATCTCCATCCTTTACTGGATGCAGAAGGGTACATAGTGACAAAGAATGAGGACAAGGCTGAGGTACTTAATGCCTTCTTTGCCTCAGCAAGACCAGGTGTTC
Source organism: Chaetops frenatus (assembly GCA_013400775.1). Classification (NCBI taxonomy): domain Eukaryota; kingdom Metazoa; phylum Chordata; class Aves; order Passeriformes; family Picathartidae; genus Chaetops; species Chaetops frenatus. The sequence continues at coordinate 248,914 of VZTR01010381.1, read as the reverse complement.
CCAGACTCCTCAGCTGGAAGAGAGAGATGTGAAGCAGAGTGAAGCCCACACAATACATGATGAAAGAGTCAGTGACTTGCTGTACCACTTAGACATATGCAGGTCTATGAGTCTGGTTGGGGTCCACCAAGAGTACCAAGAAAACTGGCAGAAGTGCTCACTGACGTGTTCCATCATTTACCAGCAGTTCTGACTAACTGGGGAGTTCCCANAATAATAGTGATTGATATGAAGACAGAAAAAAGCACTTATTCCTTCTCCGTGAGAAAGTAATTTAGGAGTTTGCCTGACTCAGAGTTTAAAATACTCCTAATTTCTGTATGTCACTATATGTTTTGCCCATGTGGGATGTTATTGGAGCAAAGAATTACTATTTTTCACATCTAATCTGGCCATGCCCTCAACTCCAACATCTGCACATCTTGTCTCATCAACTAAAGGAATTTTTGGAAGTATATATCAAGGTCGTTATGCCTTGGTATTTATGCAGGATATAGGAAAAGAGGAGGCTTGCCTCTGTCTTTAACTTGGTTTGGAGCAATTTAGTTGAGGACAACAAATGCACTTGTAAAATCTTAAACACTTCACTGATGCCAGGTCTCCAGTAAATTTTGGAAATCAAGATGCATATTTTAAAATTAACAATTTCAGTTTTTTACCTGACATGCTGGAGATACCTGAAGAATTCTAAATTCTTCCTTCTTGTATTCAATTTACTCCACATTTCTCATAACAGAACCATAAAGATCTGTCTTAGCAACAAGCAGAATAAGTGAGGGACAATTACAGGCCATAGGAAAGAATGTACATATGAAAAAAATTCATAAATGTCATTCAGATCCAGACAATCTTGATTATGATGTATCACATTCTCTCTTTAAACATAATGGAATGCAATGCATTTAAATTCATTGCATATTACTAAAATTAAAGGAAAACAGATTTGTTTTTATTTAGTTTACGATCTTTGGAAGAAGGGGCAGGCCACTCAGGAGGACTACAAGGATGTTTTGACATTAGGCAGGGAGAAAATTCCAAGGGCTAGAGCCCAAGCAGAACTTAATCTGGCTTCTGCCATGAAAGACAACAAAAATGTTTCTACAATTACATCAGCAACACACGGAGTACTAGGGAGAATCTCCATCCTTTACTGGATGCAGAAGGGTACATAGTGACAAAGAATGAGGACAAGGCTGAGGTACTTAATGCCTTCTTTGCCTCAGCAAGACCAGGTGTTCCCAGACTCCTCAGCTGGAAGAGAGAGATGTGAAGCAGAGTGAAGCCCACACAATACATGATGAAAGAGTCAGTGACTTGCTGTACCACTTAGACATATGCAGGTCTATGAGTCTGGTTGGGGTCCACCAAGAGTACCAAGAAAACTGGCAGAAGTGCTCACTGACGTGTTCCATCATTTACCAGCAGTTCTGACTAACTGGGGAGTTCCCAGTTGACTGGTTAGCAGATGTACTACCCATCTACAAGAAGGGCCAGAAGGAGCATTGTGGGAACTACAGGCCAGTCAGCCTGACCTCAGAGCCAGGCAAGGTTATGGAACAGATCATCTTGAGCGCCACCACAGAGCACTTGCAGGACTACAAGGAGATCAGGCCCAGCTAGCACAGGTTTATGAAAGGCAGGTCCTGTTTGACCGTCCTGGTCTCATTTGGCAAGGTGACCCACTTAGTAGATGAGGGAAAGGCTGTGGAGGCTGTCTACCTGGATTTTAGTTAAGCCGTTCACATACTTTCCCACAGCATTCTCTTGGAGAAATTGTCTGTTCATGGCTTGGACTGTGTACTCTTCACTGAGTAAAACACTGGCTGGATGGTTTCTTTTTACCACTGAACACCCATCACTCTATTCACCAGAGAGTGGTGGTGAATGGAGTTACATCCAACTGGTGGCTGGTCACTTGTGGTGTCCTCAGGGCTCAGTATTGGAACCAGTCTTGTTTAATATCTTTTTCAGTGATATCGATGAGGGGATAGAGGGCATCCCTCAGTAAGTTTGCAAAGTAACACCACTCTGAGTGGGAGTGCTGGTCTGCTGGAAGATAGGAAGGCTTCACAGAGGGATCGATAGGGCTGGATCAACAGGCTGAAGCCAAGTATATATGGTTTAAAAAAGTGAAAGGCCTGGTTCTGCACCTCGGCCACAACAAGCCCGTGTAGAGTTACAGGCTGGGGGCAGAGTGGTTGGAAATCTTCCCAGTGGAAAATGACCTGGGGATGCTGGTTGAAAGCAGCTGGACATGAGCCAGTGTGTGCCCAGATGGCCAAGAAGGCTAAGGACATCCTGGCCAGTATTAGCAACAATGTGGCCAGCAGGACCAGGAAAGTGACTAAACCTCTGTACACAGCACTGGTGAGCCTCACCTCGAATACTGTGTTCAGTATTAGGCCCCACACTCCAAGAAGTGTCTGAGGGAACTGAGATTGTTTAGCCCGGACAAAAGAAAATCCAGGGGAGTTCTTTTCACTTTCTACAACTACCTGAAGGGATCAAGGTGGGAGTCATTCTTCCAAGTAACAAGAGTTAGGACAAGAGGAAAAGGCTTCAAGTTGTGCCAGGGAAAGTTTAGAATGTTTGGAAAACTTTCTTCACCAAAAAGGTTATCAAGAGTGGAACAGGCTGCCCAGAGAAGGAATTTGGTCACCATCTTTGGAGAGATTTAAAAGACATGCAGATGTGGTACCTAAAGACATGGCTTACTGGTGGACTTGTGTCCTGGTTTGAAGGACAGGTGTCTGCTAAGGAAGGTAGGGGGCCTCCCTTGGAATGGAAAATGTAAACCCTTTCTCTCGGAATTATTGTAATTCTGAAATTAAGGGGCTCTCAGGCAAAGATATGGGAAATGGAATAACAGTTCTTTACTAGTATTTATAATAAAGCAAACAAACAACCACTACTATGGCATTAACAACAACCAGAAGCAGGAACCCAGTGAGAGCCTGTTGGCTTGCAGGCACCTTTGGTGCAGTGATGGTCACAGCCGGCAGGGGGCGCTGGTGGCGCGAGCTTGGGGAGCACGTGGCGATGGTGGCTCCCCCAGCTGGGACAGGGAGGGATGTAAAAGAAGTTTTTCCTTTACAAACCCCCTTGAGCAGTCAATCTTGATGTCTCAGCAAGGCTCTCAGGAAAGGAAGGCAGCAGGCTGGGACGGCAGGGTGTTGCAGCAGGCAGGGGGTGCAGAGGCTGCAGCACTGTGAAACCNCCAGCAGAGCAGGGAGAGGCGAGCTCAGTGATCCTGGGTGCCCACACAGATGGTAACAGGTCCTGGTTCCAGACAAAGACTCACTCCACAGCAGCAGAAGCAGTTCTCCCCAGGGGTCCAGCAGCACCTCTGAAACGTTCTCCCTGGCAGCCCAGAGCGAGAGTGCCAGCCCCTCTTCCAGCCAAGCCTTTTGCCACCCCAAACTCCAAGGTATCCCCCAGTCCGCTGAGAGAAAAACTCTCAGAACTGGACAATCTCCTCTCCCCTCAGCTCAATCACTTCTTTTGTTCTTCTTAAGTACCCAATCATTATGGTCCCTTAGCAACTGATGGGCAAAAAGTTCCCAAGGTGAAAAGAAACAAAAGGGAAGAATACCCAAACCCCAACAACTTGGCAGTGTCAATTTGCAGTTGGACTTGATGATCCCGGAGGTCATTTTGAACTGAAATTATTTATGATTCCATCATTTAGGGGAAGACAATCACAAGCCTTATACTTTCTTTGTTGTATTCAGCATGCCTTACAACGGCATTTAAGGTTGCCATTCTATTTCACAAGTTACATTTTCCTGCTTGCTACATAAAAAATAGAAATGCACAAAAGTTTCTAGTATCACAGTTTGATAATTTCTCATTGTTAATATTTCTATTATTATTTGAGAATTGAAAGTTGAAAGTAGTAGAAGCTTCTAGTATTATTGTTCATGATTTTCAATTCAGCTTAATTTTTGTTTTAGAATTTTATGCAAAATTGCAAAAAAACTTGAGGCAGAAAGAATATCAAACGAAGTTAAGGAATTAAGAGCTGTTTGAACTATGAAATATGACAGATGGAAAAAAAGCCTCTTTTCTGATGATCAGTCAGACTGAGGATTTGTCTGATCTCTGCAAGACAATTCCACATTCTCCAATTCAGAAAGTCATCTGGTTCTCACATACTTTTTTCTGGGCGATGTGTTTTGCCTCAGTTAGTAGGAGTACAATTCTCATGGTGGTTTACCCATCAAAATTTGGATTTGATTAGCTGGTGTTGATTCACTAACCACTCTCAGTACTGAAAGTGACATCAGAAGCTCACCAAATACCAGGAGAGGACTTGAATATCCAGGGCAGCATGCACTACAGAAAGAGGCATCAACATCTACAGACATTAAACACATTGCTAGGTAGTCACATTAACCTGATCCTTAGTGCAACCATCATTTGTCAGATAAAACACATCCAGATAAAATAAATTCCAATAGCCTCAGGCTGTGTATTCCTGCCCACAGGTTATCATTGGCTGGGAGAAAGGAAGGGACATTTCCCACCTAGCTGTGAAATCTTTAGAAAGCAATGCTACCTGGCCATTGAAGCCAGAGGCAGGACCCATAGGCCTTGCACAACTTTGATAAATAGAGTCCACATGTCTTCAATGAATGGAAGGTGGAGACAGTGCCTTGGCCCACTCTTCAAAGCATTCCCCCTTTCTGACTAGAATTGCTTTGGTCTTGCCTACATTCAACTTGAGCCAGCTGCTCTTCATCCAAGAGTTTATTTCCTGAAGACATTCCAAAATCCTATGACCAGTGTGAATATATTGTCAGATTAGACCATCTAATAGCCCTCTGTCTGCCCTTGAAAACCTCAGAACTGCTGAAGTATTAGTGCCTATAAGGCGCAGCTGAGATTACAGCCCGTTCAGATTACGTGCAGGAAGGCAGACCTGATCTGAAATAGCTTCCAGACAAAATTAATAAAGTAAAAGCAAAGGCCATGGTTATATAGGATGGCTACTGGGTACTCTAGGAGCAGGGTAGGAACATCAGGTGTGTCACCACACCACTATCTTATCTGCACTGCGAGATCTCTGGTACTTCTCAATGAACTTTGTAAAAAGAAAAAAATTACAACTTCTGATCCCTGAAAGTAACTGAGTCATACTCAGTGTATGAAACACAGTGTGGAAACACAGGGTTTTCCAAATTAGACCATTTTGACAACTTACATTATTTGCACCAAAATTCCACTGACATTCTGGTTTGTGTAAAATCTGATTTTATGAAAATATTGCAAGTATCTATAAATATATATTCAGCCAGCAATATTCCTTTAATCAGAATTTTTTCTCTTCTTCTCTAAGAAATTAATTTGGCCATTTTTTGAAAGGCTGTGTATTTTCAGATCAAAAGCAGCAAGTTGACCAGACAGTCTGATTTCCTATCCTATGTAACAGAGCTTAAAACCATCTTCAGAAATTTCTCTGTCAAACACAATAATCCTGCTCAGGTCAGAGATTTTCTCACAGATAGTTGGCAAATTGGAAAAGCATTCTTGTGGTCAGTATTAGGTCACTGAATCACTTTAGACAGAAAAAAAGTAGTAATAACTAGCTCCAATATTTTAATTCTCACACATTCACTGTAAACAATAAATATCACATCCTACTTGAATTTTTCATTACATAGTTCCCTATCTGTCTCATAGAATTAAATGTTAACCAGTCAACTAAAACTTTAATGAATTAATGTTCACAATTTGCACAGATTAATATTAATCATTATCATGTGTGGCTTGTTGGTTTTATGTTTTAACTCATCAAAACTGAGAATGAGAGGACTGTTAATGTCAAGCTCATGTATCAAAATCCTTAAACCTTTCTAATATATGCGTGCTGCTATTATATTTTTCATGGGATCTCCTTGCTTTGGTCCACGTTTATGTATGGTAGCTGTAGTTCTCTGGCTAAGAGGAAAAGGTTCTTGACATGGGAAATAAAATGGAGGTGATAAAGAGACACTTTAACGTCTTCCATGCATCAAGTCAGGCCCATTGATGAAACACTGGTTTCATCTCGCTTGACATCTTCCCAATTGGCTTCCAAGTTGATCATGACAGTACCACAGATGTATGGATCCTTGCTAGCAAGCTTTTCACATTTCGAGCCACAGGAGAACATAATATGGATCACTTCCAGTGGCTTTACAACTTGAACTGTGGTCCTGGGGCAGGCATGCAGACAGCTGAGTGCAGAAAGCACTGTGCCTCCTTATGCCATCCCTTTTTGTAGTTCTTGTTTGTAAACACACACCCCTCATTTTGACAGAAAAAAAATCTATAAAAAAATACTGTACTACTTTAGGATTTTTACTATCCTTGAAAAAAGTATGGTTACATGTGTGAAACAATAAAGCTTATTGAACTCTGTGCATGCAGGAAAACTAACTAATCAATAATACAGAGTTTACAGTTTTCACCTTTTACCTTTTTATTGAGAGTTAGGTTTTCAAGCTTTTCTTTCCTTTACAAGTGAGATATTATCATCTTTTCAGAGGTTTCCCATTATCCCATGAGTTCAAAAATTAGCAATTATAAAATTGGAGGAACTTACAACATTTATTATTTCAGCAACCTTGCGGATCACTCATGAAATTTTAAGTTGGGTCCATGACATAGTATATGACCTTTACAGATGTCAGTGATTTCTACTAGTAATTTGCTATGGTGAGGGAGGTTAAGAACAGAATCAGCTTATGAAGAAATAGTTTTCAAGACTTTATAATTGGCCAGTGGGCAAGATAACACATAACAACTAAATGCCTTCTATACCCCTACATTTGGATTTTTTTTTAAATGGAAATGGCTTTCTAAACATATATATTTCCCTCATTACTCCAGTCACCTGGCGAGCCAGTGTGACTTTTGTTATGTTTAGCAATGGTTTTCGGATGGCTTTCTGCCTCTCATTTATTTCCTGTATATTTGGTTTAGATCATGCTCAATATTTTGGATGAGAAAACATCCAGGGATGCCATTAACTTTATAGAACAAAATAAATAATTTTATGGGACAATGGATGAGCCTGAGAAGGCTAAGAACAAGAGAAAAGGAAGGAACTCTATAAAGCAGTAACTGTCATTGCTACTGGATGCTGCTCAGGAACTTCATGGGCTTTATTATATAAAAAGAAATTGAGTAATGAACATAATTATTTCAAGAAAGAACACAGATCAAGAACAAGACCACAGTATCAGTGAACCCCCACAAGTACAATTCTGTGCAAAAGCCAGAAAGATCAAGAATAAATATGCTTTTCTTTTTTTTCCCCTTCTCCTGCTCCACCACTCCCATTCTCTACAAATATTTCATAACATTGTTTAGGAAGGATGGGACAATTCTCAATCTCTTAGTTACATTAAATTCATATTTAGAGAACAGAGTGAATGAAAATCCTACTTCCAAAGCACCTCAAATTTTGCAGGAAATATATACTTAGCTCCTGACTGTCATGGCTCAATCCAAATCTTATAACATGGAAAAGTTCAGAAAGGGACAAAAATTATGGTTATTTGGTAAGAGAAACATTTGGTTAAGAACAGTGAAGGCATATATCTCTGTTCCAGAAATGCAACACCTGGCTGGTGCAATCACACAGATTTTTGTAGGGCCAGACCAAGGCTAGACAGCACAGAAGCAGAATTTGGAACAGGAGGTTGGCAACCACTTACCCACATCTCAACACATTTTTCCACCAGGTCTTTCCAGGCAACAGTTTTACCTAATAGTTTCCTGTCAAATTGTAAAATTTTCAACATATGATTTTTCAGTTCCCTGTCTCAGTCCTTCCCTGCCTTCTCCCCAGTGCTATGATCACTGCAAATAATATTAAAGGTTCAAGTCCTGAAAACACTTAATGCCATGATTAATTTTTACAGCTTAAGGAAATCCAAGATGACATATAGTAATTTTACTTATTCATGCAAGTGACACTAAGAATTGTTAAGCTGGCACAATTTTCAAATAATAGTGAGCTCATATTCTCAAGAGCATGGAGCACTCAGCATTTTGCCAAAAGATCAAGAGAGACTCTCAGAATAACTCCCTGGTTTAATCAATGGCTGTTTCTTTTAGGAACATATCAGTAGTTTCCTTTTTACATTGCTATTAATTAATAAATGCAAACCTATGTCCTGAGTTTCTGAGTAAAATATACTCCCCAACACAGAGCAACCAAACATTGCATAAAGAGAAGGACTATGTCCACAGTCAGACTTCCAGTTCACAGGAAAACACGTTATCCACAGAGATGTAGTTGTGCCAGTTAGAGGCTTTGCAAACACCATGAAGCAAGTACTCTGAGAAGTTGGGGAGAGCACAGAAGTAGTTCAGCATGCCTGTCTGAAATGCAGGAGTAGCAGGAGGATTTTCAGTTGGAAGGATCAGGTTGCGCTGGGCTCGCTCGCGCAGATGCGCTGGATCCGCCCTGGTGAATCAATGGAACAACTTTGGTAACTGCTCCCTAACGTAAATGAAACGCTTCTCCGTGTGGCTCCACGTTTTAAGTTTACTCCTGACCAAAGCTAATTTGGGTAACAATAATTAGCTCCTTTCCTCTCAAATGTCAAACCGCAACATTTGCTTTTCTGCTCCTGTTGTCACAAAAACAAAACAAACCGAAAAAAAAGAAAAATTAAACCCAACCCCCCCAAAAACCCTCTCCCAAACATTTAATGTACCTTTAGCAAAATACTTAAGATAAAACAAGATAAGAAAAAGCTTCAAAACCACTATAAGAGGCAGCAGAATGAGCTCAGAGCCAATTCTGTAAACATGCCTACTTTTTACTCACACAGATCATCCCATTAATTTCAACAGGGCTATCAGCAGAAACAAACTGGTTCCCAGGTGCTTAGAAGTTAGCAAGGGTAAGCTATTACAAAACAGCTGAAGCTGGGACCTAACAAAAATGCTTCATGCTTCAAAAAAATACCTTCTGCATTCCTCAAGATCTGTAAGGTCATCCCAAATAACCGACCCTCTGTGGAGCATATCTCTTCCATTGAAAAATTCCTGGAGGCAGGAGCCTTCCTGACTGCAGAAGCCTACTCCCTCTTGCTCCTTCTCACCACAAGTCTGTTTGTACTCTAACAGGGGTCCTGGACATGCAGGGGGTAAGCATCAGTTGGCAAAGGGAGAAGTAATACTGGCTTCTACTCGCTCCTGCTCTAACAGCTTGAAAAAGAGCAGGAACATTGTGGTGCCCTGCAAACTGTAAACCAAGTCCCAATACTCCAGCCTGGGGGAAGCAGAAGAAATGTGACTCAGGCATCTCCTGCATAGGTAGGTCCCATCCTACTTCTCCTTATGCAGAGCTGAGGTGAAAGCAAAGGTTTCCAAAAACCATGGAGCAAGACCTTCTCCAAGCAGCACCTTGGGTGCCCTGTCAACTATAACACTGAAGTTTACTCCATACAGAGGACCAAGCAGCAGCCTAGACTGTCACTTGCAGAGGTATACCAAAATGACAGGGTTGAAGGCTGATATGTCTGCTTGCAGCTGGCCAGGAGACTCAGAGTATTTGTACCAGCATTACCTTCCTTTAAAAAATGCACATAACCTCTACCATCAGTTTCCTATTTGTATATCCATGGGAAAAGTCAGACAGGGGTAGTAATTCATCTCCCATTTAGAGATTTTATGTCCAGGTGCTGAGAGTGTACAGGTCATTTATGAGCATACAGCTCATTTGCAGACCATTTATTACATCCATCCATCTCACGGCCTCTCCCTGGCATTGCCAATACACGATAGCTGCTTTTCTTGTTCTACCAAGCTCCTCATTCCCCATGCATTTGAGCATCTCAGTGATATTAATGAACAAATCCTCACAGTGTTCCTCTGAGGAGCCTGGACATTATCACCATTTACAGAGGACCTGCCTATGGCTATACAATCTGTGGCAGACCCGGGAAGGACACCAAGAAATCTGGTGCTTCAGCCCAGTGCAGCAACCACAGTGCTCTGCCTCTGCTCCCTTTTATGAAGCAGACACGTGTTTGCTGGTTGGGGACCACCAAACCACTATCACATGGTAATAAACTTTTACAATCACAACAGACCTGAGCTGGATTTCAACCAGCATCTTAGAGGTGCAAAAGCCTCATGTACAGCCTATTATTGGTCCCTTGAGCTAGGTATTGTGCTGGTGAGCAGTTGGTTACCCGCTATAAAGATGAGCTTGAGATGCCAGCACTTTCCAGAAGCAGGTATTACCTAGTACTCAGAATTATTTGGGTTCAACAAAGAATTCACATGGCAAGGATGTTTGTCTGTATATATGTGTGTGCATGCTCTTTTCTTTTCTTCCCGAGGAAACATTAGAAATCAACCTTAAGAATATGAACTTAGTTTAAATGTCAGCTGAAAAACAGCTGCTGAAAAGAGATGTGATCCATGAGCCAAAAATGGGGCTGGGAGAAAGTTGAAATGAGAGATATTTATTTTGCTAATGCTCCTGTGTGAGGATAAAAGGGTGAGATGTGGGGAATCTTCTCTAGCATGAGGTCTTGCAAAGTGTTCTGGAATATTCGGGTTAGCAGAATATGATCTCCCCATATGGCAGGTTTGAAAAAGTGGTGAAAGAAGTCCAAGCATATGCAGCAGTGAGGTAACAGGGCCAGAAGGGTCAGACACCTGTGACTTTCTAGCCACATTAAGTTTTTCAGAAGCTGCTTTTTGACTTAACATAGTAGAGTTTTCCATCACATATGTGTAAAACATTTCATCCATTACAGATTTCTTGGCTCTTCTAGATTGATTTTGTTCATGTGTGGGGAAATTTCAAGGAAACAAAACAACAAAAAAAGCTTAAGACATTAATTTCTTCTCCTGTTTCAAGATTTATCACTCATTCCGTTGAAGCGCATGACTTGTCTTGCATTTGAACAATCAGTTTTCCAGTGCTGCATGTGTCTGAAGGCTGCTTAGCACAATTAACATGCAGGACTGCAGGAGCCTTCACCTATCACTGGGCATCTTAGGTAGTGCTATAATACAAAACCACTAATAAATCACTGCCTCCTCTCCACTCTAAAACTTTACAGAGACAATGTGTGAACTCTAGCCACAGGCAAAAAAAATCCAACTGCCTATCCCTCCTCATATAAAAATGACTTAGAGCAGAGTATTCCCCAGGCAGCCATGATCCACAAATAATCCTCACTTGCTACAACAAAAATGACAGAAAAAATATTTGCTGTTGCAACACAGCTGACTCCTTTACCTCCTAGTATACTAGAGGACTGAGGGAAGGAGAGGATACGGGGGCTCCAGGAAGCTATGCAGGGCTCAGAGCTCCCCACAGAGCTTGGGTTTTTATGCAGGTTCAGGTCACCACCAAGGAGAGAATGAAAATGCAACCCCTGAGGAGCCCAGTCAGATCTGGGATTACACTTGAGGCCATTAAAGTATGGTACTGCAGTCTCCAGAGTGGGCCGGAATTTCTCATCTTCCACAAGTTCAGATCAACGTTCAGGGTGACAAATGGCCAAGCACAAGCAGTGACACTACAGTACCCTAAAAAACCAGGATGTCTGAGTTCATAATGCATATTTTATTCCAACAATAGATGTGGGAAGGGAGGACCTGACACCACTGATCCTTAATCCTAACCTCTTGAAATTCATCCCATTTTACATGGAAAAGTAAAGGTAATGCCCATCCCCATCTTTCTGCCACTAGAGATTAAATGATCTTCTTGTGCCTATCCTCTGAGCTTGTATACTATATTCCTGTCATCCAAAGGAGGTAGGCTTATGATGGTGTCTTGGCACATCACCACCTGCCTTCACCATGGTCACTACTCTGCATCTAGGTAGTCCATTTGCAGCACCCTTTCAAGATGGCAAATTTTAAAAATTAATCAATTAATTAAGCAGCACTTCAGAAAATCATTCATCAAGATTTTCACTGCCAAAGCTGTAAGACCAGAGCTCACACCTAGCCCATCCTAAAGAGTCTCTTCAGCTAGAAGAGGTGCAAGAAACACAAGCCAGACTTTATGCATACTTTTGCCTCACCTTTTGAACTACTCTGAATTCATGAGTCCCTTAGTTTCAGCAATATGTTAGAAAAAAAAAGCTGTTGTTAAATGAGGTGAACTCCCCTCTCGTCAGCTCACTCCTGTGTTTCTCAATGTGTTTTATCCTGAGCAATGTCACAACATTGAGTGCCTTATCACATCACAAGAGATTCTCTCAGTTGGTCTAGGCATTTCACAGGCATCAGGAGGGGTACATTAATCTGCACACTTTCCCCTACCATGACTATGACCATGTTGCAGCAATACCACACACAGATCAAGGTCTTGGTACAAAATTCCCTTTGATACCAAACCTCGTTACAGCTGATGGATGTTGGTTTTCTCTCCTTACAGCTTTGGTGACACCAAATATCAGAGAGGACCTGTACCACAAATCACACTCTCCACCAACGGCAGCACCCACCAGACATGCACCAGTGCAGGCTCTTCTCTGTAGCTAACGAAAAGGGAAACACACAGAATGAATCTTCTTCAGGCATTAAGGTTTACTTGCTTATTAAAGAATTAATCTCTCAGACACATGGTGTAATTTTTGGGGTATCCTGTGCAGGGCAAGGAGTTGGACTTAATGCTTCTGATGGTTTCCTTCCAACTCACAGTTTTGTGAGTCTGTGATTCTTCGAGTCGTGAGTTGAGATCCCCCACATGCCCAGCAACACCACAGGGAGCTACCAGGCTGCTGAGGGAATGGGGTGAGCTTGCTGATACCCCACCCAGCATTTCACCCACACAGCCATCTCAGCCTGGGGCTGCAGGGCAGGCCAGAATTAAGGCCGTTCTCTGGCATTTGATGTTGTTTGTGACAACACCTGCAAAGCATCACAAGTGAATACTATCAAGGATTACTATTTGTGTATTAGTGAGTCACAATACGCCAGATTCATAAGAGCCAGATGTCACAGCTGACCCAGACAAGGCACTCAGACAGATCCCACGTGTTTCATGTGTCAGCCTCATACCCATTCATAAAACAGCTCCTTCCCAAAATATAAGTCTTGGGAAAATTTAAGATCATTGTGCAATTCTAAGTCAAGTTTCAATCAGTTTCTTGGGTTTATTTTTCCCCTTCTTTTTATTTTTTTTGACAGTGGTTGAAAGAAAGGAGGGGCAGGAAATGATGTCCATCACAGAGGAGGATATAAAAAATGAAAAATATGGGTAGTCAGGCTTGGAAAAATAACTTTTTTTCCCCCGGCTTTTCAAAATGTTACAGCTATAGAAATAATCTCCTGGACAAAGTCAGACAGATGTTTTTTTCTCCCCCTCTCCCTCCCTTTCTTTGGATGGAATGACTTTCTCAAGAGCACAGCTGAAAAACCTTTGGAAGAAAAAAACACACACAGTCTCAGGCGTTGGAGGTGTCTGGGGCTGAGGATTACAGAAGTTCAAATTGGCTCCCCCTGTCAAAATTACAGCTGCACAAAAGATGGTACAGTGTATCAGCCCAGGGCTCAAAAGGACTTTTTCCGGTTCTCAGGAACCTTGAGAAAATGCAGCTGTGCTATGCTCAGCCAGGCTTTGCTAGCCCAGCCAGG
>VZTR01010381.1:210878-235248 GCA_013400775.1 Chaetops frenatus | reverse complement strand
TAGTATGGGTGCCAGCCTGCTAAAGGACATGATTAAAAAATACCTTCCTGTGTGCACTTGTCATTTAAGGATGATTTACTGCCAGGGCATACCCTTTGTGACTTCTTATAATGTGTTTTCTTAGTTTTCACACTTCCCTCTTAAGACTTGAAATTTAATATGTATTCCAGCAGAGTTCTTGCTCTCTTGCCCCTGCTGATTCCTCTCCTTCCAGCATATTATCTTTGTCCATTGCCCAGATGAAGTGAGCTGATTAAAATTTATGTGAATTGTCACTGAGGTGCTGTCTTAACTGTACAAATGTGTTACAAGACTGTTGCAGTACTCAAGCCCACCCCACCAGGGTGACCCCGCTAATCTCAAGCTGCAGCCCTTGTCAGGTGATGACTGCTGAGAGATCCCTTTACAAGCTGCACCACGCCATGGTTTTGTGGCTGTGTGTGTGTGTTGGTGTAAGGTTCCTGTGTGTTGCACTTGGACAGCGCAGCCTCTACCAGTCAAATGCAGGTGCAGCAGTTCAGAGGTCTACACATAGCATGGATATTCTCAGTACAATTTGCCTGCGTGTTTTAAATGACATATTTCCCCTTCTTCCTCTTTAAGAGACACAGTTCACTGGCTATGGAGAGCCAGCTGTGTACCTGGGTTAAAAACCCTAAACAGATACATCCACATAACATGGTCTGGTTGTCGCACGTGCTGCCCATGCTGCTGTCTAAGGCACGAGAGCAACACAACCTCCATCTAGCAAAGGCTCAATCCTTTGGCTGTAAATCATGCTGAGGTACTCAAAATTGAGCAAATGTAAATTATATCCTTCAACAGGAAAGGCAGCTAAACTATTCATTTGATACTCCCATTTTGATCTCTAGACAAATGGCAGCAGACCTGAGAACACACAGACCCTGCTGATCACTCACTAGCTGCTCAAAATTTTTAGTCTGATTATCTTCCACAACTTCTCTTTCTCTGCAGCAAGTTTTAAAGGAAATCTCTGTGATTTGCAGATATGGGAGCACCTGTAAATTTTGGGTTCTTCCCTTGATGTTTGTTTAGAACCAAAAAATCCTCCTTCCTCTAAAGATATTCTTTCTGAATTACTCACATTCCTTATAATATATTCTGCCAAGAATTAACTACTATTGTTTTCCTTCCTTCTCATTCAATAGTATCAATTATGCAGCTAAAAAAAAATTCACCCTTCTTCCCCTCCCATCTAATCACATTCTTCTCTTCAAATCCTGCTTTTGGCTTTTCTATACTCGGAGGAATTTTCTCACGCTTCCATGATAATCTCCACTTCTTCCTATATCCCTCTTCTCCCTTGTTTGCATTCCCTGCCCACTTGCCTAAAATTGCTCTCCAAGATCCTTCTGGTGTCTTTCACACATTGTTCCTGCTGTCAAGGTCTTCTTGACAATATGGACCTGTTTACCATCTCTCCAAGTACCAAGTGGTCATCTCCTTCTCACTCTTACTTCTGGGATGTGTATTAGCCTGGAAACAGCCCATGTAAATAATGCACATCTAGAAAGGGATAGTTAATATGTAAAATATTAGACTGCTCTCAGGCTAGGTCATCTTCCTGATAACAGATACATTATCTGAACATCATTTCCTTTGAGATTTAAAATGTTGTCTTAGATTTCTTCTAACCAATGAAGAATTAGCTATATATAAAATTTTTTTTCATTTTGCAGCAGAGTATCTCTCATTCAGTCCATGGTTAGTGGCAAAGCATAACCATACCACTAAATATTCTGTGCCACCTTTGACAAGGCACTTTATTTTTCACTCTAGTTTAACTCCCTCTGTAAAGTAGATGAGAGCAGCTCTTTTCCAAGCCAGCACTGATTGAGACATCTTATCAATGGCCTTTATCTCTGTAGTCCATTTATAAATTCTTTAGAGACTTGGTATACCAAAGTACATTGCAAGGTACAATAAAACTTCCAGTCTCAGTCAATACTACTGTACCACATCTATAACAACAATTTCATAAAATGTAATTATGATTTTTTTTCTGGTGCTCTGAACATGGAAAACTCTGCATTAGTGCCAACAATGTGCTTTGTTTGCTGTTGGTCAGGGCTGCTCTGTAGCAGGAGTAGTAGTAAAATAAAAGAATAAATCATTCACCAGGAATTGTTCTGTCATACCCAGCTCTATTACTGCAGTCACTGCATACAATTAAATATAGCCAAACATTTACAGTCTTCAGTTTAAATTATGTATTCTGGATTACTCTCCAAACATTCTCAAATTCATACTGTTGTATTTTACAATAGCTGTTAAGTAGAAAAAGTTTTGATCAGTAATACAGAGAGCATATTGCAAAAGGCATATATTTTTCTTTTTTCCCCCCCAAAAAATATTATCCTGAATTTAAAACTCTTGGAAACCCTTGGAAATGAAGGGGATTTTCTAGTGCTGCTAGTTCATTTCAAAATGAAACATCAGCTGCCCCTCTCCCATATCATATTTCTCTCATTGCTTTCTTAGGAGATACAGGATTAAATCTGATGCATATTAAATGTACAGATTACTAACACTAGTTATACTCAGAAAAAATGTCTACAGATTCCCCTATCATTTTTCTTCTAACTTCTGTGTATAAATTCAGTTCTCATGGAAGCAAGGAGGAGAAAAATCAGATATCATTGACTAAAGTCAGTCTAGTAGAAGTAGATGCTGTGCTAGCTTCTACTCAAAGTTTTGCCAGTACTTCTAAATTAGTTTCTTTTATCCTCTCCTGTACCAAATCTTATCTCTTTTCTGACTAGCTCAGCAATTGTTTTTCATTCCGTCTTATGTAAGAGAGCTCTGTAGTTTGCCAATTGTCCTGTACAANAAAAAAAAAAAAAAAAAAAAAAGCTTGCATCAAAATTGCCAAACCTTTCACTTGTCTCCAAGACCTGCTAGCAGGGATGTCAAACAGAGGCATATAAACAGTGGTATTCTGTGGTAGGGTTGACCCCCTTGTTTAGACCTATGCTGTAGGTATACATGGAGAAGACTTTTTTTAAGCCTCGTGAATGAAGCCAGGTCAAAGGCAGAAATGCTAAATTCCATATTTATCTCTTACACCAGTGCAAACCATGCTACCAGAGTGCCACTTCACTTAGCATGTAGAAAAGTGCTACCAGATCAAATAAATCACATTTTATCTTGCTGTAAAGCTGTAGATGGTGACTTGCAGGCTCAGCACTACTCTTTCCTTTATATCCATTTCTTACACCATAACTGGGAATTCTACATTGGCATTTTACAAGAATACTCAAATGTATGCCTCTTACACACTCTTAAATGCTGCACACTTCCTTCTATAATGTTTCCAGTGTCACATAATTTGCCAAGGTAATCACTTCCAGTAAACAAGGTAGAGCTATAGGAGGAAACAAGTGGCATGCGATCACACAGTTAGAGCCTATGTTAATGTGTATATTCATGGTGTACATGGGGACAAATAAGGGCAGGAGAGGCTGCTTAAATGTTCTACTTTCTTTAGTTACCTAGATCCAAACAGCATCAAGCCTAAGACAGTCATGCTAATTCTCAGGATTCATTCAGGGAAAGATGGTATAACATATACTCACTGTCAAATCCTGAGGAGAGTAGCACTATACATGCTTTTGCTAGCATTATCCCGATAGGGATTATGGACGCAAAACCAAATTATCTCCAGTCAACTTCTCCTTAGTAAACACCCCCATGAACAGTATCAACATTTTATAGAAGTGTTATAGCTTATTCTTCTTTCTCTTAGTAGTAAACACCTCAGCCTCGAATTACCTCATGACCATTTACACAAGGGTAGTTACACACTGGATATGTGGTAGGCTGTTATTCTATGGAAGCCTTCTCTATTTGGAAAACACAACTAACAGATTTTAAATCAATTAGAGAAATCAAAGCTTCAACTTTGATTCAAGAAAAAAGAATTCCAATGTTAATAGTTGTGTGTGTGCACACTCAACTAACCCCTCTTCTTAGCCACTCATGTGGGAGTATTATCTTCTTGGTCTGGTCCAGGTGGGATTAAGAAAACCCACCACTTTATTTCATTAGTTACCTGTGGCATTATCTGTGTGGTTTCTTACATCTTCTTGTAAAAGAGGGTGGCTCCTATCAAAGATTACATGGTGCTAATCTGTCTTGATGTTGTATAGTAATTACAGTGTTCTAAAAAATGTTAAAATCCAAAAATGAAGAAAGCCATTAGAATACACAACAATGCTCTTGGTAAAAGAGGTATGAATACTCTTTGCCTGTAGGACCTTCACAGAATTGGCAGGTACCATAAGCCTCACCTTAAGCAGAATACCCAACCTACCCCAAAGCTTAACTTTTTAAAGACAGATTGCAGCAATGAAAGAACCTTTCATATTGAGTGTTCCACTGTGTTTTATCTTCCAGCACTACCACAAAGAACTTCTGTTAATAACATTAAAGATAAGTTGGAAAATAGAATCTTCAGGAATTCACTTATGAGAAGATTTTTAAACAGGAAAGTTTAATTCTCATTGACTCCTATTCCTGTAGACTGTGCTAATATAGCTTCCTCCCTATTGCTTACCACAGCTAAGACTGCATCAATATGCCTATTATAGATGTCATATTTCCAGTACTTACAGCTCAGCTGTTGGTATTTTCCTTTGGACGAGCCATGGAAATTCAAGCCTGTAACCCAAAAGCATGTATAAATGCTCCATTTACTTACAGAAAACCTCTCCTGCCAGTTATTTAAACAGAAAGCTTTAGGAACAGCTAAAAATGAGTCCCTGCAATATTGGCTTTAACCACCTGTTACTGCAGGCAATTTCCAAGTATAATCCTAAATGTGACAATAGACTGGGCCACAATATGGTCTGCTACAATGTAATTTTGAGCTTTCAAAAATTGCTGTTTTACAGTAGTGTTTTAAAATACCTTTCATTACACTAGCACGCTATAGCCTACAACAGTTCCAAAGGAGAGTGGAAGGAAAACAGCCTTTGACTCCAGAGCTCTCAGATTAATTTGTGCTGTGGTCACACATGTAGCCACAGCAAATTCACAGTGGTCACAGTTGCCAGACACAAAACAGAGATATAAAAAGTGAGCTTTTACATGGTGGTTGCACGCAAAGTCCCTGGTGGCCGCATTTGGAAATTGCTGGTTTAACAAATAAAACCCTTCAAGAGACTGGGAGCTTCAGTTCCTCTTTTGATTCAAAAACCAATTCACTTGGACAAGTCATCTTTGCTTTCCATTCTTGCTTAACTTGCCAGTTCCTGCCTCAATTTAGCACCTCCCTCCGTGCTTTTCTGTAGGGTGGGCTTTTTCCATTATTGACTGGAATTGACAGCAAGCCTAAACACTGCATAAGCATCCTTAGGAAAAGAAGAGCCACCTTTGGAGTTAAATATTTGCCAACTCTGTACCAGTTTTTCCCCTCCTCATATGGCAGTTCTTGACAACATCTGGGCTTGTATGAAAAGCACAGTTCTTAGTTGAATCCAAAGCCAGTTCCACTCAAGAGCAGGTAGTGCAAGCTTTCTAAGAGGACGTGACAGATGTAGTTTAGCACTGACCTTCATACCCCTCCCTGTAGATGGAAAAATAAAGAAATAAATCACAGCAGTGTGTCAACTGGCAACACTTTGGCACCCACCTGAAAAATGTTGTGAGTCGCAGCACTGATGCCTAAGAGGCTTCTCTAATCCATTAAATACATGTTCTAAAATGACCCTTTGCTACTGGAAAACTCACCAAATAACCAAAAAAAGTGACCCCTGCCTACTCAGTTCTGGACTTTTTCATTGTGACTCTCACTATAATGGCATTTAATGCCACTTAATACTAAATGTTGTAACAGAGTGTGGAGGCTTGTGGGCATGTTAGGATGCCCGCTAAGTTTTGGCTTCTCCCATGGAAGTCCAAGGACCAGGTGTCAATCTACCCCAGTTCCACATCCCCTGCTAGCCATTTTATGTTTAAATCCCAGTGAGTTCCTTGTACCCTGTACCCCCATTAGCTGTTGGCCCGTTGGCTGTTATACCCTCAGTTTACTATGTATGGTCAGTTTCTAGAGAGTTCTCTGTTCTGTACATCCCTGTTGGTTTGTCCCCATGTTTGTCAACCCCAACTGTTCCCCTATTAACCCCTTAGAGCTACCTTCCAGCCTACCCTCTCTGTTTATTGGTCCCTGCCTCTTGGCTCCGCCCCCTCCATGCCCATATTTAACCCCGGACCCCACCACTTTCTCTGTCTTTGTCCCGGGACCCCTTCGGTGCATAGGTGAAACAAACTACCACGGGAGACCCCCACGAAGACCCTTCGTGCCTCCGTGGCTTTGATATCCAGCTGCTGTGTGTCTGTGGTGTGCATGCTGCGCGCCTGCCAGAGCGCCCTCCTTGTGGGGACGCTTTCAGGGAGGCCACCCCGCCGCGCCGCTGCAACAGAGTTTATCACTAAAGTCGCTTTTCCAAGACTGAGCCATCAATGCATTTCAGTAGTTGCCTTTTCTCATAGAAAAAATTATCTCCAAAAATGCAAAGTTTCCTCCTCTTCCAGTAACAGATGGTCCCGCAACACTAGAGAACTGAGTCTTATCAATAACACTCTCAACTACTCAGGAAAAAAGAAAGCTTCCTGAGCTACAGTGTAAAGTACCATTTACTGCCACAAGGGAATGTCTGGAAATGCCAGAGATCCTAGAGCATGCTGGCTTAAAATAGGAGATACAAGATCCTGGGGGGGCAATTCATGGCAGCTTTCCAACCTATGGAATGTTACCATGGGGAGAAAGGGGGAAAGAAGGAATGTGATTGTGAATTTAAAAGCAGTGTTGTAATCTGAAGGAGAGATAGGGTTTGGTTGATGGTGGCTGATGGCCTTACCCTTGTAGTGGCATGACCAGAGAAGCACTCCTGTGTTGCTGGGAATACAGCAAGGGTACAGCTTGAGTGTATGATAACAAAGAACACTGGAGAAGTAGCAAAGACTGATAAATGAAGAAACTGCTTTTCTCAGCTGGCCTCTAATGAAGGTGCTTGTAATTTCTTTCTAAAAGGGCAAATGAGAGGAAGAGAAAGAAATGTGACTCTTTCTCATTAAAATCCTTCCTTAAGCTGCCAGCTACACACCCACACTCTAAGTTCCTATTTAACACCATGCCATGGCTGGGTGACTTAAGGACATAGCACAGGAAACCCAGGGCCCTTAGTTGCGTGCTGTCTGAACGGACCACCAAAGCTCTAACTCAACACATGCCTGCCTTTGCACTGGCCCTTGCAGAGGAAGGTAGTCACAGAGACAGCAGTGTAAAAAATGTAATGTTAACCTCAGTGCCAGGAACGTGGTTACTATTAGTGGGATTTTACCCTCTCTTGTACTTCACACCCCAAAGACACTTCTTCTCCCTTTGAAGCAGGAGCCCTTCCTCCTGTCCTGCTTCCAAACACACATCCTTGCTTTAACTCTACTCACAGAAAAAGGGAAAGAAAAGGCCCTAGACACTGTCTAATGAGACAGAAAATGTGGGGGCTTTTCTTCTCATGGGAAAGGCTTAGTATTTTTCAGCTAGCCCAAATATGTTCGGTCAAATATCCTAGTTATAATTGAACTTTTTAGAAGAACATGAAGATTTTCTTACGAGCAGTTGTTCTAAATCCAGTTTGCTCTCTTTCAAAATCGATGCACAGGTGCTATCAGAATTATGGTATACAACTTTTCAATATTCTGACATTTGAGAAAAATCAAGTTCCTGTTAGCCTGCTTTCCCCTACCACCCTTTAACCTCTTTTTCTCGGACAGAAAATTAGCTTAGTGAAAGTTTTGCAACTTTTTGTACATTCTGATACTTGTATTTATTTTATGTAGTTCATTTCAAAGCACACTTTTTTAGTAACCTTCTCCAGTAAAAAGAATATTTGTATCTAAGCTGAATTCGAAATGGAGGGCAGGCTGCCTGTGGAAAATCTCCTCTTGGTCTTATGAAAAATAAAAAAATCATGTTGTCTGCTCTAAGTTAGTCCCCCAGCTCTAAGTGCAAAACCCTGCTCTGAGCACAGCTGAAGCCTGACTTTAGGCACCTGACTCACACAATCCAATCCAAACTGCAGGTCTGTTGTTGCCTGAACTTCCTATTTTATGGATGGAGAGACTTGTGTCAGAGTAGAATTTACCATAACCCACATGGTAAGAAAAAAAGCCACAAAAATTATCTGTGACAGCTATTTGTTACACTTGCCTTTATAAAGGGGAGTGTAAAGACCTTCCTGGACAGGTACTGAGCCTGCAAGTTGAATTAGCACATAAGACGGTCTGAAGTGACATGAATCTCTAGGATGAAAGAGATAGACAGGGGTCAGGGTGTGAAGAAGCACCTTTTTGTGACCACCTAATGCTGCTACTAAAATCACTATGTTGGCTAGAAGTAACAATGAACCTGGTGAGACATTATTCAGAGTATTCAGAGTAGAGGTGCATAAACTTTTAAGAATTTCTATTCTGATATCACTGCTTTACTCTCTTTCTAATTTAAAAAAAAAATAAATCATTGGCTTTTGTTTCAATCACATTTGGGGTTGATTTTTTGGTTTGGTTAGTTGATTTTTTTTTTTAATTTAAAAGTCCTTCGTTCACTTTGGGGAGGTCAGTGCTGGGAAGAGGTCTGGCCATGGCCAGCAAAAGCTACCAGTATGCAAATCAGTGGGAAATGCTAAAGAATTGAAACAGTTTTTAAAATTTTTCTGACCTCACATGAGGTAGTTTGTTTGCTCAAAAACCTGAGTGCTACCTTGGACTACTCCCTTATTTCTTAAAATATTCTTGCTGCTAGTACTGTCTTCTGCACACCAGAAACTAGTAAGAAACTAATGGGTGTAGGGAAGACCCAAGTTAACTTTCCATCTTGATAAAGGAGTGGAGACTCCATCCGTTCATAGGAGGCTGTATTTTGATCTTTGCCAGTATCCAACACCAAAAGATCTTAAGATGTCTTCAAAACCAAAGGGAGGGAGGTACCTTATTACAAACTAGAATTAAAGCCCCTAATTAAAGCCTGAAGAGGGAGAATTCACATTATCCCCAGTCAGTTAGCTTCTACCTGCACATTTACCTAGGAATAAATGCATGCAAACTGAGCTTACCAACTCCCCTCATATATCAGTGCACTTCCAGTTACAAAATACATAAATTTGTTCCATTTTAATTTACTGCTGTATCATTGAAGATAGCTGTTGTGAATCCTACTTTGAAGATTGCTCCCACTAACAGTGCATTCAGCCTTGACTCCAAACTCCAGGTTGAATCAATAGTACCAAGGAGCCTTAAAATTAGAAGTCTCTTGATGGTTTTAGTTCATTGCACTCAGAAGTACAGTTAAACCCTGGCAGCTCTGAGGATTTAGACATCCCTGATGATATACAGGAAAAAAAGGTGCTTTTAAAAATTTCTCAAAGATAGTTGAGATTAATCTGTTATTGTCTAGAAGGTTCTCAGATAGTCCAGAGAAGAAGCAGTGGAAATTTGCTTATTAAAAATGTTATACCAAGAATTAAATCTCTCTAGATTTGAAAACAAGCAGCTTGACTCAAATGTGAGGTGTTGGAGACTCTTAATAGAGCAATTTCTCCTTCTGTATGTTTTTCCTGCATATGTAATCTAACTAATTTTCCTGTTATCATAGTGCTCAGATTGCTCTTGGTAATGTACACAGTAATTTAACTCATCAGTAGCATATACTGTATATAGAGATTTTCTTTTCTATCTGCCATATACCAACAGTACACATATTCGTCTTAGATCTTAATCTAGTCTAAAGGGCAAGAAAATCTGTAATTACAGGTTTTAGTGTCCAAAGTCCTGTTAACATTTATACCTATATATGAACTTGTCTTGTCCTTCCAAAACAGATAGAGTTGATGAAATAAAAGTAGCACTAAAAAAAACCCCAACCCCTTTTTCATCCACTAAATATCTTCGGCATAGCAATGAAAAGTACTTAAAACAGTGTTAGTATTGCTTCAGTAGTTAATGCACTTCTCTATCCTTAACTTAAGGATATGGCATCATATTTACTTTGGAACAATGCTTTCAGGTCCATGCCCTTGTTGAATGATACAGTGCTAAACTGGACTGCTGCTGCAGCTGCTAAACAACCACCTAAAAACAAAAAAGAATAAAAGATGGTTTAATTGGAGCCCTGTGTAGCTAGTGATGTCAGGCTGTCTCCCACATAATACAGAGAGCACAGCTTTGGTCAGAAGACTGAGGGCAGTTTTCCCAGTTTCTTTGACTCTGTTGAAGCCTTTGCTTGTTTACCTTCACAGAACCAGAGCTGGTCTGTACCATAGCAGGTCTTCTAAGACACTGGTTATATGAGTTATCAGGAGAATGGTGACAGCAAGGAATATGTGTGGAAAGATTATATTAAAGCACATGAAAAAGTTGCTAAAATTCAAGAGGGGAAAAAAGGACAGATGGATTTTTTAGCAAATACTGTTTCTTCACATCTCCTTGGCTCCATAAGGGAAAACATTTTCTACTAAAAATAGTAGCTGGACTGAAAAGGTACCAATCTATATGAGGGTATAAAACGAGGTGTGAATTATTGAAAAAGGCAACTCAAACTGTGTTTGCCAGAAAACAACGAGCATATCATACCAGGAGGACAGGGGTTAATCTGGTGGTAAATACAAGGTACATGCCTTGGGAAAAAGATCTGAACAGCAGAATACCTAAATGATGAGGTGAAAATCTGGCAGCTGCACCTTCAACAACCTACTGAGCACAAAAATATTGGCATAGTATTTCCATTTACTGCTTAGGGCTCTACTTGGCTTTTTGGGGGTTTTTGTAAACAACCCTCTTTAACCTTTCTACTCTTTCTGTTCCCAGGCCAGTTAAAGCACTGTCTTCTGGTCATCAGGTTTCTGCCTGAAGAGGAACTACATGGATAGATACACAAATCAGCAAGCACACACACCAAACCAGGTAGATATGGTGTCTATACATGCTACAGAACTATGTATGTATGCTGCTCTTGTGACAACCTTGGTGTCTACCTTTTATGCAGGAATCTATATCTTCTGGCACTGGGACTGAGTTAAGTGTGGCTTTGCCTTGGTTGAGTGCTTCTAAGTTTTGATGAGCACTGTTTCAGGCCCAGAGATGAGTCATACAGATATTTGTAAGTATGCTATGTAGACCCAAATGCTTAAGGGTAGGAACATATCTAAATACTTACATAATTTCAATATAATATATTATATTGACAGAGAAGCACTACTAATTAAGATGCTCTATTTTATAGATCACCTGCAGAAATACAAGGAGTTACTCTCAGGTATCAGGAGAAACCAAGGCTTTGGCTAGGTACCATTTCTAAAACAGTTTCCTTCAGGTCAAAATTTAGCCAATTAAATTAATACACTTGCTTAAAAAGCCAAGACCTCTGCTAGCATCTGTAGAAAGAGAACCACACAGTTGCCCCAGAGCTAGCAGTAGCTGCAATGGACAGGCATACAGGCAACTGGCAAGTGAATGTTATACATACTGCTGCCTGTGGTTCTGGCAGAATTAAAAGCATTTGCTGTGATGAAATTTTCATTAACAAGTTTCCACTTTGCTCACAAGGGGATAGAAAGCAGTTGTCTTCACTGGAAGAATCTCATCGTGTGATCAGGAAAACATTGGAAAGGAATAGACATAACATGGATGAATTTAATTTTAGAAAAGTTACATAAGGACTGTGGGATATACATGGGAGAGGCTATTCAGATTCTTTCCTCTTCCTGAAAGGAAAAATTTCCTTGTGGTGTAGGCTTAAGGCTCTGGAGTAGGCACACATTTATTTTCAGTTTCTTTAATGTAATTGATACAACAGACTCGGAGAAGGAAGACTAATGGGAGACAGGCAGTGGTGTTGGAGAAGGTAGTAATGACCCAGTGACAGATCTATTAGTGCCTGGCTGTGTCACAGAGACAGGCAAGCAGGGCAACAGCTGTCACAAAGCTGAGAACAGAGCAAGGGAAGGGTGACCTGCAGCAAAACTAGTCTGTGTACTGGGGGGAAAAGATATCAAAAGCCTGATGAGCTACATGTCTTGAAGTGAAGGAATGTTAATATTATTGAAATAGTTGCCTTAGAAGAAGCTTTTCAAGAGAGAAAAGAAGCAATCAGTTGTTAATCACAGATTCATTTTCATCTCCTTTCTCTAAGGATTTTTATAAACAAAAGAGATTCATTTCTAATTCCTTAGCAGAAGAATTCAATAATGTTCATTTTCTTTGTCTAGAAGCTGACATGGAAAATAGATGCTTTAGCCCTCCTCACTTGCTCCAATGCTAGAGAGAGAAAGGAAAATGACACGTCTTATTAGAGCATTCTGACTAATGCAAAGCTGCAAGGTGCATTCACGAATTCTGCTTATGCTGGAGGTTGCGTTAGAAAACCAATAACAAAAACAAAAAACACACACAGAAAGAAGAAGAAAACTATAAAAAGATGAGCAATCTGAGGAAGACTTTTTCCCTTGGGGGTGGTCTGACTCAGAAATGATTAAGAGCTCTAAATGAGAAATTATAGTAAGGAAAAGAGCATCTTGGGGTATCTACAAGCAATTGGCGCAAGTGTAACTTTTAGTTAGGCCAGTGACTAACATGCACATCACTAAGCACATTGTATGGCATGGTGTTCAGGTCAGCTCGTGGTGTGTAGGCTCACACTCTGGAAATCTCCCTGAAAACTACAAAGGTAACGAAGGATGTGCAGGTGGAGGAAGCACTAAAAGTTCAGGAGTAGAATGATAGGGAGTGATGGTGATATAAATCTAATTGGGTTGTATGATACATTGCTGTCCTAGAGAAGCAACAAGTTCACATACTCTGAAAGGATAGCAGATTTCAATAAAATTCAGAACTCTGACAAGATATGGCAGATCTGGGGGAGATAATACACGATGTGCTCATGTTTCAGGCTGTTGTGCTTGATTTATGAATCTGAAGGGATGGTTTGCACTAAGGCAATTGTCCTCTTGGTTTATATGAGTTCAGTACCAAACTAAATATGCTTTTAATTATGGATTTAACACAGCATTTTTTCATTCATCTCAACCAAACTGATAGAATGTCTAATACACATAGTTCCTTGTTTATAGTGTGTTTAAACCTAGTACAACAGGGAAATGAAGACTATAATTTCAGTTGTTTACAACCAAAACTGACTGTGAAACAAGAACACAGGCCCCCAACCTTTTCTTATGGCATACTTTTGTGCAGAAAGATGCATTAGAAAGGAGACATTATTTTCTTGACACCTCCATCATTACTGGAACTCTATTTCATATGTCCATTTATTTTTAAAGGACCAGACCTAAGTTTTACACAACAGTGCAAAACATTGCCTAAAGCTGAGCTTGTAAGCCAGATTACATAGCACTTTAAATAGCTCTTTAAGAACTCCACTGGCTAGTTGAATGAGGGTTGTTTAATATTATTATTATTATTATTATTATTATTATTATTATTATTATTAATGATGGTGATGATGATTATGATGATGATGATGTATTCTTTGTTTTCTGTAGACAGAGCAAAGGTACTATTCGAGACATGAGTCTGGGGAATCACAAAAAAAAAAAAATCAGGCTGAGCAAAGTGAGTTCCCTCCTGCAACTTACTCCTAATCTATCATACCTCACCAATGTCCCCATGCAATTATTAGTACACGAATTAATCATCTGTGCCAAGCATGAAATTGGCACAACTGAGTATGATGTCTCACATTTGCATTTCTCCTTAATTTTTAAGCCTACTTAAAGTGTTCTTTTAATTGAGGGATGGAAGCAGTGAGTATGTTTTAAAGGATAGCCTCAACTAACCCCTTAAGTTATGAACATGTTTTGAAAGATAGCCTCAACTAACCCCTGTAGAACAGCAGGAGTCAGGACTGAGAATCAAGTAAATAACATCCATTGCCATGTCTAAGTGAGCAAAGAAAAGTTAATCAGTTAGACTGAAGAAGCCCCTGTGGTCTAAAACCACACAGCTCAGGAACCAGGATCAGGAGACCTAATATGTGGAGCTATAATTCTTACTTTGACCATGCTGTTGAACAGGAGAGCAGTAGTTGAGGACTCTTGGGGTCATGTCATTCAGTAAAAACAACATCAGGAAAACAATCCCCCTTCCTTAGACAGGATAAATATTATTCTCTCATTTATTGGTGCAAAATGTTGGATTTTTTTTTTTCAAGTATTTAGATTCCTGTGGGAGGACTTCTTTATGTAGCAAAGTGTTGAAGTGCTTCATCCATACAGAAAAAATTAGCTTTTCACCCGGGATGATAATCCTTCCATTCACTCCCCACTGTCTCTTTTCTCTTTGTATTACAGAGTCTTAAAGAACAAGGACTACTCTTTTCCACATATATATATGCAACATCCCTCATCATTCATCTCCCATTTCAAATGGCATCTCTAATTCTAGATGTAGTTAAGCAACAGGAAATTTAAGAACAGCTCTGCAGATGCAAATGATTACTAAGGCCAGTCAGGGACAGAATGAGAAACAGAAATCAGGATTTTCCACTCTCATTTAATTCACGAACTCATACACTTTCCAAGGAAAGGAGCAAGATGTCTTTTGGCAGTATGGCTTTGAACATTTTCTTTAATCTCCAAGTAAAAAAAAAACCAAAAAAACGTATTTTTACTAAGTTCAACCAAGAAGATAAAAATATATATAAAACCTGTAAAATTGTCTCAAGTTTGTGGATACTGTGAGCCTACTAAATGGCTGTTGAAATGACTGTAAGCCTCTCCAGTGACTTCTGTGAACCCTCAGCAAGAACCCGTACGAACTCAAAGCCAGAGACAGACTGGGAAGTTGCGGGGAATATTTTTAGTACACATATCTTGCTCTACCCTGGGATTCTGCACACAGATGAAAGAGGGTTCAAGATAAAATAGAAAGGAAGCTCCCTCCCATCACTTTATTTTAACAGTCAGAGGAATCTGAGAAACATTCCTGTATGAAATAAATCCTATCCTCACTTACACCCATGCAAATGAAAGCAGCATTTGGCTGCAAGACAAGTGTATTTCTTAACTATTTTGAGTGCCATATGCTATATGAGTGCCATATGTTAGCATTTCTTAACTATATATAGCATTTCAAATGGTACGCAGAGTTAACGGAGAGAGCAGCACCCTGATCTCCCCTTCGCCTCTCCTCAGTTCTCTCCTCTCCCCCTTCCTTTCTGTAGCGATGGGTAACAAAGGCACATGGATCCCCTTGTGCACCCAGAAAGGAGATCCCTTTATTGAAGAAGCCGCAGCCCTTAAATACTTTAAGTCTCTACCTGATAGAAGAGATCAAAACTGAAACTGAACAGGAAGAAGGCACCCGTTGTCTGGCTCAGCTGCAGTGCTGCTGTCCACGCGCTCTACCATCCAGTCGGCTCCCTGTTCATACACTGCCCACGCATTCTTCCAGCCTCCCTTCCAACAGTCACTCCCCTGACTCTCCAACTGCCTCTCACCCTTCAACTGACTCCCAGTCACCCAGCCTGCAGCTCTGCTTCCCCATGGGGCCTTCTGGTAAGAATAAGCCTTAACATATCTACAACTATAAACCAAACCCTACACCTTTCCTTTTCTCTTCCTTCTCCACTCCTCTCCTCCTACATTCAGCTTCCTTCATCACACTTCCTACTATTGTTTATTTTGAAAAAACCACACATACACAAAAAAACCAAACCAATCAACCAAACAAACAAAACAACAAACAAAAACAACAACAACAACTCCAAACTCCAGTATTTTGTATTTCTAACAAACCTCCTCCTCCCTTCTTCCCATCTAACATCTGGTTCTATTCTCCCCCTTCCCCTTCTCCATAGAGCATACAGCATGGGTTGCCATTTTGGCAATGCCAGGGGCATGCACCACACCTGTGGTAAGGGCAGTAGCCAAGGGGAAAATACAGTCAGTGATCCCACAACCCCCCACCCCATCGTCTCAGCCTCTACTCTCCTCTCACTCACTGCTCCCTGCCACTCTCCATCTCTTCAGAATCTCTAGATTTCTTCCCTTTTTTAAGCAGTTGACTGAAAGCATCTGTTTCCTGTCAGGGCTAGTTCAGCAGGTATATTCCTCCTGGCTACCATATTATATTTTATTTTAAACCTCCCTTATTCACTTCCCTTTCTTGGCTAACACCAGAAACTAGCTTTCCCCTTTTAAAACACAGTGAGTAGGACAGCCTGACTCTGGCATAAAAACACTTAAGGTTTGAACACTGTGTACTGCAGGTTAAACAGCTTCCACCACACACCTGTGTGGCCTGGCACTCCCAAAAAGAAGAGAGAAACCAAGTCTAAGGTTGTCTCTCTGGCCCCCAGTCTGTATCACCCTTTTGTACAGTCTGGCAATCATAAAGGTACTGGAGAGGCATCTTCTCTTCCAGAAAAGCATACACTATAAAGCAGAAGTGAACTGGCAGTGTCCAGAGATTGATACAACATGGCAACATTGACACTACATAGAAACACAGCCAAGCATAAGAGGTGAAGGAGGAACCTGCACCTGAGGACCTAGAAAAAAAATGCCATAAATTCTGCCTGACTGCAAAGAAAGTATTTGAGATTTTTCATCAGGCTATTGTTTACATAAGCTCCTCTATTTTTGCTGTTGCTTTATTTTGGTTGTGGTAATTAATAATGGGAGATATTTTGATTGTTGCAATGGAACAAACACTTAAAAATGTTTGTTCCTTGTAAGCCACAACTCCACAAATCTAGTCTTGGAAGTAGTGTGGTAAAAAAGGAAATAAATGTTTACAACACAAGGGAAAAGCCAGGCCCACCGTGTTACAAATGACCCTTCACAACCCATACCAAGAAAAGCAGAAAACAACAAGTATCCCAAGAAAGGAATACTAAGGCAGAGTAAAATTCAACTCTACACACAATGAGCACAAAAGTATTTGAAATAATTTTGCAGCACAAATTTATGCTTTTCTTACCATAGATCAAGATCAGTGTGATTCAAGGTGTACGTAGGTTTTTGCAACACATGGGAATAGATGCTCCTGTTTCTACATTAAATATTTGCAGGCTGCTGGTGCCCTCCAAGACCTCTCAACTCCTGATGGCAAATGTGAGCCCACCTAAACAGGCTGAAGTAATAGCTCTGATCCAGCATTCTAATTCAGCTTCTTGCTGCCACCAGAGCCCTCATTTCTCCTCAGGAACTGGAGCCCTTGATGAAAAAAAAAATGTCCTCTATAAGCAGCAGTTGTGGGAAGAGGGAAACACCGCAATATGTTGAAAGCCAAATTGGATTCGTCTCCCTTCAACTGACCCCAATGATTTGTATAATACATCATAGAGCAAGAACGCTCACCTGAATATCATGTTCTATTGAGGTTTAACTTCAATTAATACCTTTCGAGGAATCATATTACATTATATGTAGTTCATGTATTTCCAAAAATTTTGTAATTTGTGGTTTGCAGGTTTTATTGCCTTATAATTATAATCCAACAGTGCCATCCACTGCTTCTCCAAATAAACTTTGCTTACAGCTTCTTCCTGAAGTTGTCTTTCCTAAGTCATGGCACTATAACCTAACAATTTGAATGTGAATACATATAGAGTATATACGAATGTGTGGCCAGATGTGGGGATAAAAAAGAGTAAAATCAAAATTGTAATCTAGTGATGTTCATAAGGGATTACAAGAACTGTAAAACAAGACCTTTCTGGGCTGTATATAACACCACATTTCATAGTTGGAAAAACCACACCCCAAAGTCATACACAGAAAGCTGTGTGTGTAATTGTATAATACTTCTTGAAGCCAAACCAATAAAATAACGCCTTTCCACTCAAACTTTACCCAAATAGAATCATCAAGCCTAAGGGAACAGAACACCCCATACTGTGAAATACCAAGTAATTCTTGCTGATTCTTCGGGATTGCTGCTTTGACTGACAGTGGCCATCACCCCAAAGAACTGTAATTTCAACACTGCAATTTTCTGATATGTCCTGTGATGGTTGGGCCTCCAGATCTATTGAATCATAAAGATGCATTGAAGAAAGTGGAAAGCATGTTCCCAGGACACCACTAATGGTATTGCCTTCCCAGCAGGAAACTGTAAAAACGTGGCTTGAGTTCAATCAAAGCATTGCTATTTTCTCATATGTTGTATGTTCCTTCATGTCATATATCAGATGTTGTACATGCATGTATACATACACATACACATCTTCATAGGTAAATATGCAAGTACTCACACAAACACCAATTTCATGTTCTTCCACAGACACCTATAATAATACAAAGTAGCATTTAGGTGTACGTATCTTAAATAGTTCTTAAAATTTTGCTTCTAGCTCTGTATTTGGGAGATCTACTTAGTATCTTTTAATTTTGTCAAACCAACACAAACTAAAATCTTATGAACATGGCCAACTGAACATTTCTCTTTTATCATTACCATGTGGGCCTACAAAGGTTTTCATGGTAGGACATAAAAGAAGGTACAGGTCAAGCATTCACTGAATCAAAAACTCCAGCAAGTGACCTACAAGGTCATTCCCAATTAGCAAAAGGCATTATTCTCTTTTGTTTTATGTTCAAGTGGAATCTGAATTGGAGGGCTACTAGCACATGCTGCATTAAGCAGTAATTCTGTCTCTGCTGTGAAAACTTGATGCTACAGTAACATGGTTAAGCACAATTCACAGAAGGAAGATTCCAAATCAGTGGAATTAGATTGAAAACAAACAACAAAAAACCACTGCAATTAAGGTTTTTGTGTTATAAAACTTCCCAGGAAGGGAACTACATCTGGAAATGAATCAGCAGCCTTAGTGTCAATAAAAGACAACTAGTACATATGGGTTTACCAACTTTGCAAGGATGCACATGGACATAAACCACATACCAGCTACTAACAAGCGATCTATTGACCGCCTTAACAGGTGACATAAAAGCAAAGATCAATGTATATCTCCATTACACTCCTTGACACCGAGAAGCAGGATGAAAATATACTGTTTAATTTGGTTTCCTAACCCATTTCCTAACAAAATACAACTGAATGATCTATACTTTAAATTGTCGTCTGAAAGCAAATCATGACCAGAAAGGACTTACCAAATATTGTTCCAGGGGATGAGAAAGAACCTGGGTGTGTGCAACTGAGAGCAAAGTGATTTAGTGTAGGGAGTTTTTTTATAACTAAAAGGATCATGTTTATACAAGTATTACTTCTGCCAATACCTCCCACTACAGTAAATTTATCTAACTCTTGAATCACCCATAGCACATGAAAAAAACTACAGACATCTATCTGGACAATTCTGAGCCAAAACTCAGGCATATGGACTTATGTATTCTGTCATCAGGAATAAAGCATTGCAGCACGTTCCTTCTATGGTTCAAAGAAATTAATAAAAATTATGAAATCTTTATTGTCAGCAAAGGGAACTACAAAAGCTGCCTGGGCTTACACTGTTCATGACCACAGCTTCACCATATGCAGTTAAAAAATAGTAACTCTGATTGACAATATTTATTAGTTTTGTTTATGTGAAACTAAAAGGAAGACTTGTAATACACTGTAGAATGTCTAATCTGACACTGTATTGTATACTTGGAGGGAAAACAGTAACAAAATGTGGGCAAGTTCAGTAGCTAAATGCATGGTTTATGACTGAGAAAACTCTTTCAGAACAAAAGCTCTTTTTTTCCTATCATGTACCAGGGCCATGCTTTTAAAAGATGAAACCCAGCATGTTTATGAGACCGTAAAATTTTGGAAAATTATTCCTCAAATACACAGACATATATATACACACCTAACAACTAATGAAAAGCCTTTTCAGTCCCAAAGGCCATGCAGAAAGAAGAAACAGCCTTCCCTTTCTGCTTCTTTTTATTTTGCCAGTCAGACAGACAGACTCTTTATGTTACTCAACTATTCTCAGTGAGAAGAGTGGCAAAATGCTACCACAGCCATGGCAGAAAGCACACTAATGCAGGCATGAATCCAAAGGTCACATCCTTAGATGGCCTCAGCTGGAGCAGCTCTGTGGAAACTGAAAAATGAGAAACTGAAAAATAAGCCCAAAAAATTTCCACAGATCTTCAAAGGTTCATGGATGACATGGCTGGCAGGGATCTGAAGACACTATTCAGCACATATTACTGACCAAAGGGAGGATCACATTTCCTTAACCAAAAGTCATTAGCTATTAAATACAATGGTTCGGGAACATTCTTCAGCTCATTCCTAAAATATGCCAGAAGCAAGAGAGATTTAAGGAAATGCTTCATTCCCCTTATCTTCTCTTCAAAATACTCTCTGCTCACTGCCAAGAGACTCTGGGACAGAAGAGTTCTGCTCACCTGCTCTTGTCCTCTCTCCTGAAAAACTTCGGAATAGCCTCTTTAAACATACTTTGTCCCTGCCCGTGGCTCTGGAGTTTATAAGTTCTAATGCAAATCTTTCACTCTTTCATCAACAGAGTATGCAATAAAATCTCAAAGGCCACCAATATAACAAAGCCAGACTGGTAAAATGATTAATTTATGTACAGAGAGATTACAATCTATCCATAACGAGGCATCCAGTGTGTGCTCACAATCAGATCCAGCAAACAGATGTTGGGTATAAAGGCACATGAGAAACTAAAGTTCAGAGGAAAAGACAAGTGGTGCCAAGGAAATCATTTATTTTTCTCCTTTTTATAAATATTCAGGGAGATAAAAGTTCTCCTTCCTATATCTGGGAGATTACAGTGCAAAAAGCTATAAATAAGTGGGAGAAGTATTCCTGTCACTTGACCATTATCATGCAACAGCTACCCTTTGCTTTCAGCAGAAGGCAGCCTAGCTTGTAAGGAGCTGGGGCTGCTTTGTCTAAAAAGCTAGCATACAGAATGCCAAAATCTGTTCTCAGATACACCTGCATGGGTCACTCAGCTAAAAATTACACAGTAATGTGGCTTAATCTTCCCAAGGACCAAAGATATTACCATGTCAGTGCCAGGCAGAGGAAGACAGTCCACAGAACAATGAAACAGCAGTTTTTAGCTGGAGAAATAACCTCCCATGGAGTAACTTTTCTCTTTTAAACCCCAAGCAGGCAAGGAATCCATGGCAGGGCAAGCCTTATATTATCAATGTCAGTGACAGAGATCTGGCCTTTTAACCCATTATCCAGCCCAGAACCTTTATGAAGGTCTTCAGTTGGCAAAGAAACAATCACTAGACAATACCTGCACCACACTGATACTCAGTCTGCACAGCTGTGCTTTGGACACATTGCAACTCAAGACAAATTAAAGATTGGAAGCTCACAGTCTGCTTCAACACACAGGAATACAAACTTTCAGGACTCATCTGCACTTTCCAGGTTGCATTGAAACTGTGAATGGTAATTGGACCTTAGGTCATAAGGGTGGGCTTTGTGTGGGATTTGAGCTGCGTGGTTACCACTATCCGCCCATATCTGACAAAATTTCATTCATTCTGTGATCTAGACTTGCAGTTTCCATGAAGGTCATACAGCATCTGTCACCAAGGGATTTCAGGTTGGCACTTACTTCCGTCAATGCCCCATGTGACAGCACCGTGAAGAGGCTACCCTCAGGATAAACCTTTTAGTTTAAAATATGTGTTTCCTCCTCAATGCTGCTGTAGGAAGTGTTCTTTTTTTTTGCATTGCTATATCCCCAGCATTTGTACAGATTTATATCCTGCTCCAATATATTTTTCAGTCTTATAGCTGTCAATGAGGATCAAGTTTAATCTTTATAACAAGCTACCGTACATATGCCTGGAAACTACAGGCAACGTGCTCAAGTCCACACGTGTTAAACAAAATTACTCCAAACGTGTTTTCCTCTCCTTGGCACTTTTTGGGTGTTGTCCTTTAAGCTTTGGTAGACGTTGTGCAATTTGTTGTTGCTGTGGGAGGGATCTGTTTTCATTAATATGGTATAAATGCGCAACTATCAGGAGTCTGAATAGTGGAAAAGGAAGGGCTGCTCCACTTTGCTATCTCAGGAACTACAAAGTCCCTCTATTGTGCCAAATTTTATCATTTTGCAGAGCAACACTATAAATTTCTCACACTCACCCATCTTATAAGGCAGCCTTTTTATGGAGAATGGAAAGTTAATAACAAGTTCTCCCTCAGGTCAATAAAGGGTGTACACCTGCCTTTGAGTTTGACAAATTTCATTTTTATAAGAACTGAAACAATAGGAGAATATGATTAATTTATAAAGGAAATATCAGCTAAGCATCATAGGTAGGAGAAAATTTCTGGCGTAGAACTTAGACTTCTTGCTTAGAGAAATAAAGCACAATATAATAGCTTCAAACATTGAACACAAATGGTGGTTTTAGCTATATGAAAACAACTATGATTGTATCAAATTTTTTAAAAATTAGTTTTAGGATGTTTCTGATAGGGGCTGTGGATAAATAATTATCAAAATGAGATTTCATGGTAAGAGGACTAATTTCATATCTGTCAATTACTGAGAAGAATAAATGGCTTGATACTGTGACCTTTCCTTTCTGGTGTTCTACAAATCCTGCTTTAGACATATAATCAGCTTCACTTACACATGCAATTCCAGCAAGTTCAGTGGAAATGTAAACAATGTTTGATTACTGTAGGGGAAAGACTCTTGTCACTCCTTTGAATCTGAATAAAAGTTTACATTTACTGAAAGTTAATACCATCGTAGATGATTTGGTTCATTATATGAATATTGTACCATTACCCATCATAAAAAGTAACCACTGGCATTTTCCAAATCTCAAAGTCATTTAGAAGATCAAATTTCCTTTATCTGAATCATTGACAAGAAGTCACGCACTCCTAAGGCCTTCAGTTAGTTTTGAAAAGTGGAAACAGACTAGTTTCTTCTGGACCTTAAAGAAGTGCATTTTCACTAGCAGAAATATCATT
This sequence comes from Chaetops frenatus, assembly GCA_013400775.1. Lineage (NCBI taxonomy): Eukaryota > Metazoa > Chordata > Aves > Passeriformes > Picathartidae > Chaetops > Chaetops frenatus. Next base: position 212,262 of record VZTR01010381.1, on the reverse strand, counting down.
AAACAATTGGCAGGTTTTCCTTTTTCTGTATTTCCCTCTTAAACTGCAAGGGGAAAAAAAAAGGTGTTAAGGAACCTTTAAATAATATTTTACCATAAAGGGTTATTTTCCTCAATATTTGTATAAATGCATATACAATGAGAAATAGGCACCAAAATTTCAGGTGAGGCATACTGCAATCTATTGTTCTGATCTCTCCTTTCTGCAATGTTACTTGAAAAAAAAGTGACGATATTTTTTTAAAAATTATGACATTTATAGAAAATGTTAGTCTTGCATTATATGACTATGTGAATTACACCAAACTTGTAAGAACTTGCTCTGTTATATCAAAATATCACTGATGTCATTAAGGAGGGATGGCAGCTGCTCCAAGTGTAAAATTGCAACAGAGTCCCCAGTGGAATCTCAGTTTAGACCCTACCAAAACATTCCAGTAAAAGGGGGTTTCTCTTGTGCAAACACAAGAGGAATGGCAGAAGAAGAAAAATTTTGTATAATCAGGACTTATTGTCATGTTTCCTGTTTGGAAAATGCTGGCTTTATTTTTCCCTGAAAAAATGTCCAGCTTCTACTTCCACATTCAAGACCTACTTTCAGTTTTGAAGTGGGGGAAAAAAGAAGCAAATCCATGGTATGTAGGGCAAGTTTAGATGCTTCCTACCAGGCTGCTGCTGCAAAAATCAATTCCATACTGCTTTCAGCAAACTTACCCTGTTTAGCCAAGTTCCCTTTGTAATAAGGATTCAGGATTTTCAAACAGTCATTTTTTCATATCAGTTTCCTCCCAATGAATTTCAACTTCCTTGTTCATTTTCAGTCAGGTATGACAGAATGGTGGGTGTGAGATGAGTGAAAACTGGCATATGGATCCTATGTGGGAAAGGTTGCAGCACATGCATTTACAATACATTAGAGGATACAAAGAGTAGACACATGGAAATGAGAAGAGCAAGTGGGGAAACCCTTTAGAGAGCAGTCTGTGGTAAGCAAGACTCTGTGGGTTGTGCAATTCATGAACTACTTGTTTTATGAAATATGGATTAGACTTGGCCTTTGTATCCATATAAACAATTTAGATCCTTCCCTATTCTTTGGAGTTGGGCATCACTGCTTTGTCTTTTCTTGGATTAATTCAATATTTCACATGCTATTAAAGGTGAGTCTCAAGTAATATGTGGTGGGCTTATGTACGTCTAACTAGGAATTTGCTTGGCATTAACATTTGCAATACTCCTTTTCAAGGGCTTGTAACAAAAGGCTAACACAGGTAATCACACAGCCTTTTCAAATCAAGATACTGGTCTACACTAGCACTGAGAGCAAAAAATACTATCAGCAAAAAAGTTTTATAAGAGAAGTTAAGACAAAAGATAAAGTAAAA
>VZTR01010381.1:176218-207320 GCA_013400775.1 Chaetops frenatus | reverse complement strand
GCCACTAAAGGAGCAGGCTGTCTAACTTACACTGTCCTCTTCATCACTTTTCTGCAGGACCAAGACCTCTGCTGAACTCTTTTTGTCAGATTATCCTCCTGATATTCCTGGCAGTTCCTCTTTTGGCTGGCTTCACCAGCCATCTGTCCCCATCTCTTTTTTTTTAAATCTGAATAGATTCAGATGCTTTCCTGCACTCAGATTAATTTTTGAGCACATCAGCCTGTGTATTTCACCTTCCATAATTCAAACGAGGATCTTACCTCAGATATTATCTGCTGCTTTTAAACTTGGCATTGTATTACTAACACAGCTTACTAATGGAGACTTTCTAAAAACAGTAACTCCTGGTGCCTACAGTTGGATCTCTGTAGTCTCAGTGCCCTTGGAAACCAGGCCCACCCTGCCCTAGATGAAGAACTAAAACTAATGCTCAGAATTCAAAAAGCAGACTTGGGTCATCTTCACGCATAGACCAGTCACCTCATCTTTGAAAGAAGGAATCATCAGATCTCAATCTCATGGGCAGCTGAAAACATTGACACACAGTTCTGGTAGACACGGGACTGACTTTGGATTCTAGGATAGGGCAAGTTCAGATGGCAACATTTTGAGTGCTGGCAGCCTCTATATTAGTACTGCAAGTCACACAATGCATCTCTCTTAGCTTTTCCATTAACTGACCACCCATTTGCATGTAACTAATGGCCCCCATAAACAACTTAGAGACTTTCAGTCCTCTTGGTTATATTTGTATTTTTCCTTAATGGTCAAAAAGCTCAAAAATCAGAGGGATGATAGATAGATACAAGCATCTTGATACTAACCTCATTTAAAGTTCCAGGCTGGGATTTTGACAGGATATTATGCTTGAATCCCACTGAAATGGCAACAGAGTATCTCACTCTCCTAAAGCGCACAAACTCCTTTTTCAAAAATGACAAAACCAAATATGATAATAGTTTTTATAAGTCTAATTTCTTTCCAAAACAGTGTGAACAATGATACCATGATGCTGGCATGGCTGAAGATGTAAGAAAATCAATGTTAACTTTAAACTGCCATTGTTGTTACTCCAAACCCTTAATTTTTCCAGTCACACTGGTTTGATACATTGGGAAGAACGGTTCCAGTGACAAAGCCACTGCTGACATTTAAGCAGCTGGTAATACTTTTGCTCTTATAATAATACTTATAATACCTTTGCTTCTGAAAAGCTGAGATAGTTGGGGTGGTTGTTGAGGAGGCTGTGGGGAGACCTTACAGCAGCCTTCCAGTACCCAAAGGGGGCTTACAAGAAGGCTGGACAGGGATCTTTTCTGCAAAGGCATGTAGTGATAGAAAAAGGGTAATGGCTTTAAGCTGAAGAAGGATAAATTTAGATTAGACATTAGGAAGGAATTCTTTACTGTGATGCACTGGAACAGGTTGCCTCATTCATGGAAGCATTTAATGCCAGGTTGGATGGGGTTTTGAACAACCTGGTCTAGTGGATGGTGTCCCTGCAATACAGGGGATTGGAACTAGATGTTCTTTAAGGTCACTTTTAACCCAAACCATTCAATGATTCTATGATCACCACTGATGCTTTTATCCTATTCCTTTCAGGCTAAGGAGCATCCATAAAGACTGTATTTTATAGTGTAAAACGTGGGGAAGGAACCCTTCCACCTTTTGCCCATGTGCAAATTTTACAGTTTCATTTCTGCATCTTTACAATTTCTTCCATCCAACACTTAGTCCAGCCAGGAGGGGAAGGTAAAAACATAATGTAGGCTGCTTGCTTAGCTGAGCCCAACACGTAACCTACAATTTCAGATTCAAGCAATAGCAATAAACAGCCATTGTGGACAGGAACGATTACATAACAGCAGATGAGTTCAGGATGAGGAGAGAGGAACTTTCCTTCATAAAGGAACATGAACTCAAAAAAGGTGGAGATTTTACAAGGAAAGATTAAAATACAAAATGAATACCCTTTGTTTCTTTGCCTCAGAACTCATCCTCTCCAGGCTTTGTTCTGCAGATAGGAAGTAGGAAACAAAAATGAAAATATTTCTGGCATGAACAGAGAGTTAAGAGAAAAAAGACAGGGGGAGGGGGGCAGAATGACTGCTAAAAGTCCATATTTCCACATCTGCTTTCAATTATACTTATGTCAAGTCATTTTATTATTTGACAAACCCAATCCAAGGAATTAAGCTTTTGTCGGATGCCTTGAAATGTCATTAAGTGTTCATACACAAACACACACACAAATAAAGTCACGTTTTCCATCCAATATAAACGTGATTACAATCCTGAAGGAGAACAGGAGGAGCAAGATGTTACCAACTTGCAAACCACCACTTCCCACTCTCTTGCCAACTTTTTTCCTCTCACATAAGGCCAAAGCCAGGGTGAGGTCCCCCTTTCTCCAGCGCAACCCCGGGTACATGAGCTGGGACCAGCAGGAGGAGGAAATGGGGGAGTAAGCTCTGCCCAGACAAGACTGGGAAGGAGAAGTGGAGAAGTGTCCATTTACAAGCTATAATTTTGTCAGCCATCCAAATTTGGTTTTAAATTAAATATTAGCAATAAACTCAGAGAGAAAAGATTTCCAAAATGCATGACAAAGGAAGTGCAGGGAGCATATGTCTTTTCCACAACTCAGCAGATGTCTCTCTTCCCGTCCCAATTATCCCAGCCCATCCATTTAAGGTTCTCCATACTTTTAAGAGCTGGAGCCTTCAAACTGCTGTTTGCATATTAGCTCCAGAAGAAATCCCCATGGAACTTTTGATGCTTTTACACAACCCGAAGTACGGCTTTGGTGGAAGGAGTGGAAGTGTTCAACACGTTCTGAAAAACAATCGGACCCAGTGGATGTGCCTCTCACTAGAAACCCCAAAATGGGGATTTGACACCAAGGGTCACCAAGTCACTTTAAAAAAAAAAATTAGGAAAATAAAAACCAGAAAAAGATTTTCCTCTGATCACCTAATTTGTAGCTCATTTTAGAAAACACCATTGCTTTACTGCTCAACAGGATTGTGATCTCATGATAAGAGCTGAGGAAATTAAATCTCTGTTTCTTTTGGCATTTTCTCATTTCTGGATCTGCAGGCTTGGTGATGTTTTTCACTCTTTGTGCTGATATTACTGCAGACAATTCTCTGACTTTTCAGTATCTTATCAAAGGAGCAGCCTGGTGAGTCCACCACTGTCACCTATTTGGGCCATAAAGCATAATCCTGAAGGTTTTCCTCCCTCTGCTCTACAGACTCTGCCATGCAAACTTTTCCTTCAAGAATTTTTTGACAGAATAAGGTCATAAGCAGTTCTTTCTAGAATGACAGTCAATGGTTTGCAAAATGATATTTTCAACCATCAGACAGCTTTCTTTTATACAGTTGTATGTAATCTATTTTGTTCTCCTTGTAAGTATAGGCTGAAAGTCTTCTTATGCTAATATAACTCCAGGTCCCACGTCCCAGTCTTTGTTCCCTCGATTCCGCATGCCAGCTCCAGATACCATGGTGCTCATGCTTTTATTTTTCCTGCCTTTTCACAGTGACCCATGAATATTTCTCTTCCCATATCCTAAGTAACATACATGAAGTCCAAGCTTTGACAGACATGTTTATAACAACAAATTGAAGACGTGACTGCACTGCACATGGAACAACAGGATTAATCATAAGCAGTAAAATACACATCTTAGCACATGATCCTTAAACATATCCCAGTGATACTGCCATCACATCTGTAGTATAAAGCATCAGGATTTTTTTTAAATCAATTCAGGTTTTAGCAGAAGAGAAGCCCTAGAAATCCAGTCACCTGAATGAGTAAATAAACAAATATCCAAGAAATTGTCTTATGTTGGAAATTTAAAAAGTCTATTAGTTTTTCTAGAGGTCTTTTCTAGACAAAAGTGTGGGGGGTGGAGGGGGAAGACCAAATTCAGGGGACATGATGAAAAATGAGGACATGGGCACTGCTTTAATATACATCTAATTTCATTAAGAATAGGAGCATTCAAGTCTAAGATTTTAGAAATTATTAGAAGGAGTAATTGCTTCTTGTTTGGTTCGGGTTTTTTTAATTCTAGTTGGAGAGGTGAGAAGACTTATCCCAAAATGCATGCTTAAATAATATGTTTCTCTCAAAATCCAAGTGCCTCTGATTCAGGACTTAAATAAGGACTTCAAAATTACCTGTCTAATCTTGTAAAATCTGGCTCTAGATCTTAGCCTATAACGTGGTCTGTCCATCCAGAGGTGCTTTGAGGTCTTCCAGACAGACTGGAAAAGTTCATCCAACTTCTTGAAAAAAGTCACTGTAACAGCACAATTTGTACCTTCTCAAGAAAGCTCCAAATGAAAGGAGCTTCCTTGTGAAAGATTTTAATTAGTCAGGAGACAATGAACATCAGAAACTTGTTGCAGTGCAACAACCCACACACTTTTGTTGATGGGAAACATACAGAACAAATGCATTTATTTTCACTTTTGGACTTTTTATATATCCTATCCCTAATTTCATCATGTGTTCTTATTTTTAAAAATTTAAAGAGGCTGCAAAGTCTTCAGGATAGAGAAAGTATCTGGACTATGCTAGACACTGTCCACACAAAGCCTCCAGACACTAATAGAACAAGAATAAATGATTGTTCTAATAAAAATTACAAAATATATCAGAAGTGGGGGACCAGGAATTACTTAGACACATGGAACAATTGGAAGTCGTTTACCATACTTCGGATGCTTGTGTGTTGCAGAAGTCTTTCTCTGGTTACAAATACTCTTGGTTTTGACTGGAAGAAGAGAGGAAGAGGTAGCAATTTCCAGTGTGCTCTTGCTGATTGTGCTCACACCGTTTATCTCTTTTGACTATTGCATAAACAATGGTTGAAAGCAAAAACACAGATCAGGGGTAGGTTTGAGACACTTAATTCCAAGATGCCTCTACATTCTCAGGCTGCAAGCACCAGAATGCATAAAAATACTCAGAGAAGCTACTTGAACACTAAGAGAGGAAAGGAAGATGAAGCAAGAGGCAGGGGGGTGAAATACCAAACCAAAAACCATCAGACAGAGAGTACAGCAACAGAAGCCCTGGGTGCAAACATGGTCTGTAATTGTCTGTTGGGCAATATGGCACGAAGGCTTTCTTTGTGACAAAAAAAACTGAACTGGGGGGTGGGAGACAAAGGGGGAGCTCTGTTTGTGGGTTGCATTCCTGTAATAATAAAGTCATGACTCACTGAATGACTGACAAAATTATAAATTAAATGGTGGTATAGTGAGTTATCTCACACCTACTTTGGAACGCAGTCAGGAGGAAGAGTGTTTTTAAAGAGACGAACAAATAGTCACTGCATAACTAGAATTAATGGGGAATTAAGTCACAGTAAACATTCATGGTGTACTTCTCAGTTTTGGTATGATCTTCTATACAATATCACATTCATTCAGGAGTATGTGCAGGGGAGGATGGTTCCAGAATTCCTCTTATTACAGCAAGGATTAGTGGTCTCACTTTACAAAGTAAAATTTAATCAGCAAAGCTAAAACCCGTTGAATTCAAGGACTTGCATGAATTCTTCTCCTGTGCTTGAGAGAACTCAGTCTTTAACTGAAATAAAGTGCTGCTGCTCCACTATAAAAATGCAGCACTGCTACCCTATTCCAAGTGAGGATGTGTCTGGGTCACACCAGGAGAGCCTGGAGATGAGTCCTTTTCAGGGACCCAGGCATGGCAGATGAGATGTAACAGGGCAAACACAACTTAACTGGATGTAGCCCTTCTCTTTTCCTTTAATCTCTTGAAGCCAAAGTTAGAGGGTGGTGATTATCCAGGAAAAAAAGATAAAATTGGGAAGAGAGCATTTGGAAGAGCTGTCAGAAATTAAATGTTTGCACAGGACACGGTGTTTTAGAGGTGGTTCAACCCAGCTAGACCGCTAACAGACAGGAAAAATCTAAGTATCCTGACCTTTAAGAGCTACTTGCCAGCATCTTTAAAATGGATGAGTTTGTATAGTGAATTCTCTAGCTCCTAGCCCTGTTAAATAAACAGTGATGAGAAAATGGGCCAAGATGTGGGATGCTGAAGAACTGTGAAGACAGTTTGAGGGCAAAATGCAAAATAAAATGAAAACCTAAAAATGCAGACAGCACCCTATTTTTAGAAAATGAACATATTCCCTTGTGCCTGTAACATACAGTGACATCAAGGAAACTTGGTGGTCCCAAATATCTCTTGGTACCTATTTTGCAGCCATGACTATTTACATACAAGTGAATTGGCAGAAGTGACTTTCCATGTTGTTCTCCCTAAGCGATTCGAGTCATATGGGGATGAATGAGGTTTTTCTCTCAAAGAAAACAAGTCATTTGACAAGAGTGGCAGCAGAGGCTATCAGTCTGTAATAAGATCTGGAGCAAGCCATCTTATTGACTTCCCCAGCATGATGACAACAGCAAGCACTGGCAGTGTGCCTGTCATGACTCCAAATTTAACAAGCACTGCACCAGGAAACACTTCTCTTCTGCATGTTCTTGGTCAGGACAGATCCTGTCTCCAATGACATTCACATGCATTTTTCAGCCCATAGCACTCCAGCTTATCTGCAGTACTTATGTCTCCTCTCACAAGGCTAACACCTCAGATGTATTCATTTTCCATGCTTTTAACCCTATTTCAGAGTAAGCTAGTTGGAGAGATGCAAGGACCACTGTCCAGGTAGTCATCTGGAAGGCTGAACCTCTGTCACCCCCATACAAGGCCAGTGCCCTGTCAATTGAATGTTCTTCATCTCAAGTTTAATGAAACTCAAGCATTTCGGGAGACCATCCCACCAGATTTGCTTACCAGCCCTACAAGTAGAATATAATCTTTTGAAGTGGAGCTTTATTCTACAGAGTGCAACAAAGAGCACTCTGGTAGTCAACACACACATTTCTAATTGCATATACAGTACTGTGGTCTCTCTTATGAATTGTGGGGTCAGAGGTTTCTGGTCTAACCCTAAAAAGCAGAATAGCTTCAAATAGGGCAAGGTAGACACTATTTCTGCATATTCATTTATTAAATTTTTCTGTCCTATAGAGTCCTGTAAATCTGTCTTCACTTTTCACTAAATAGGAATATACTTTAAATTTTCTGCTCTAAAACAGTAGGCATACAAACAATAATCAAAGACTAACCAATGCCCTATAAATTTAGACACTAACTCGTTCAACAGCAACCTGTGTATGTCTCATTTTCTTAAACAACTAATTTTCTATTAGTGTAGTTAGAATTTTGGGTCAGAATTCCAATTGGGTTTTTTTTCTTACCATGGTCTTTTTCCTTTACTGCCTCTTAAAAGATGTCAGGAAAGCCAAATGAAAGCTTCAGTTAGCTACTCTATCAACTGAATAATGAGGCTGGCACAAATGAACAGAGATATTTTGGGGCTCTATAAGCAGAACTAGAACCAGAATCCAAGTCATAATTTTGTTTGCTACATCCTAAGCTGTTGCTAAGGAGATAAAGGTAAAATTCATAAACTCATAGAATCACAGAATGGTTTGGGTTGGAAGTGACCTTAAAGGTCATCCAGTTCCAGCATGCCTTGCCATGGGCAGGGACACTTCCCACTAGACCAGATTGCTCAGAGCCCCATCCAACCTAGCCTTGATCTGGTCCTATTACTATCTCTATAATTATAAATTTGCTGATGCCAGCACAGTGTCTAGTTTTCACTTGCACGAACATTTTTTATTAAAATTAGAACCAGGTAAAGCCTAGAGCTAGAAAATCATTCAGTGTGTGTGCTATAGGTGGTTATTGACTTTATTGTTCCCTTGCTGGTACAAGTGAAATATGAAGAATAGGAATAAGGATCCACGCCATTCCAGTTCTTAGATCCAGGCTTAAAAGTATGTGTACTTAGAACCTGAGGACAGCTCTGTTTCAATGCCAAACCAGTAAACTTCACACTCAGAGCAAGACCTGAACTTGGAAAGGCCGTGCTGGATGCTTTCACCCTGCCATTAGGAGAAGAAGAGGAGAGGCAGCTCAAGGGGCTGCTTGGGACTTAATATTTAAGGGGATTGCAGGGTAGGAGACCCCACGCAGGGGGATCCTGCAGGGTGGCCAGTACCCTGTAATTCACCCAGATGCCAGATGCCAGCTTACCTGATGCATGTGCCAGGTTACTACATTCTCCCACAGTGCTTCTCCTTCTCTCTCTCTTTTGCACTCCAGCATGCAATTTCTCTGCTAACACAGGCTGCTGGTGCTCTACGCTGCATTAAGCAGACTCCATCACTGTGCTCCAGCTTCCTGCTTGGGATGCAAACATTTTCTGGTGCCTGCAAACAAGAGCAGCAGTTCCAATGCTAACAGCAAGCCAGTGCTTCTCTAAATCAAAAGCCTGCTGCCAAACCAAACAAAAACACCCAATGTGCAAACACTTGATATCCATCAGGGAAAGTGGAGGAAAGAGACATTATCTGTCATTTCCCTCTGTATTCTGTACAGCTATTAAGCAAATAGTGGGTCTATTAGTAATATAAGAAGCACTTCCAACTCTAAAGACTGCTAATGACCAACTGCACCACTCATCTGTAGAACACTGTTAAATTCAGTTTCAGATGCAGATTGCCACACAAGTGTAAAGACTACACGCTGTAGGTGCTTATTTATGTTTTGCATAATACAGCAGATTCCTCTCAGCCCATCCAATTTTGTGACTCTTGAGAGTTAAAATTCCCTTTTTTTTAAAAAATCACCTTTTCTTGCCATCCAAAGGGACAGGATTCATGAACGCAAAGGCAGTCTCACTGTCAGATCTACTTGAATAAAACGTACCTAAGAAACTTTTCGAAGTTTCTCCTAAAAAATCCCTATGAACCTGAAAGATCAAGTTTTCTGTAACTACTTTTTAGGTATGACACTTGTCAAAAATCTGAGGAATGTTTAGAGCAAATTGGGAGCATTTGGATAAAAAAGGTTTTCAAGAAACTGTACTGATTTGCTGAATCAGCAAGAATACATGGACAAATGGCAGCTTTGGACTAAGCACAAATCTTCCTGGTTTTGACCAGAAGCTAACTTTACAGACTCCCCATATAGCTCTTCATAAGGACACTAGGGAGCTGGCCTAAGCCATGTTTGCCTCCTTCAGGCCACAGACACACGGACAGACTTCATACACCACTCACTTAGTCTGGACACCTGTCTGTACTCAGGCAAAACTCTGTGGCTTATTCCTGTGGGAACTTTGCTGCATTGCTAATCAAGCATGCTCACTGTGTCTCCTACAACACAGGTAAAAGCCCCACATCTATACTAGGAGACAACTGTCTTGCTCTTTGTGAGGAAAAATAAACAAATAAATAAATAAAAGTTTTTTAGAAAGGCCTTGGATTCAATCCCATGAAGAGAACATATCTATTTAATAAAATTAATTTTTAAAAAAATAAAATCTCTGAAAGTTTTAATAAGAATGAAAAACTGATCTGTCTTCGTAATCCTGTTGTTCTGCCTGAGCCAGATCTTGGGATAAACATAGATATCCCACAATATGATTTTTACAAACAGCATTCACAAATCCAGAACAGATGAAGCAAATGGCAGCATATTCTACTGGGTTCTGTGGTGAAATTCATATGCAATACTGTGAAACTTTCTTGCCTGTAGCATGTCTTTCTAATGATAAAATGTGTATGTCCTATTTTGTTTGTTTTCAGAGAATGGTGCAAAAGAGAGGGAACAAATTACATTTTTGGTCTAAAGGAAAAGTGTTTACAATAATCTACTTAGTAACAGAGGTTGCTATGAATACATCAGACCATCACTACCCTCTCCAGGCTGCATCTTTGCAGAGGCAGCATGCAGCTCAGAGCCTGCACAGCAGGCTCTCACCATCCCCACAGGGATCCCTTGCACTTGAGATGTGGTCTCTCTCTCCAGGACATCCACTCCCCTGCACTAACAAAACTGCCAGCCAGCCAAGGCAGCTTGTCAATCTGGACAGTGGGATTTCCTCCAAAGCTTCATTCAGACTTCAGCGCAGGTCCCCCAAGTAACCACAGATCTCACCACCACTGGTCAAAGGCAAAACCCATTTCTTTCTTTCTCTTCATCACATTGGTACACATGAACATATTCTCAGGCAAATGGAAGTGCCTCAGCAATTTCAGCACAAGGAAAGAAAATGGTGGTTTAAAAAAAAAAAAAAGGTCCTAAAAACATATGTGTACATGCCTGCACATAAATAAATACATTGGGAGTATGCAGGTATTCCAGCAGCAAAAACCACATAATTACCTCGAAGTGTAGATAGGCCACAACTCTGGCCTAAGTGATGAAATTTAAAATCTGCCATTACAGAACAGTGGCCTGAAACATTATATAAGTGACGTGAGTTAAGGATGGAGTAACAGCCTTCACACTCAATTTCCTAGCTTTCCTTGGTTTGCATCACACCCTAATGTTATTTCAACATTGGATTTTGTCCTCTAAATTAAATGTACAGTAGGTGTTTTGTATTTAATTTCCTTACAGTTTTTTCCCCTCCTAACGGAGAAAGAATGGAAGAGATTCATGAAAGGTTATAAAACACACATTGTGTACTGGAGAGGCTGGAGTAGCTCTTTTGGAGCCTTTTCATTCTCCTGGGAAAATATGTAATTAGGTAGTTTTTTAACATGTGTATTATATACTGAATTACATGTATTTATATATTTCTCAAAGGAATATTGCTTACACAATAGCCCAGAGCAACTCTTTCGGAGCCATTTGGGTCTATCATGTAATTATGTACTTAAGACCTGTTTATAGTAAATTTTGCTGTGCCTACATAGTAGCTTTTTATTTTTATTTAAGATGAATTTTAAGGCTTGTGAGGTGTGCTACACTGACAGCCATAGACACAGCAGGCTTCTGTTTATTTACAGAAGGGGAAAACACAGGTAACAAAGATGTCTGTGGACATCCTCAGACTACCCCTCCAAAATTTATCTTATCTCTGACTTTGGGAACAACTCTCCAAAGTAGGTGGTAAATGAGTCAGTATTCAGATTTCTTAGCAATTTGTTATGGCAGGTTTGGGGATGAGGACATCCATCCGCCTGGAACTGGACTAATACCAAAAAATTATTTCACATAGGCTGCTAAGTATTTGCCATCTGCTAATCTGCAATTTATCTCATTTCATTTTCTCTTCTTATATTGGGAAAAAAAAAAACACTTGGAAGTTGGATTGCTGTAAGAATTTAGGTGCTGTGAATCTGACATAGGCCCTATGGAAAATGGTAATTAGATATGTTTGTACTCTCCCAAGATACAGCTTTTTGATTCTTTAAACATCAGAAAGAATTTAAAGGTTCTGTGGCTTTTTCCTTTCCTGGAAAGAAAGAACGCATAAGCCAAAATACTTTTCTGCTGAAATCATAAACAAACAAACTCCCTTTACTCCTCCAAATATGCTAAATGACAATGTGATCCTGACAAGAAAGCACGGTGACAGCTGTAATGTAAATGTGTGGATATATGTAATTTTACATCACTTGAAGTCCTAAGAAGGAATAATGGCTTTCTCTGAATGATAGAAGCTGAATCATCAAGCAGTAGTGCTCGAAAAATAACAGACTTTCTTAACAAAATATAAACTTGATACCAACTCTGAAACTAGTTTGATACCTCCCCTCCCAAAAGTAATTCCATTTTACTTGGACTTATTTTTCTTTTTAAACTATTTTGGTTATTTAAGATGTGTCTGTCAGAGTTCTGTTTGTTGTTTCTTTTTTTAACAGTCTTGTTTTAAACAAAGCATAAGAAAATATTTTTCAAAGATGTTGAAGGAATTCTGCATTTCTCAAGTAATGCTTTTTATTTAAAACATTGAAAGAGGCTTACCCAATTTTCTTTCTTTAATTAAAACACGACTGGCATTCAGCACAATATGTGAAGTTTTAAAACCTTCCAAAACTAATTTTTGGGAAAACCTTATATACATAGAAAAGCCTTCATCACAGGCTCCTAAGGAGCATTCAAGAGCACAATATTTGGCTTCAGCTTCCCCCTTTTCTTAACACCATCCTGTGGGGGAAATTCATGAAAAGCAAGGTTAATGATGAAGGTCAGTACCAGAAATGTTTGGCGGCCTTTTTTTAACTCTGTCAGGGCAGTGTTCTCCAGCAGAAATGTTGTACCTTTTCCTTACTGAGGTCCATCAATGGCACAACACAGAAACACACCACGGACAATGTGAAGACAAGACACATTCCCTACCCTACACTGAAGGATTATATGATGTGCAAGGAAAAGCAATCAAAACCAAGGGAAAATTACTATAATTGACACACTGCTGACTGTGTACCACTGCAATCTTTTTTAAGGTTGTCTTTAGCTATGCATTTTGCCAGATTAACTCTCAGTACAGAAAGTACCTTTATGCATAGAGTACACATTTCAGCAAGTTACATCTGACTTAAATCAAAGCTACCAAAGTACTACATGTCAATCTGCTTCCCAGGAGGCTATTTCTGTGCCTGCTTCAGCTTTTTCTCCTCAGCAGTTTCTGCAGTAGAAAGGCCCACCACCAAGTTTACAGGCATTTACTTTTTGAGTTTTAGGAAAGAGAGAAGTGCCTAAAATATCACTGAAAAGTAAAGGAACAAGCCTGGAAAATTTCAGCTTAAAAGCCAAAGATTTCGAATTTAATTAGTGACAGAAAAGAATGGGTAAAACCAGAGAGACTGTTAAGTTTCATGGGTGCCGTCATTCAAGAGGATGAATGGTGCAAGAGGCAGATCCTACGATTGAAAACCAAAAGCCTGGCATATTGACATCATCATCATCAACCTCCAAATTCCAAATTCCTCTGCGCTCTGGTTTATTTTTCTGTTCAGTGTGTACAATAGTGTAAGTCTAACTGCAGCATAGAAACAAATGTTTAATTGTGATAATCAGCTTTAAAGGTCATATGATTTTTTAGCAACATTAAAAAAAAGTCATTTTAGTTCTAAAAAACCCCCTTCTTCTCTGTATGGTTATTTTTGAGATACTTCTGCCATTTTCAGTCAGGGAAGCTACTTTTCCTCCCTGGGGTTACACAATTAAAAGCCTAATCCTGCATCCCTTCCTTACAGGAGGAATCATACTGATATGGAAGCTCCTAGGATATCAGTAGGCATTTTGACATCAACAGAGGTACAAGCACAGGTGCAAGAGGTGCAGGAATCTTCCCCAGATCATTAAAGGACACTTAATATAGATAAATTTTTCATCAGTGCTTAATTTTCAGCAGAATGTTGTGGCAGGACATGTCTGTCACCACTATACCAATGCAAGTGCTTAGGAACACAGGACCAAAATGAAACTATATAGCTGTGAAGTTTGAGTCACTGTGGACACTGTAGAACATAGTCCCTCTCTTTGTCTGCAAAAAGCACTGCATGCCCTTGTTGCTCCTACTGGAAGGCAGTTCTATGACCTCACTGTACTGAGGGGTAGACATTTTAATCCTACTTGGGGCCAAGTTTATGCCCACTTGTTCTTATGCAAATATTGCTCTTGGGTTTAAATAGCTTTTTCCCCTCTCTGGCATTTAGCCCTGGATGTATTTATAGAGCGCTGTCAAATAGTCTCTCAACTCTATTTTTCTAAACTAAACAAGAAAATCTTTTCTAGTTCCTTCCCATAAGATAGGATTTTCAATCTTTTAATATCCACACTAGACTTTACATATGTTCTAGTTTTATTTCAACTTTAATACAGTTATTTTAGAGTAAGTATGCAATATTCCAAAACATGTTTTCCAGTGTCCTGTACGATGGTACCAGTGCCTTGCCTGACATTTGACTTCTCTGCAGTTTCATCTCTGTCACATCATCATCATGTCACTAGCTAGAGTAGGATGGATAGAGTTAACCATGAAGTTTTAGCCCAAAACTCAGCCACACACTGTAGCAGCACAGTTAGTAAGCATTAAGTTAAGGATATTTGCACAGTTAGGTAAGCATTTCCAATCCTCAGCACTCCAATTTCCTAATATGAAGAGGGAATTTTCACTGGCATGTGTGCAACATCTCATTTTTAAGGTGAATGCTGACCATTAAGAAACAGGGAAGTGAGATGCTCCACTAAGGTTGATCTTTTCTCCCCCCCCATCCTCCCCTAGCCCTAACTGGAAGAGGCTCTCTGTCCAGGCATCTGCTTTTATTTTGAAACCAGAGAAATACAAAGTTACCTCCAGATATTAGTCTTGATTAATCCATCCACATCCACAGATTTAGACAGGAACAGTTTGGCCCACTATCTCCTTCTACCACTGCTGCCCCTGCATGGCAGAGCACTACTGATTTGCTGGAGGCTGGTGAACATTTTGCTTTCACACCAACAGTTCCAAGGCTGCACTACTGCTGTCCAGCTTTCCAGCATGCTTCCCTTAAAACCACAGGTGAGCTATAGCCATTCTCTTCCACTCTCAGCCACTCTGTGCCAAAATAAAAATCAGTCAAACGGAACAGAAATCCCAGAGCAGTAGGCAGGGTGCTCCTTGTGTTGCTCCCACCAGCTGTGACAGCCATGGAGTAGGTGTGGAGCCTTAGGTAGTGGGCACGTGCATGGCAGTGCCACGGCAGCAGGATAAACCGAAGTGTTACTGATGGGCACACCACTCTCTCCTCTCTGCAGCCTACTGCTCCTCAAGGCCCTGAAGCATTGCCCTTAATCTTATCCTTCCCCTCTCTAGAAGCAGTCCTCAAGCCAGTGCTCAAAGAGGCAATCTCTTGGCGATAAAGTGTAGCTGCCCACATACTACAGCTGTGATGAGCATTTAGCCTGAATAAGAATTTCTTCAAGAATCCTCAGCCACTTGCCTTTACAGAACATGTTTTAAGAATACAAATATATTAATAGCATCCTCAGGATATTTCTTCTTACTGTTGTTTTCCCTGTGGTGCCCTTCTTAAGGGGCTCACCAGGGGATTCATTAGGCAACAAGATGACATCAGCCTATGGTGCTAAAAGAATAGATAAGTTAAACAGCTAAGAGTAGATGAGATAACACAACAAGCAGTAGTAAGGCACTGTAAATTAACAGTTATCAGCATTACTTGATGTGCTCTACCTACCTGTGGTCCATTTTCTCTTCTATTTCAACTCACATATATTGCCTTGATACCTACCCTGAGAGAAGTTGTGGCTTCTGCCACATTTGTACTCTGAGTTTTTCAAAGATGCACATGCCCAGCCATCATTATCCTTGGTTTTTGCTAGGCACAGATTTAAGGGAAAGAGCTATAGAAATCCTGAATCACCTTTCTTTCCCTGTCATGAAGGGTGTAATCCTCACATTACCCTAAAAAAAATTATACCGTACTACCAGCGGGAGCTAAACTGCGTTTACAACTTAAAAATCCTTCCTTGTCCTTCCCACTGAATTTCCTGTACAAGCATCCTACCATCCTCACTCACATATACAGGTCACTTCCTCAGTGTAACACATCTTTTTGTCTTTAAGAAAGCATTTGCACGTTTTAATAACTCAAACCCATTGATTCCAAATCGCTTGCTCACATTGCCAAATTTGCAATATCAGAAGAACTCTCAGTGGCCTGCAGAACACATATTTATGGCTATTATAATGGCACAAAAATTTAATGAATCAGGTTAAGGTAGAACTAAAAACACCATCTGGGCCTTGGTTGTCTTGTTACCTTCACATGCTTGGACTTCCTTGAAGCGTAAATCTAACTTTCAGTTACAACATTCCTTTAATATTTTACCCACACATCACTGAGTAGAGCAAATTTTTAACTTTCTCATTTTTTATTTTTAAAATAAAAGTACACTTGAAACTATCACACAAGAAATATAGATTTTGCTGTTGCTTCACCAAATCACCAATAATATATGTCAGATACAGTTTCTTTTGAAGTACAGGTCCTAGATTCACCCACTCAATCAAGTAGGATGTTAAGGGCAGCTTATCAGGAACTTTTTACTTCCACAGCACTAGAAGGTGGCCCAAGTCCTACGAATACACATGAACACAGCACTGAAGAGAGCAGTGAACAACAGAACAGCAACAACAAATTATTGATGAAAAGATTATTCTGGTAGCTCTCATAACAGTACTCACAGCACACAGAACTCTTGCACACAGGTTGGATGCTGAGGGTAGCAACCAGCTTCCCTGTCTTATAAATACAATACGTACACTAAAATATTACTGTTTGATATATCACAGGCTTTTAGTGATTACAAACAACTGTTCATCTACATGTATTTTTTATATGTAGTGAACAGAAACCTTACAATTAAATTTGATGACCAATAGTTTGAAGTGATAGAAAAGGATACCTTTATTTAAGAAATCATGTTTGGGTCCTTTCAGGTCAAAGAACTCGGCTTCCTTACTAGTTTGAACAATATTTATTCTGTTATTAAATTGAATAAAAATGTGTTGCATTTCCACTCTTACCTTTCACTAAAATAAGAACGTTAGCATCACAGATTTTGATGAAATCAGAACTCATAATCTTGAGCCAGAGATGATCTTCACTACAAGAACTTCTCCCAGAAACAGCTCATCAAACTTACAGATACTTTTTATTTAAAGTGCCCTGTTGCTTTCTGGAGGGTTGGCATGCATGCTGTTTCAGGGTTTGAGGTTTTGTTTCTTCACTTTCTTGTTTTATTAATTTCAATAAATTTGGAGAAGGGTTAGTTGAGTCACATGAATTTCATTTTTCATACTGTCTCAGCAGCAGCTGCTAGTTCTTTGAAGATGCTTTCTAACACAACATAAATACTTGGCAGTCATCTACACTGAAACTTGAAACACTCCAGAAATGCTGAAGGAATGGATATTGCAAAGATACCTTCAATTCTGGGTGCTCAGTTCCCTTGCAAAGAACCTCTGAAAAAATATTCATAAAAATTGAGAAACTCAACATTCCAACACAAGAAATTTCCACAAAATTCTGACAAAATATTAAAGTCATTAGATGCAAGAATTCAAAATTTATACATAGGTATCTTTTTTTTCATTCATCCTTCTTAAACACATAAATAAAGTCTGAGAATCTCTTGCCGAATTCTTTTTCCTGAAAGAAAACCTTATAAAAAAAACCCCAAAAACCTGCAACATGCCTACCATCATGGCTTGAAGTGTAAGTTTTCATCTGGGACAAAAAGGTACTTGATTTTTTATCTCCTTAAAGTCAGTAAAATAAAAGATTATCCATCCATTTTAGGGTCTTTTATTGTCAGGTGTCTGAGAATATATGCTTTACTCTTCCTGGATTAGACAGTGAAAGTAAAAGGCCTGTGTGAGATTTATGATGTCCCTCAACTTTCCTCTCTCATTTTGGGGGAACCATCCTCCCCTCAAAAACAAACCAAACGACAAAAAACCTCCATACTAAACAACAACAACAACAACAACCACCAAAAAGCCAAAAAGTCCTGATTCTAAATAACTCTAAGAAGTTGCTACTGATATTTAGACAAGTTCTATAAAATTTTTGTTAAGAGAGAAAATTGCTACTGAAGGATTTTAATGTGCTTGACAGAAAAGGTTCAGATTCTGAGCTAATCTGATCTCTGGGACTTGTTCCACTCTATCTTATTGTGACTCGCCAAACAGCTTTCCCAACTTCTTCCTCCTCTACCAAAGAACAATTGTAACTCAAAAATTATAGTTATGGTACTAATCACTGCCATGAATTGTGGAGTTTTCGCAGCACCACGGTTATACTTGGTTAAGCATCACTAACAAGAGCCAAACTTCACAGACAGTTAGAAATGCTTTCAACCACTCTTATGCTTATGGGCATCTCCACTGAGAAGAGCAGAATCTGAATCCAAGTCCTAGGTATTAGATACAGTGTATTTCATCTACTTATAATTATGGATAACTATTGGGTAAAACTTGATGACACCAAGCTGAATGGCACAACTGACACAGCTGAGACAAAATGCCACTTAGGGAACCCTGGAAAAGCTCAAGAAGTAGGATCACGTCAACCTCAATGTTCTACAAGGCCCAGTGCAAGGTCCTGAACCTGGGTCAGGGCAGCCCCCTGCATCAGTGTAGGCTGGGGAAAAAAGAGATTGAGAGCAGTTCTGAGGAGAAGGACTGGAGGGTGCTGGTGGAAGAAAACAGGTACATGACCTGGCAATGCGGGCTTGCAGCCCAGAAATCCAGCCATGTGCTGGGCTACAGCAAAAGCAGCTTGGCCAACAGGGTTAGGGAGGTGCTTCTGCCATTTTACTTTGCTCCCATGTGGAGTGTTGCACCCAGCTCTGCAGTCCTCAGCATAGCAAAGACAGTGACCTCATTCACCTTTTCCCAGTGAGGATGATCAGAGGGCTGGAGCACCTCTCCTGCAAAGGAAGGCTGAGAGAGTTGTGGTTGTTCAGCCTAGAGCAGAGAAGGCAGCAGAAAAACTTTATTGCAGCCTTCCAATACTTAAAGGCTTTTAAGAAAGTTGGGGACTGATGGTTTATTAGGGCATGTTTCATAGGGAGAAGGGACTACCATTTTAGAGGGACATGGAACAATTGTTTTAGACTAAACTAGGGTAGATTCAGACTATATGTATTGAAGAAATTTTTTATAATAAGAATGATGAAAAAGTGGGACAGATTGCCCTGAGGTGGTAGATATGCCATCCCTGGAAACACCAAAGGTCAGGTTGGACAGAGCAACCTCATCAAGGTCAGTATGTTTCTGCTCATTGGGTTGAGGGTTGGACTAGACAACCTTTAAAGGTCCCTTCCAACCCAAACCATTTTACCATAATCAGTTTTTGTATTGAAAACTTCTAAGTTGTGTTTTGTTATGAGGACTTTTTTTTGTTGTTTGTTTTAAAAGGCATTATGAAAAAGAGCCTAAATGTGCTCAGATGATAAATACAGGCTCAGTAAAAACTGACCATGCCTTTAAAGTAAGTGTACATGTCTGATAACAGCTCATAAAACAATATTGGTGTTCCTTTTCTCAATAGAACAAGCCAAAAGCAGGAAGGGAAGGGAGGCACCAGGGAATCTTGGGATGTGCAAATTACTCTAAGTGGGCTCCATTTCCTGTGGTCTTTGTCTTGCAAGGGACAAGAGTGTTGAATAGTATGTCAGTGGGTATGGCTGCTGGTTTAAAAGAAATATACCAAAAAAGCAGAATAAGGCTTGAACAATATTCTTAATAGCACTTTATGTTTTTCCACACAGATAAAAGACTTTGCCTTGCAGCAGTAGTGACAGATAGTTGCCACACCAATCGTTATCATACCAAATCAAATCTGTTTATCTTCATTTAAACAAGCTAGATTTCTAAAGGTTTTGTTATCCCTTGAGCTGGAAGAAGAACTTCTCTTATTTATATTAGTTGCTTAAAACTCTCCTGTGTTATGTGCTGCACAGTGGTATAGTAAGAGTGTTCCATCCCAAATCACTCACCATGTAAACATAGGAGATACAGGAGATATTTTTCTTGCTTCTAGTAATACAGACCCAAATCAGGGAGTGACTTAAGCTTGCTTAAGGTCATATAGGATAACTGTAGTACAGCTGCAGCATACTGATTTTTTTTAGCTCTGATCTCTCAGATGCTGCTGTAGCTGTCTACCAACAGGACTGGTGTCACCCCTTGAATGAGATTGAAGCTGTTACTACATGTTCACTGATGTAACGTTCACTGTCAGCCCTATCCACGTGCAGCCCCAGGCTTATTCCAAAGCATTAGGTCTCAGTGAAGCTGAGTCACACTTGCATGCTGGAAGCATTTGTAACACTTAAGGATCGCTCCTCCATAGCAGTCTCCCACCACAAAATCCAGGGTGCCAGTTTTCCACTGCAAGCATAAGAATTGCAAAATTCCACTGCAAGCAAAAGAATTGCTCTAAATATGGATATTGCCTTAACCATTAACCCAGTGTAATTTTAAAAATAAATTGAGACACAGTTCAATTCCCAGCACAGACTAGTTACTGTGTACAGTAGAAGGGAAAACTATCCACCAGGGCACCTGATATAGCTGCAGTGATACAAACCCATGCTACTGAATCCACCGTTCTCAGTAGTGCACTGTGAATTTGGAGAATACAACAAATGCCACACAAACATTAATTAAACACAAGGTAAAGCTCTAAACATCTTTAGCAGTAATCATGGCACTCTGGAAGGCCTAATTACCCATTGTGGATGCATGGTCTCACCTGGCATCTTCCTCAGGATCTTCTTTCCATCACACCCCTGCTTGTGAACACTATCACTGACATTTCCAGAATAGATATAGTCCCAACACTGTATTTCAAGGGGAACTCTGGAAATAAGGGAATGCCTGCCATTTCCACATGCCATTACTTCTGGGACATAAAATCACTGAGTGCAAGCTCTTGGCATTTCAGTGCTCTGACAAGTACTAAAAAGCCAAAGTGAGCACCTGTCCAGATGCTTAGCAGAATCAGGGCCTTCATCACGGGCAGTATCACAGCCATTAAAATTAGGCTTGGGTTCATAAAAGTCTATTGCACACTGAATTTTCTTGATAGAAAGTAAATATGAACTGCATATTCTGTTACAGCACATAAACAGCAAGGCACTTTCTTTAAGCCAGTACAGAAATTACATATGTACTTTTTTTTTAAAGTCTGAGCTAGCAAAAGTCATTTAAAAATTCATCAAAGGATCATTACCATACTCAGTTTAAGAGCAGGACTGACATAAGTGCTAGTGCAAAACATCAACAAAGCAGAACTTAAATCTTTTGAGCCCAGAAAATACTCTTTTCAGAGGTTATTTTTCCTTTTATAGAGCAACAATGTAATCATCAAGGAAACAGAACAAGTGAAGAAATGACTGACTGAAGGCCAGGCTTGTTTTTCACCAATGTAGAAGCATTCACACCCTGGAACAAACAGCAAGTTATTCCTTTCCATGGTCTTCCTGTTATTACAGCTTCTGGAAAGGAAATCTATTTGAAAAGATGATATCTTTGTATGTGTACATTCATTTTATATATATACTATACATACATATTCATATCCACATGGATGAATGTCCGTTGCAAGTAGAGGTGTTTATACATATGGCCCCAACATTCAACCTTCTCTGTGAACCGCAGTGATACACACAAAGTCTATTTCTTCTTTTTTAAGTATGTAGTTACTGCAATTAAACGATCACAGAATATTCAGGAGCTGGAACGGATCCATATGTGAGGCTGTTCACTGGGACAGCAGAAAAATAAGGGGCAAACCCAAAATAGAAGTTTGGGGAATCCTGAGAAACTTTAAACTGGCAAAACCTCTCCAGTAACATGAAGCTCCAGTAACATGCTTGTTTATTGAGGCATGGATTGTTCTTTCAACCAGCCTCTAAATTCCCAGCAAGCTGCAGCCTTCAAACCTCCGACACAAGGACTTCTCCTAGTAAGGATCTGGGCAGCCTCCCTCCAACTAGGGGAAAGCGCAAAGCATGGGATATTTCAAAGTAGCAGACAGAAAATGCTTTGCAGGGAAAAGGAGACAGATCTTTAATAGGACGAGAGCAAGTCAGGTATGTAAACATTTGCACAGCTATAAGCTGTGGGAGCACTCTCATTGTAATCAACAAGATCTCTTAAACATGCTTAATATGAGGCTTGTGCTTACATACCTGGCATAAATGAAGACAGAACAAGCAGCTTCGGGGACTGCTTACAGGGGGCTTCTCCAGTGCACACAGACAGGGAGTGACAGGGCCAAAGACCCAGATCCATATTTTCCCAAAAGCGACTGATAATTCTGGATGGCCAATTAGGGTAAGGCTGATATTCACAGATATGNTATATATAAATCAGGCCATAAGCTATTAATAACTTCTGAGATTCCCAAACGTAACAGCAGATGATGCTACAAACTGGGACCTAAATGTCAAGTACCAATGATGTATAAGTGCTACTTAATTAAATCAGAAGAGAAGTAGCATTAATGCGCTGCTTCAGTCATCCAGAAGGATTTTTTACGTTCACATCAAGAGCATAAGCTACCCTTTAAGCACTCCAAGCTTTCACCTAATGGCTTTTTATTGGCAAAAATGCCACATCTCTGCATTCAAACAAAAAGCTGTTGATTTATCTAGTCTTTTTAAGTCAGGTACCTACTGTCTACATACAACACGAACCTCTCTCTTACCTTCTGTAGCCCACAGCATCATAGTGCATAGGTTATTTCCTCCACAAAAGTGACCTTTGGTCTCATCTCAACAATATCCCACCAAGAACACTAATGGCAGAACACATCACCAAGTGAGTTGACACTCTAAATGCTTTAGCAAAACAAAGACACACATTAATTAAATGTAGATTAGCATAAAATATATTTGAGTCCCAAACAGACCTATGAGGCTCAGTTATCTGTGAAACAGGAGCAGAACTTTGACCAGAGCTTTTTACTGATGGAAATACTAAAGCCTGCACTACATAAAAGGAATACCTGATGTATCACATACCATGGAAAAGAACAAGTTAAAATTAATGGACATACGGAATCCATATGTGTAAGTAAAAATTGAGGGTTAATTATTCATATAGTATTATGCAATCAATGAAGAGAATGTAAATGTCAACCTGAGCTCCAGAATTTTCAAGTCAGCAAGAGTCCACTATTCATCTTGTAGAACTAGATTAATTGCATGCACCAAAATATTTTAATAACAGTACGTGACAAGAAAAAAAAAGAAGAAAAGATCAATCAAGTCACATAATCCAAACCTACATCCAATTTCTAAGTAAAACCAAGAGAAAAAAGAGAAATATCATGTTTAGAAATTGATTTAAAAGATAACTCTTGATTTTTCCACAAGAAATTAAGTTTAAGGAATTTTTCATGTCACCAGAATCCCCAAATAAAAATTTAGTTTCTTCAAATATTAGCTGATTTCCTTAAAAAAAAGGGCATTTATTTTGAAAAGGCAGTTACACTACATGTATTGAGTAGTATTGGGAAAAAAAACAACAACAACAACAAAAAACCCCAACCAACAACAGCAGCAAAAAAACCCAACCAACTCTTGCTTCTGCTTTTCATGAAGAAAGGTCAGGAAACACCAACCCCCTATTTTAGCATGCAATATTTTCCTGCCTCTGTAACTCTTGCCAAAATCCATTCTTTATCTGAGGCAGATAAAGAATGTGTTTAATGTAGAGCACCTTATTCTTCTAAACACCCACATAGCTTTCTGAAGGTTAACAGATGCATCACAGAGAGTAACAAGACACTGAACTGAATCAGAAAGGTTTTCAAAGTTTGATTGCTTTGTTATACTGCTGTTAGCTGCCATGCAACCAAACAAAACCAGTGCCCCTTTTGAGGAAACTTTTGCCATCTGCATCAAACTCAGAAGAATGAAGTGTCATGATTTAAGTTCACTACAGGTTACAGCATCTGCTGTTTAGATATCTTCCAGGAATCTGTTTTCAAAGCAGAAATGTATGTCCTGTAGTAATAGAAATAGTACAACTTCACTCTAGCATCACTGTTACACCAGTCATGTCCTGCTGACGTGGATGGATACTTGGCTAGCAATGACACCAGAGTGGAAAGAATGGTTGTTGAGACCACACTCCACATCTCCATAGCATTTGGGACTAAATGTGCTCTTAAACAACATGGCTTTAGCTGTGTTTCACTGGGAGGTTAAGTTTACATCCTTCAACACCTAGGAAGCAGTATTGAAAGACAGGACATTACTATCTAGTGGCGAGTGCTGCCATGAGAGGTACCAAACTATGAGTTATAGCCCTTTAGTCATCAATTGTCTGCACAGAAGTGCCCTGCTGCACACTCCCATCAGTGCCATGTATGGGCCCTCTGTGGGCCTGGTTCCTCCCACACAGTGGAAGTGCCAAGTCAGCATGATGTCTGCAGTTTCCAGGGGACAAAAATGGAAAGCACAAGTCCAGCTACTGGAGCGATCAGTTTGAAGAACTAGACTTGGTTCAGTTCCCCACCACCTCTGCTCTGATTTGGCAAGAGTTAAAGAAGTTAGAGGATTAGAGAAAACAAATGTCCTGTTATTTTAGAAAAGTTAATTCCTGGAATGATTGCTGCCAGGGGGCCACAGCAACAGAGCAAACAGAAAGAGAGTCAGGGCAATTCTTTCCTATCAACTTGGCATGCACCCCAGAGATTGTTCAGCAATTCTCCAGGTTCAGAGAGAAAAAATCAGCTGTGGGAACCTAGCCTTGCTTTTGCAAGCATCAGCAACCCTGTAAACACAGAGTGCAAGCGCTCTGAAGTGAGCCGGAACAGGAAACCTGGCTGTTCCCAGCTGGTGTGTACTGGTGTCCTTCCACTCACAGAAAGCTGAGCTGCATGGTTCAGCTCTCCTCTTGGGACTGTGCTCCCAGGTACCACCAGTGCTTCCAGGGCTTTGCAACACAACTGCATGCAGAGGCTCTGTGGTAATCTCCCTCTAAAGCCTGCATAGGCAGTTGTTCCCAGACTGCAGCAGCTGGAGGACACAAAATACCTTGTCGCTATTTGAGACCTCATTAGGGATGAGGAGCTAGACTTAGATAAGGCACCCTCAAATTGTTCTACCACAACACTCGATGCACTGGAAGGGACATATTTGCTCCTATTTGGCAATAAAAAATTGTCAAAGGAAGGTTAGTTTTAAGTTAACCACATAGGACTCCCTCTGAGCACCATGAGGCAGAGCTAAAAGTCAGCACAGAAACCAAACAGTTAAGCTCCTCTCAGAGTATCCATTAAAAGAAAAGCCCTTCTCTTTAGCCAACTTCAAATCCAGTATTCTGCAAAAGTGAATTAGAGTGGCTGGAACAGAGCTTTTCTAAAGCAGTTTACGTTGGACAGATCACAAGAACAATAATCACAAAACATGCTTTCTGTGAACCTTCCAAATTATCACATTTCTTCTTTTGACAACTGAAAACATTCATAGGGTGGGGGAAAAGTCTGAAATCTAAGGGATAAGTGTAAGGTGTTTTTAAGAGTTGATGATCTGAAATAGGAACAATAGCAAAAAGAAAAAAAAAGAAAAAATAGAAAAGTCAGCCTTTTGAGTGTAGCCCAAACCCATAGTGATAGAAGAAATCAGATACTTTCTTGGTGACAAATTCCAAAACCACAAGACAGATACTTTCCTCAGAATTCATAGCTGTGAGAAAAGACTAGTTATTCATATCACTGTAACATCCAAGCAAAATCAGTTCCTCATTATTCTGATCAGACACCCAGGAATGCCTGTACAAGGGCAGTCCTTGCCCACAGACATTGCAAAGCAACTGGATAAACCAGAGAACAAGAGGAGGAAGTGTGATAAAGAGAAATCCTGGGTGAAGCCAGCCATCAAAGAACTCAGGGGATGACCTTTTATGCCCTCAGATTACCTGCCATAAATTTCTGAGCATAAGTGCCACGTGAGACTTGTTATTGCACCCTGGTCTTTTTACACTTACAGACCTGCAGTGCTGTTCATGTTCTGGCAGTTTTGCTGTCTTTCTTTCCCATAGGCAGGCACTCGCAGTTTTGGCATGACACAGTGACCCAAATCATACAGCTAACAGCCAGCAGAACCTACCCTGCTCCACAGCCTAGAAGCCCTCCTTCATCCCTGCCTGGTTTTAAAAGGTATCTTGGCTTCATCAGAGTTATCTCCTTTCCAAGAGAGGGAGAAATCCAGATTTCAATTTCCAAATACGCTATGGGTCCTCCCTCCACTGGGTCCTCCAAATTGTTATTCCTCCACCCCAGGCCTGCACTGAATTCTCCCTGCAGACCTACTTCTCACCAGGGGTGAGGTCTGTGACCCCAGCTGGCTCCCAACACACCCTGCTGTGTGCCCCTCCCCCTGCAGTGCCCACCACCTTCCTTGGAGGAGAGGGCAGGATACCACAGATACCCCTCACCTCTGTCTTACTGCTATGTTTTGGGGTTGTTCTCAAAGGCGTCAAGTTGCAAGTCTATTGCTGGTGCACCCACAGTCAGCTGCTCTTCCCGAACAAATCCCCTTTGCATTGGCAGCCTAGTCTGGAGATATAAAAGCAAGGACATTTTTAAGAGGGTGATGTCTAAAATAAGTACCTTTTGAGCCCAAATACATTTTCACATGCTTTCAGTTTCTTCAGGACTTTAAATAGGAAAAATTAGGATTTGAGCATGGTTGACTTAAAGATAAGTTACTGACAGTAAATTTGAACAACACCATGAGTTCCTGATTTTTCTTTCTTTGGAAGCTGTTGCACTTCCGCCCTGACTTGCATGGAAGCTGAACATTTAAACTGTATAATTTGATGTGATTGTGTAGGTCATTTAGTTACTCTGCATTATTCACTTTGAGTGCAGATTGTAAAACTGGATATTTGCTGAAATCAAATGGACTTTTTGTTTTGTTTTGTTTTGTTCTGGATGGCTGATTTCAGTAACTAATCAGCAAGGCTTAAATGACAGGCTTAGCACACCTTCAGCAGTTTAAAATTTCTTCTGTATTTGAACGTGCAAGATTTCAATCCACTTTTCATTGATATCTGTTCTTCTGGAGTTCAAGTATGTCAGTATTTCCTGGAATGCATGTGAGCATTACAGATAAAATCAGATTGAAACTCTCTTTCAAAAGTTCGGCAGTATTGAGACCTACTTTTAAGTGCAGGCAGATTTAATGTTCATTTGTGTCCAGGAAGTTCAGAGGGCTCAACACACACACCTTGAAAGCAGAAATAAACCATCTGAAATTAATGAGGTAAGTGTGGGTTCCATCTTTCTATCTGGGAAAGGTGGAGTGAAAAGTTCAAAAACTTTATAAAATCAGGACTATTAATTAAATGCTGAGCCAGAATGTATCAAAGGCAAAGGAAGCAATTCCATGTGCTCCACTTGGCACGGGATCAGGCCACTCATTTGAAATTTTGCAGTGAGGAATACAGAAAACAACACAGTGTTACCTTCTGCTTTTTAAAGGGCAAAGTCTCTTGTCCACCCTTCTAGAGAAGTTCTCTAACCACAAAAGCAGTCAGTTTGTATCTCTACATCAGGGAACTGGTAATGTAATTTGAACACATTTTCCAAGATTCAAAGAGCTTCATTTACAGTTAGACATCCCTGGGTTGTAGAGGTAGCTATGCTTGATAGCCCATGTGTCTCTCCTCCCCCATGTAATTTCACTCCTCTGCTTGGTAACCAGCAGGCACACTCCAGTGACTAAACAATGCAGTGCCTAAGGCCTTCCTGCAACCCTACTAAAATTTCTCCACTAGGCTAGCCCAGGTCACTGGTAGAGCTCTCTTTTCATGGCTGGGGTCATTCACCACACCTTTAAAACTATGTATCACTAGGGGTCATTCACCACACCCTTAAAGCTATGTATCACTATTCGACCTACCACAAGGATCACCCACAGCAATATGTATATGACAGGTTTTTCTCAGTATACCAGGGCCATTCCCTTCCTTCCCACTTCATTTCTTCTCCTGTAATTTCTCATATGTTTTATTTTATCATCTTTCTTCCCTTTCTTCTCTTTCTCTTTTCTCCTTTTTTTTTTTTTTTGCCTTGCCTTGCCTTGCCTTGCCTTGCCTTGCCTTGCCTTGCCTTGCCTTGTCTTTCTTCTATTTTTTCTCTGCATTAGATGTAAAACCTTCTTCTTTTCAACTTCTACTAGAGCTATCAGTAGTTCTTCCTGGGAATATACATTGCAGCTAATCTCCTTAACCTTAAATTCACTATCCCAGTCAGAAAATGAGATTAACTTCCTGAACTTTTTGCAGTTGCTGCCAGAAAGGCCTAAGTCTAAAAGCTTGTGATCTCATTTTTATACATAAGCAACCACTAGGTAAAAAGATACTATCTGTTTATACCCAAATGATCTGTAGAGGTCTTTCACAAGCCCTTTGGGGAGGCTTCTCTCTGTTTCAGTAACAGGAGATTGGGAAACTGCAGTTGTTCATATTGGTTTTACAGGAAAAATACAATGTCCTCACTTTGCAAAAGAATTTAACTTCTCTGTTATGCTGCAACACATGCATTTTTAAATCAACACAATGCCTCTGCAAGACAGACAATGGATTCCATCTGTCTAAACATAGATGGCCTCTGCTATCAGGTCAGCTTGCAATCTTTACTTTGTCCTTCTGAAAGGAAAGTACCAAACTACATACAGATAACCTAAAGGAAGGGAATGGGACTTGCCCAGCATCGAACAGGAAATCTGTGGCATGCAGATTTTCTGATAGCCCTCAGTTTGCCCAGTAACCACGGGACCAGTCCTCTTCACACAAGACTAAATTCTTAAAAGCTATGGGAATCAAAAGAGCTATGATAAGTTCCATCCTTCCAAGTACTCCTATATCTGCTACTACTAATCTTCATCCCCCCTTAAAAGTTTTGTTTCTCTCTCCTTTTTCTGTGAAGAATTTGAAGAACCTTTGAATCTTTGATTTTACTTGTAGAATGAGGTGGGGAATGCACTGGACCAGTTCAGTTAAAACTGTTTTCAGTCACACAATGCTTATTTTCGTAACACTGTAAATGTTCACATCCAACCTATTCAAATACATGCTGCATAACATGAAAGAGAACCTTTTCCAATTTAGCTAATAGCATCAGCTTGATCCCGGCATCAGCTGCTGATGTCAACAACCAGATATTTCAAAATAATCATTTTAATTCACTTCCAATGTTTTCCTAGAAATAACTTCTAAAAATATCACCTCCCTAAAGCTAATAGAACCAAGCTGGACAAATTCCAGGCCTGCAAGGAAGCCTGCATTTTGTTCCATGGACAAATACGTCCAAGAGATGTTGCCAGCTCTTTATCAAAAAGCTTGCTATAGCTTCTTTTCAAATTGCATCTAGGTATATTGTTCTATCATAATACTCTCTTCTGAATTTTTAAACTGTTCTTGATTATTTTAGGGTCTGATTCTGGAGTTTTTGGGGTGTTTAAGGCAGGAAACAGTCAACAGTTCTCACAAAAAGCTACACAAAAAAGGTCAGAATTCCTCTCTTCTCCAAACACAGTTCAGTAAATGAATATTCTGCTGATGTCACTAACATTGCTAATAGCATGGTCATTAAGGCAAGTACAAATACCATATAAAGCTTTGTGTGGCATTTGATGTAAGAAACACCTCAATTTTTATATCATAATTTAAAGTGAAAGTGCAATGACCCTAACAAAGGAATAAAAACCCCAATAATTTAAGGCTTCTGGATGAGAGCACAAAAAAGTCTGAGAGCTTTTACCGCAGGAACTTAAAGCAATGAGGCTTTGTGTACCTGGAATGCACAAATCCATGGTACATGGTTCAGGCTCCGACCTTACTGAAATCAGTGTGAATGTCCCTTCGTTGCCTTTAAAGGCCAGTGGATTCTGTTTTTAATTGTCCAATTATGTCCATTATGTCCATTTCTGGCACAAAATATATCTGTGATGTATTTGAACAGTTTTCATGCTTTAGGAGAATTAATTCAATGGTCAGAGGTACAATGTTTTGGAAATCTGTGCCATAAAACTTCAGAAATGCAGCTGTAAATGTAAAAGAGAGAGGACAACCAGTGTATTAGGGGGCAATTTGAAGAAAGTAAGTCCATAAAACCACACAAAATGAGTCAGCAAGGAGGACAGACTCTTCAGAAGTATTAACAATTGCAAATTTGTTAACAAATTAATACTTCTACCAATTTAACATCATTGACTAAAAGTAATAGGCCTCACCAGGTCTTCATATGAACTTCAGGTAGTTCATATTATTTTGCAAGCAGGATCTGTGGTCATTCAGTTTGGTCATATAAACTTTTGTCAGATCTGCTACAATCAGAGCTGTTCTACGGAAGTACAGGGAGACTTGGGCTGAACTCAAGGCCATCAGCCCTACTACTATACTACAGAAGTTTGGAGTTTTCTGTCAACACGGATGCAACTAAGTCTCAAGCAGTGTTTTCTCTCTTTGATCCTGGTTATTCTGAAGGTTCTTTCTCTATCTCAACCTGTTCCCCATCAAACAGTTTAGTTGAGTGGACATGATACAATTAGTGGGCAGAACTGCCTCAGAGTACAGGCAGTTGAAAAACAGGGTTTGTTCCTGAAGCATTCAACAGAATGGTACCCTAGTAACACCTGTAGAAGTTTGTAGAGGGACTGCTTCATGATCCCGTTTTTCTCTGACTAAACTGTATTTCCCTGTGTTTTCTCTGACTAAACTGTATAAGCAGTACAGTATACTCACAGGATGAACACAAGACATATATCACTGTTGTCCCAAGGCAACCTGGCCTGAATATGAAAGGGGCATGAGACACTTAAACTGCAACTCGCAGAAAACTCTGCAGTGGCTTTCTTGAATCAGTACTTCCTTCTTTCTGCTAAAGTCCTTGCTGTTGGCTTTGGGAGAGAGAAGGTATTGATTAAAAGACCAAAAAAATTTTACCAGAGAACTGTCACTTTTCTCACATATTTGCTTTAGTCAAGGCTCAATCCACCAGGAGCAGTCTCAGTGGGAAACTTACACACTGCTCCACATTTTTATACACAACTTTTTAATGTGGAACTTTACCTTCTCCTAATATGGATCTCCAAGAGATGGGAGCTACATATGCATTCCTCTACCAGGTTACACATTTTCAAATTTCTTTTCACACTTAAAAGGTCTTTTGGCTAGTTTGGGGTAGGTATTAGACAAATATTGAAATAGCTGAGTTGTCTGCTTCCCTGAGTACCTTGCTAATAAGCAGTGTGACACTGCTCACTATAAATTAAACCATATTGAGGTTTTTTAAGGCAGGCAGTTTAGTATCCTCTTCACACTATGATTTTTAGGAATTTCTCGCCAACTAAGGACTCATTGGTACTTACTAATTAATTTTTAGCTGTAGCTCTAGGAAATAGAAAAAAACCTGAAAATCAACAGCTTGTCTCCAGCTTAACTCTGCCTTGTCCCCCTTCATTGTTCGGCACAGTCTGAGCCAAAAAAATAGATCTTCTTGCAAAAGTTTTGTGGGCCCTTGGCATATGCGATCCCAGGCATTTTTCTCACACCTGTTCCAAATTCCAGTCACAACCGAAATGTACAGTAATTGAATTGATTGGTTGTCAGCTTTAAAAAGGTGACTAT
>VZTR01010381.1:147396-159210 GCA_013400775.1 Chaetops frenatus | reverse complement strand
TGCTTCTTCTGCTGCTTGGGTGAGCCTCTGCTTGTGAGAGCAGCCACTGAACCTGTTACCATCTGTTTGGGTGCCCAGGATCCTGAGGCCACCTCTCCCTGCTCTGTGGGGAGCCGGGCTGCCGCTGCTGTCCTGTCCCCTGCCGCTGCTTCAGCACTGCTCTGGGTTTCACTGTGCTGCAGCCCCGGCACCTGCCAAGACAGCCGGCCGTCCCAGCCTGCTGCTTTTCTGAGAGTCCTGCAGGGGCATTGAAACCGACTGCCCCAGGGGGTTTGTGAAGCAAGGCCTCTTTTCCATCCCGTCCCTTCCCTTTCCCGGCCGAGCCTCCATTGCCATGTGCTCCCCAAGCTCGCTCCACAGCGCCCCCTGCAGCCGCAGGGGAATCATCGCACCTGCCCTGCCCACTGAGCGCCACCAGCGCCCCCTGCCGGCTGTGACCGGAACTGCACCGAAGGGGAAAGTGCCTGCAGGCCAGCAGGCTGTGGCCGGGTTCCTGCTGCTGTTTGCTGTTAATGCCATAGTAGGTGTTGTTTGTTTGCTTTATTATACATACTAGTAAAGAACTGTTATTCCTATTCCCATATCTTTGCCTGAGAGCCCCTTAATNGGGTTTCACTGTGCTGCAGCCCCGGCACCTGCCAAGACAGCCGGCCGTCCCAGCCTGCTGCTTTTCTGAGAGTCCTGCAGGGGCATTGAAACCGACTGCCCCAGGGGGTTTGTGAAGCAAGGCCTCTTTTCCATCCCGTCCCTTCCCTTTCCCGGCCGAGCCTCCATTGCCATGTGCTCCCCAAGCTCGCTCCACAGCGCCCCCTGCAGCCGCAGGGGAATCATCGCACCTGCCCTGCCCACTGAGCGCCACCAGCGCCCCCTGCCGGCTGTGACCGGAACTGCACCGAAGGGGAAAGTGCCTGCAGGCCAGCAGGCTGTGGCCGGGTTCCTGCTGCTGTTTGCTGTTAATGCCATAGTAGGTGTTGTTTGTTTGCTTTATTATACATACTAGTAAAGAACTGTTATTCCTATTCCCATATCTTTGTCTGAGAGCCCCTTAATTTCAAAATTACAATAATTCAGAAGGAAAGGGTTTACATTTTCCATTCCAAGGGAGGTTCCTGCCTTCCTTAGCAGACACCTGTCCCTCAAACCAGGACAACAGCAAAGGTTGGCAGCCAAAACAGAAAGTGAACTGTGTGGCAAATGGAGCAGTCTACCAAATTGCTTTGCTTACGTTCCCTAACCTTACCACAACCCACTTGCATATTAGTACAAGTTACTTATTCATTTATATAGGATGATTACTGTCTTACAATATCCATCTTAGCCCATCAAGAAAAAGAGACTGAGAAATGAAAGCCTTCTTCAGCCCACCTGTAGCAGAACTACTTTCAGTCACTTTTTAAGACCTTTACATTGATTAAGTTTTCCCCAACAATCCCTTGTTTTAGCCAAAGACTTAAGTGTCAGAAGGGGTATATTATTTTTAAAAGGTAAAGATTAGACATTTATTTAGATGTCAAATCATGTGTCTGTCATGTGTTGTATGGGTTTTGACACGCTCCTTTATTCTGTATGTCTTCAGATCATTCCTCTGTGGCTGCAACACATAGGCATATAAACCTTCACATTTGGAAAATTCAGCAGTCAGTTGATACTTTCTTGCCTGGCTGGTGACCCACACAGAATAAGTATCTTCAAAGTGAGTATTAAAACAATGGGAAAAGCAATCAGTTACAGCACAGCCAAGGAAATTCTTCTGTTGGTTGAAATTCTTCAGAACAGACGAGAGCCAGGTAACTATGTTTAAACACCATGGAAATATTTGGAACTCAATTTTCAAGCAAGGCATCTATGATTAAGTAGGGCTGAGCACTGTGCACAGCCTGATCATTCTTTCAAAAGCTCTCCCACTCTACCCTCCATTTACTTTTGCTGTCCCCTGTGTAGCAGAATGAGGCCAGTTCTAGTGCACGGGGAGTCTCCCTGGCAAAGGAAGATGGGAAGGGATTTGATACTTTGTTTTGGATTACTTGAAGAACTGCAAATTACATTTTTAGCTCTTTTTGGGTAAGGTGCCCAGACTCCTTGAGGCATAGGCTTCTAAAAATGCTGGCTGAGTTTTGAAAAGCTCTGTGCAAGCTGGGATGATCCTTTGAGTGTCTTACTTGAGACATCTTTAAAGGGGCCCAATTTCCAGTAAAAGCTGAGGACATTTGAAAATCTTTCCCTTTCAGGATGCCTCAGTTTGACTGTGCAGAGACATCTGGTATTCAAAGTAGACAAGAAGAGAGAGTATCCTTCCTTGAGCAGAGGAAAGTAAAATTCTAGACATATAATTCCTTTCAGCCATTTCTCTTTTTTCCCAATTTCATATTTAAAAGAAATAATCAGGTTAATCTTAAATTCTTTAAAGGCAAACAGTGTGCTTAAATCAGAGTCTGTAAATGGGGTTAGAGAGAGAGCATACTGCAGATTATGCTGGGTTTTTCCCTTGGTTAGTAATTTGTAAGTGACAACTTGATCAATTCTGTCTCAGTGTCAAGAGCTGGGTACAGTTTTTCTTCCTTTCCATTGTCTGCTGCCAATCCCTGACATGTGATATCCAACTCATTTTCTTGCAAGTATCAAAGCAGTATGGGCAGGAGAAACAACCATGTCAAACCAAACAGCCTTCAGTATGGTTTTTGGTTCTGCGGGTGTGCCAGTGCGAGTGTGTGAATGTCACTTAAGTATAGGCTGGTTCTCTATCGAAGTTCTTGTGGTTTTTAACATTTGCCAGCCTTTACTTCATCAGAAGACTTTCAGTTTTGTGTTCTGCCTTACAGTGGGCAAAAGAGTCAGAAATCATCTCTTCTCCCCCATAAATACTAGAATAGGATTAAAAATGAGAAATTTAAGTCAGACACACCCATGAAGAGGAATGAGGCACAAGGTTAGGAAGCCATCCAAAGAATGGTTGCCTACCTCCTTACTAAACTAAATTGAACTAAAGTCTCTTTTTTCTCTAGAAGACAACTGAAAAGCTGAGGAATAAAAATTAAAATCAAATTGAAACCAGCCATGCCTAACCAATAGCCCACCTTAAATGTGCTCAGATCAGTTTCATAAAATATTTCCCCATTCTCTCTTTTTCCTTCTCTTAATAGTTTGACTGTTTCCTTCAGTTGCCCATTAAACTGCAAAGCAAAACGCTTTTACTGACAAGGTTTGTAATCTTGAAGCCCAAATCTTAAGCAGCAGGTGCTTAGTTTTAATGGAATTTTTCCATCCCCAAATGTCTGGGATCATCAGTTGCACCTCCCTCCTACACAGCCCCTTACTTTTTATCCTTTGCCATTTGTTTTCGTGGATTTTCATTTAATGTATTTCTTCTGCTTTCAGCAATCTGCTTTTTCACTGCAAACCCTTCAACCACTCTTCTTTATTTTACCTCATACAATTGGCAAGTGCTGTCCCCTAAAAATCCATATAAAATATGAAATGTTTGTCTCTGGTCTTACTATCTCTGACTTCATTTTCAGTAAGGCTGTGTCTGCTTCACACTGCACTGGCAATTTGAAAGGGCCTTAGACCTGTTTTAAATATTTGCACCACAGGAACAACTACATTTTAATTGCCAGAGGTCATATGGCTTCTCTGCACACACACACACAAGACCACAAACCAAAAGAAACCTCAAACCCAAAAAACAGCAAGCCCAGAAACAAAAAGAACAACAACAAAAAATCAACCTGAACCAAAATAACAGTTGGGTTTAGTTCATACAATTATTTTGAGCAAGTCTGTGTGTGGGCACATTTGTTCCATACTAACAGGGTTTGTTTCCATTTAATTTTTAGCTTTTTGGTTGATTTTCCTTTAGTCAATTTTCTCTTATAATTTCCGTTTTTTGAAGTAATGTAAATTACTTTTTACAGGCCTAATCTTAAGGAAAATCAAAGGAAAAAGCATCCACACTCAGGTTGCAATAGCGTATATAAAAGCAGGGATTAAAAGTAGCTGTGTTGATGGCAGTCTATTGAAAAAATGGGATTCACATACTAACACTGGATCTAGAGATGCTGAAGTGAATGCCTGCTCTGTCATGGTGCTGGTAGATGGCTCCTGAACACAGTACAATTTGAAAAAGTCTAATCATCAGTCTAATCATCAGATTACAATTCCAGTATAAGGAACTGATTCCTTGTATCCAGAAATACCTTTATTAAGTTTGTGTTTTAGTTAGTCTTCCAAAGGTATTTGTATTTGACTATTAAAGAACAGTTGTCGCAGCACAGCTTAGGCTGCCTGTGCAATGGGACCTTCCGTAAGCTCCCCGAGTAGGGCAGAGCTCCGGCCGGCGGGCAAGCGGGCACAGCCTTGAGGCACACGCAGCAGGATGTTCGCTGAATGACAAGGCGGAGGCAGGAGAGGTTCTTGTATGGAGATCCCAGGTGAGATTTATTAGCCTGCATGCTGAGAGGGAGCTAGGGACGAGGATGGAGATCTGACGGTGCACAGGGTTTTTACGGAGGGACAGAAGGGGAGGAGTTTAAGGGCGTGAGCTAATGGGAACAGAGAGTAGGCGGGAAGAAGGGTGTAGCCTGGAATACAAGCAGGGGAACCAACCAACTGGGGGACAGGGGTCAGAGAAGCAGCTGGAAAGTGTCCTTGTAAGGGGTACAGGGGGAAGGAACGGCCAACAGGCCAAAGCACCAATGGGGTAACAGAACTCCAAACAGACCCATATAGGGAAAATCAGGGGCGAGGTTAGGATGGCTGTTACTCTCACTCGGGCATGGATAAATCAATGGGCAGTAATATTCTCTAGATGGTGCCCCTCCAGGGCTCAGCAATCGCGGCAGGCTCACTGGCCTCCTCAAACAGTTTATTTTTTTCATTTACCTTTCTATTGTTTATCAGATATACTTACATATCAGTATATAGCTCTTGCCCAGAAAAAAATTACATGCTGCATGAATGACCAGAACTTTTTTGGTAATAACTTTGATACAAATTTGACTGAAAACTCCTCCTTTTAAAACATGAATTCACATTGCTCAGCACTAAATCACAAGGGCTCATATAGGTTTCTCATAACTAAATTTAAACTCAGCTTTCCCTTCTTAACAAGGCAGCCCAAATTCAGAAAGCCATACCAGCCACTTTGTAATCCGCAAAGCTATCTTCTGCACTGAGCATGCAAAAATGTTTAATACTAACACAAATACGTTTCACAGATTATTCTGATTCTCAGGCTGATTTCTAAGCCAGCTGTTCTCATACTGATTCAATGTGCAGGTTTCATTTTAAACCAGAGTAATTCCCTAGTTACCTGCCGTATAACTAGATTTTACAGGTGTAGGGCATGTTTGTAATGCTTGCTAATCTACTTGCAGGGGAAAAAAATCATAAAATCAAATAATTTGTGTAGCTTTCTTGGATTCTAATGTTTTCTTCCCAACTCTCAGATACTATATCAACAGAAGAATGCCAGGAATTACTTCATGCTTTATATATGTACCTGTTACAGATTATATTCATTAATTTCAAAGCCAGATGGTTTTTTTTGTTTAAAGTAATCTTTGATGGTACACTTTTTAAACACATATACTATCTATGTATTACATTCCAGTAAGAATAACTGCTTGCTCTGAGATACAAAGATTTAAATTTAGCTTGATTATAGATCTGTCAGAGCTATGTTCTTTTCTACATAAGTAGTGCAACTAGTTTTCTGCTCCTCCCAAGGCTTATTCTCTGTAGAGCAATTTTGATAAAAAAGCAACACCAAATACAAAGGGAAATGATGAAAATATATGCAACTCATTAGAAGAAATTAATCATCATCTAGGTACAGACTGTTGAGCTGGGAATTCAAACAATTGGATTTTAACCGATCAACTCAGTGATCAGTGATCACAGGCAAATCGTGTTCCATTGCCATATCTTTGTATTTCCTGTGCAGTTGTGTTTGACTTATCTATTTAGATTATGAAGTGTTAGGAACTCCAGTCACTGCTTAGTATTTGTTTATACAGTAACTGAGAGAATGGGCCCCACTTTTTATTGCAATGAAATACAACTAACAATTTTCTGATATTCTGTCTCCCAGAGATGCTTCAGAGTATGAACCACTGTCCCACATTATATCTGATAAATTGTGCATTACTCTGTGGTGGGAAAGATTTCTTTCTAATCTAAAATACATCTGTCTTGCCACACTGCAAGTGATATTTGCTGGGCAGAGAGCATACTAATTGCAGGATTAAACTCTTAGCTAACTCTTGGGTGGAAACAATTTCCCATAACGGGGTAGAAAACACATGTTGGCCTCTGTCTGCAAACTCTTGAACATCACAGCCCTGATCTTGACTGGGATATTTAGGTACTCTATTGAACTACATCTGTGCAATATAATGCAATTAAAATTAAATAATAACTAGCTATCAAAAACTATAACTTAGATTTTAGTGGCTCCAGTACTGCTTAGCATGGTTTAGTTACTTTGAAGGCAGAGACAATTGTGCTGAATGTCATGAATTCTGCACCTCCTACAAAAGAGTAGCACACAAACTTAGAGCTGAAAAATAAACTGTGATTTTGGCTAAGCGTCTTAGAATCATTTTAACTTTACAAAGACACAGAAATCTAAAACTTTAAAAGTCTAAATTGTATCTTTTTATATAATATTTTCCGGTAATAGTTCTCATTTCTGTGGATGCACACATTATATGCTGTTCTCATAGGTGAATGACTGACACTGATGATATGACACAGACCCCATTGGCAAGCTTCTAGAAACTGCTGGCCCCCAACATTTTTTCTTCTCAGGGGTATGTACAGCAGGCAGATACCAGAGAAAGGTGGAGAAAATATTTCAAAAAGTATTCTGTGGACATCTCATCCTCTTAGGGCTCTCCAGTCAAAAGACATCTTGCTAACAAAATACTAAAATTCCCATATTGTTAAGATGTACTGAAAATGCTGGAGGCAAACACACATTTCAAGAAAAGCTAGACTGTTTGATGAAGCTACTTGTTGTTTCAATCTAATTTTCATGGTTTTGGTTGTGTGCCAACACAAGCAGTACCACTCAGTTAAGAGTTCTCTATTCTATTTTGCAATACTGAAGCAAATCCCTATGCCAGAAAGCATTAGTAAACTTAAGAGCAAAGTTAGCTTGGTGAAGGGGGTGAATGGAGTAGGATGAGATGTGCAGTGGGTTGTGGCAAGAAATGTTCTTTATGCTGAGGAGATCACAAAAACAGACTTGTGCTTGGGAAAACATAATTCGTCTAGAGAGTAGGATTAAGGATTCTAGAGGAGAAGGTAATAACTCCCATCCTTAGCTTCTAATCCCAGCACCTTCTAACTCCTCTATGCCCTTATCCTAAGATGGCCTAACCAATCACTTACTGCTACAGAGAGGTCTTCCTTTCAAGATGAGCCATTTCCATATTTCTCTGCTTGGCACTACTCTTTGGCCTCATTTACCAGCTATAACCACAGGTGGAAAAACCTTCTCCCTTTCACATAAACCATGAAAGCTACCATAAAAGCAGAAAAAACATTCATAGTGGCTCAGTACACAAGGCTAGTCTCTGAAAATGGTTAAAAGCAGATGCTCTTGAAGGCATGTGAGAATACAGGAGGAACATCCAATATCTCCTCATGATAGTTTTACAGCCACTAGCAATTCACCATCTAGCTCCAGTATCCCATCCTCTTCTTATGCATACTGCCCCATTCCTCCCAGATTCCTCTCCCTAGTCTCCTATTAACCAACACCTACTTAAACATCCTGGGGTTAATCAACACAAGGAACTTAATACACCATGAGATAATCTATCCCATATAGCTCAATTACTCATCAGCTTTTAAATGCTCTTTTTTGTTCCCAAAGCCCACAACTCCCTACGTAATTTTCCACTGAAGCCTAAACCTTTTTCTCACTCGCTCCTATTCCCACTCCTTCTCCAAAACCTTCTACTGACCTTAAATATAGAATACTCTAAATGTTTGATACTCCTCACTATTTACATTTTTGCTGTTTCTTCATTAATCAATGTACTCCCTCACCTACTTCTCCCATAAAGCTGTCCAATTGCACATTGTACAGTGAAAGCAATGCTCGAGACAGAAAGATTAGCAAGCATTTCTGACTAAATTGACTATATTTGTTGGATTCTTCTTCTGGATTTCTTAGATCTCTGCAGCTGGGATTTATTCTTAATGATAAGCCAAGTAACCTCACTTTGCAGCATGCACTGCACCAACATGTTTTAAGCAGGTGTGGAAAAATTCAGCAAAGCACTAATGACTCCTTAAAGTGCTAACAGAATCACAATTCATGCTGAAAGATGTAATGCCAATTTAATATATAGAAAGAATTTTTGTCATTTCTGTCTGGGTCATCCATTCTTTTTTAGAGGACAACCACAAACCAAAAACCAGAATCAGATAAAGAAATGAAATACAGTGGACTTGTTTCATTTTATATTATTTAGAACTTTCAGGGAAACAAAATCATTTAAGTACATGGAACAGCAATCTTAGGGTGCAACAGACTTCTATATCAGATATGAGAAACAGCCTTTCTTGTCAGGGAAATCCAAATGCTATTTTCTTGAGTGACTCAAAGGAAGGGCATGGCCATTGCATCTTTATTCACTCTCCTAGGTCAACCAACAGGAGCGTGCTCTTATGTAAAAAGTCTATATATTCAGCTTCATGAGCATGGCACTGCAACAGGCTAATCCAGGAGAGCAAATGCTTCCTCTCCATCTTTATTCTCAACCAATTTTGACTCATAACATGACTAGAGAGAAATAAGACAATAGTTTACACAAATGACTGTGTAGGAGCTCAGGATGCTTTTACTTCTGGTAGCCCTAACTGAAAGAAAGTGCACTCTCTGAAGCTCAGTCCTTAATATAGCTTCAGCTGGGTAATCAAAAGCAAGAAACCAAATCACTTATCAACTTTGAAAAGTTTGTTCCAACTAGTATTTTTGTGCTCTAGCTGTCCTCTTTTGTAAAGACTTATGAATCGTTTTGAAAATATCATACATTATCAGTCCAAATTCTATTAAAATAACTGTGTTTTGCTTGGTTTATAGATACAGACATGTATGTTCTATGCACATGGAGAACACAACAGACTTATATAGGGTACTTCCCATGAAATGTGGAAACTGCTATTGAAATCTATGGCAAATAACAGCATGCATGTAATCTTACATCTGTATACAAGCAAACCCACAATTTTCACAGAGGTTGCTCATTGGATGTTTTTAGACTGAGAAAGACATAAAGCAATATCCTGATTTTGTTTTCATTATTTTTAATGAAAGCAGTGATGATTTCCTTAATCTTACTCATACTAACTTATATTTTACAACAAGAACAGTTTTTAATGGGGTTCAGATCTGAGTTTTTAAATTAAGCTTTGACTCTCACTATCCATCACATTTAAAGACACAAATAGTGATGCTTTGAAATAAAATATTTAGAACCAGATTCAAGAAATATTTAGTCTTTTAAGCATAGTGTAAAATTAATTTAAAAGATGGTCAAAATAACTTAGGAACCAACATATTTTGGTAGATCTGGGCTTTCAGATTTTCTAAGCACAGAAATAAGGTCCCTTTTTGAGAGGCCACAAACTGATAATGTCAGGAAAGTAAATCACTGATGACTTAAAATCCTTTATTTGTATTCTGGATAAAAATGTTAATGGAGACATACAAAGAAGGTGCTATTTTCATTACAAACTAGTACCAAGTTGAAAAACCTTTCAGGAAGAAACTACAATTGAAGGAAAGTTCTTAAGAAAGGAAGAAAAATGAAGCAGGGAAAGAGAAAGCAACTGTGAATGTGGGAAAATAATGAAAGAAAATGCTATTATGATTTAGGAGAAGTACTTATATTCATCCACATCTGAATCCTCATCCAGATACATCAAAATGAATAGTAAAAATAGTAACATGACCATGTGGAAAAACCCCTTCACTGCACTATAGCACTATAGCACTGTAGCATAGGAATGGGAATACATTGAAATCAACATCTTTCCAATATTTGAAAATTTTAAATTAAGTGGTATAAACAGTGAAGGTCTGAGGTTTATTAGCAGACTGATCTACAAGGTGTGGTGTTTCCCTTAAGTGCAAATCAAATATTGCCTCTGATCTAGGAATAAGTTCTTCAAAACTGTTAAAAAAGAGGGCAAGAAGGATGAAAAACTCCACAGAGTTGTAATACATTGTACATAAGAATAAATACATGTGAAAACTCCAC
The DNA here is from genome assembly GCA_013400775.1 of Chaetops frenatus. Lineage (NCBI taxonomy): Eukaryota > Metazoa > Chordata > Aves > Passeriformes > Picathartidae > Chaetops > Chaetops frenatus. Next base: position 148,936 of record VZTR01010381.1, on the reverse strand, counting down.
TATTTCTGATGTGATGAATTCAGTATAAGTCCTTGATCTTACACTCCAGTATAACTATGAGTAATTTACATTAGCTAGTGGTATAAAGAGTTTGAAGAAGAAGTAAATTCTATACCAGAACATCTAGATTTCCATTTCAGCAGGTTACATGCAGACAAGCATCCTACTTATATACACAGATGTACTGGTATTATATAGATGCATGCACACTTGCATTCATACAATGCAAGATAGAGATAGATAGATAGATAGATAGATAGATAGATAGATAGATAGACAGACAGACAGACAGACAGACAGACAGACACAGCAAACATACAGTCACTTCCATTCCTAAGATACTGAGGTGCTTACTCAGGTGCTTACTGTCCACAGGGAGGATATTATTAACAACAGGAGGTGCATGGTTTCAGGTTGCTACCTTCTCAAAAAAGTCTGATCCTTATCGAATGACAACTTTGACATTCCCAGTACAAATTTGATGGGGACCCAGCATTGGATAGAGACATAAAATTCTAGCACTTACACTCATTTACTATACAACTTTACATAAAGTAGTTACTCTGTGTGGTTGTGATCCAGCAAACAATTTCAGCACGTGCTTAGATGACCCAGCCTCCTCAGCTGCAATGAGTGACGATGCTATTTGCTGACTTAACTCTTAGGTTATTGTGAAGATCTCAGTAACACTTGCATGGAGATAGGGCGTTTTTAGAGCAGCTACAGCATTGTAACCAATATGACCAATAAACTTTCCTTAGAACAACAATCAACTTTTTCTATGATCCATGCCAATCAGCCTGGCTGCAACAGGCTTGAGAACTTTACACTTAGTGAGCACCTTCCCTTCTTGGTGTGTATCCCACTCAGCCCTAATCTCCATACTGTCCACAGTCTGACTAGGCATGGCATTGTCTCATTTACACTGGTACATCTTGTTTTCTTTCCAAAAGAAACTAGGGCAGATGAGAGCAAGGGACAATGAAAGTGCAGATCACAGAGAGTTGGGATGTTTAGCCTGCTGCATCTGTGAGCTGTGAATGTCCCTGGGTTGAAGAGAAAAGACTTTTTGAGATCAGACATAAAGAGCAGGAAGAAAGGCAGCAGTAGACCAGAGCCTAGAACATGTCATTCCTCCTCTGCAGGTGGAAAAGAATGGCTCAATGATGAGTAGGTATTCAAGGACAAGAAACTCATTTTTTAGTAATTTTTCCCTGCAAGGAACTTAACAACTTCCTTCAGGTATGAGAGAACCAATTAGCTGGGTAGTTGGACACTCTGTTTAGCCACTTAAGAAGCTGAGTATGCCTCTGTGATTCATATTTAAGAAAGGAGAAGCCTGGGAATCACTCTTTTGCTTCTGGCTTATGAACGGGTAACAGGGGGCCCACGTGGCCCAGCGGGGCCAGCTGGCCTGGGGCCAGGCCCGCTCAGTCGGGCCCTGCCCGCTCTGTGGGGCTGAGCCAGGCAAGGCCCACTTGGATGATCCTGGGGCGCAGCTGAGATCCTGCCGCAGCTGAATCCTGGCCTGGCTGCTGAG
>VZTR01010381.1:118922-138904 GCA_013400775.1 Chaetops frenatus | reverse complement strand
TTTTTTTTTTTTTTTTTTTTTTGCCATTAGTTTGAGAAGATAAAGGATAACCTTTCTGAGTTTTACTTTGCTTGGCATTCCATTTATATTTTTGAATGAAAGATCTTGAACACAGAACTTCATGAGTGCTAAGTTTCATTGCTGATGTGCTGAGACTAAATCCAGATGGACCTACTGAAGTATTGCTGCATTTGGAATGTCTTTGCAGAGTCTTTTAAAACAGCATTCAGTGGCACTTAATATTTTTTAATCATGTAGTGTCAAATTATAAACCAGTGTGCAAAGATTTGTTAAGCAGATTCTTGAGAAAGCATCTTTGCAGATTTTGGGGTGCTTCTGTTTTGTGCTGGTTTGGTTTTGTTTGTTTGTTGTGGTTTTTTTAACAGGGATTAGTGGGAAGAACGTAAAGCTGCAACTCTGACATTTTCCTCTACAGTCTCACTGCCATCCTCCTGTGTGCACCAGATACCTTTTCAGTCTCAGTGGCTGCAATAATGACGGTACACAGACATGTAGAGAGGAGCTGGCAGCTAGGACTAGGCAAAAGACCATTCCTCAGGTTGGTCCTGCACACACAGCTCTTCTCAGAGAGCACAAGGCAGAGAGGTATTTCATCTACTTGTTTGTACAATTATAATTGGTTTTCAAATCCTGTATTTTGACCTGAGACTTACGTGGGATGAAATCTGGCCACTGCATAGCATGTCTCAGCAAAGATTCCCCACAGGAAGTGTAGCCCTTCTAATGAACAAACAGGGCTACTCTCCAGTAGCAGTCAATTCCTAAGCTTTAATGCTTCCAGAATCACCATCAAGGGGTTTGGTAAGCAGAAATGTTAAATAAGGGAAGTATAGTGGATCCATTGTATTCTGAACCTCCTGCCATTTTCCATTGCTTTCTCATTAAAAAATGGAACATTTGAAGGCATCTTCAGGGTACATACTTATTTTGAGTTGTTGCTATTATTTTTAAACTAGTTTTATGGGAGAAGAATATATTGTCAAATCACCCATAAGGTAATATCTTCTGTACTTTTTACCTTCACTACCAGAAGCAACTCAGGAGTTTCTAAGAAAACTAATCTTCAGTGAGTAACTAAAATATTCATAATAAGAGCTGCAACCATTTGCTGTATGCTGACTTGTACTATTTCAATGCTTTTTCATTATATTTATCAATTTTTGCTCCTGTATTACACTTAATATTACAGACTTCATGGAGAAGAGGCCACTTTTTAATTTTATTTTATGTATGGTGAGGGAACAGCACATATGGGGATCTGTTCTCCAAACCTATATGTCATAAACATATATTTATAATCTATAAATAGATTAGGAACTTCACTACCACTGCTAATTCGTCCTATACAGAATTCAGATTTCTAAGTTAACTTCCTCACCAATTTCATGTCAATAAATTAAACAGAAATATTTAATCTAATTCTATTTAAGAACAGACAGAAACTTTGAAGGGTTTAAGTAATGAGAAAAAAAAATTCAGAGAGGCTACTTATGGCATTGTACAAATAAGCAGACACATTACAAGAACCATCCATCTTGCATTAACAATAGATATTTAGATCTTCTCTTCTGAGTCTTCTACCTTTCAGGAACTCATAGCAAATTAAAAGTATAAATTCATTAATCATTTGTGTGCTGGAGGACATTAAAGAAGGAATGCTTGCCCCATTAAATCTTGAACTAAAAATTATGGTGTTTTTCCAAGAAGAGGAGAAGCCAAGAGTACCAATTATGTCTGATTTAAACAAGATACCATCTTTATCTGATCAGACAACCCAAATGTATGCATGAAACCTCTCTACAACAGTTAGTGTCAGTAATTCTGACTTCCATGTATGAAAAATGTACATAACTTAGTTAACAATGCATATTGTATATGCAAACTCAAATAATTGTTTGCCTAGTAAAAATTTGGAATATGAGGGAAAAATAATATTTCTCAGCTGTGGGGCTGGCTGTGGTTTTAGTTTGTTTTGCTTTTTTATTAGGAATCTGGTATTTGTGGCTGACATTTTAATTGCATTAATAGCAGGAAACAATATGAAAAGAATGCAGACAGAAGTGGAAAACATTAGCAGAAACATTTAGTCTCATTGCAGAGACATTTTAATTATGATGGTGAGTAGTAGACATGTAGCAGAAAGAGCCAGGTTCAGTAAGGGTTTGTGGAATGAGCTTCACATTTTAAATATGATTTTCAAGTCTAAAAAGCTGAAGACTTGCAAAATGTTAGAGAATCTTTGTTCTTCATTTTACTAGATATGGGTGCCTTCAGTTCTGCAAACTACAAAGTACAATAGCATGAGACAGAAAAAATTTAAAGCCATAATCTAAGTTGTATTATCACACAGCTTCCCTGAAAGTCTGATTATTAAACAACATCTAGGGTTTAGTCTTCAATTTAAGGTGCTGTTGGCTGTTTGAAGTTTTTTTGTCTTTGAAAAGACTGTCTGAGCTTCTGGCATTTGCAGTTAAAGGCTGAGGCATGATGAAAATTTGGGGTCAATGTGTCATGCTTAATTTGTTGTTATAAGGAGCACAGTATATTCTGTACTAATTGCATTTACTCACTGCCATATTTACTTTCATTAAAAAGCAGCAAAAACAACATCATTGTTTAGTTTTACTTGACAATGCAATGGATCTTGCCATTTGCTGAGAAACTGAACACACAAAAAAACCCTTATCACATAATTTATGTACAATTGGAGATGCATCTAGCTTTGTCTTATTAAATGAGGACCAGATCTAACCACCAGTGAAGTTAACAGAAGACTTCCCCTTACACTTCAGCAGGCATTGGATTAAAGCATTGTTTTTTGGTGAGTCACAATTTGCTACAGCTGTCATTTTATCAGTGTTGCAGACCTTATTTGTGTGTTCCAGTGCACACTTTCTTCTTATTTTGAGCTTTGCATGTTTTCTTGTGGACAAGGAAGGATGGCTTTTCCAGGAGCTGATATATTTATTTTTGAAGACAATAGAATGTGAAATGTATTGAACTAAATATAAGTTAGTTCAGCTGCAAAGGTTAGCAGCTAAACTCTGCACAGTGGTTGCAGTTGGGTCCCACAAACATGTAGGCCTATTGACCAGTCCCATAGGTTCAACAGGACTACTGACTTCAGGAGTTACTGATGTGCATGGTTTTTGCAGGATCAAAGCCCCACTATGAAGCAGAAAGAAAACATCCCCTTGGAGGGAGCTACCAAACAGAAAATACATGAGGGGTAAGGAACAAAGAGATATTTCAAGATGAGGTACTGCACCGAGAATAGATGAGTCATGGAAAAGATGCTAAGTGATTCATTAATAACGGAAGCTTAGCCAATAAGGAATGTACAAGTATGAAACTAATGACCATGCTTTTACAATCTACCAAACTATTTGCTTTTGTAAACTTAACATAGGAATAATTTTCTCCCATTGTAAAAATTTATTATGCAATTAGTTGTCACTTTAATAAACTATATGCATGGCTGTGATAACAGTTACTCAAAATACTAAGGACTTCACAATTTTTGTTTTAAAAAAGAAAAACCCTAGGAACTTCAAGTCCTGCCAATTTTTCCTCCCTGCCAAGTCCTATTAGCATAAATGAATGGTTTATTTTAAGAAATGCCTGATAAATTACTCTACACAATCGGTAATGAGGGTACTGTCAGCAAAGGAGAATCATTTCCAAAATTTACTTGGCACAAATGAGTGGTCGACTAGCTCACAATCATGTTACACGGCCTGAAGCCCTGTTTTATTTCATAAATCTGCCTGACCTCTTCAGGGTGAAAATCTGTGATTCTATAGAAAAGGTAGCTGGGCAAACCTGTTCTGTTAGTGCATTTTTTCCTTTTTAAGAAAAATTAACACATTCAAACCATCTATAGGACTATTTCTATAGTCTCCTCTTTTTTGGCATATCAAAGCTACAACTTAAAGTTACTGCCATAGGTTGTATGTTAAAATTGCACATCTTTTTTATCACAAATTACACAAAACAAAAACATTAAGACAAGAATTATACCATTTCTTAAGAAAAAAATGAGAGGCATGAGTCTCCATCATGCTTCAATTAATCTCAACATCAGTGTGTTATCTAACAAATCAATTCTCTTTTCTTTTTAGAATATATTTTCAAAACTAGAGAAGAATCCCTTGGCACAGATTACTGTGTCAATTAGCAACTGAAGCCAATAATCATTCATCATCTCTTCTAAAGAATCCCTGATAAAAGTCCCTAAATATTTAGTCATCATTGCTATGGAATTCATTACATTAAAGCAGGGAGAAAACCTTTCAAAGAAATAATTTAAGATAATAAGGTTTTTTTAAAAAGGTCTAAGAAATCACTTATTCTCTGCTCTCCCACCACTGCAAATTATTTCCAATTGTTATTCCTTTTTTAAAAGAGTTTGATTGTTACTGCTTTGTCCATCTACTCTTCCAAGTCCCAAGTGATAGTTTTCCGACATTCCCTTGCAGACTGCTTGACTTGTTCAAATTTTATTCTGATTTTCAGAATATTTTTAATATAATTTAATCTGCACATACTTTGTGTGTCATCTGCCAAGTTCACGTCTAACTATATGTTATATAAGTAGTTAAACATTTGTATCCAAATACAACACCTAACACAAGGCAGGCAGTCAATATACCGTACAGACAAAGATAAAAGGTCCCACAAGTCTTGTGAAGTTTCATAGGAATAGGATACACCAACAGCCTCCCAAGAGGTCTGATGTGAACCCCACTCTGCTTGTCAGTGCACAGCTGTGGTGCTGTTAGTGAGATGTTGCACTACCTGCCATTTGAGAAGGAAGCAAAGGGTCTGGAGAGCTGAGGAATATACCCTGAGTGCAGGAGAGTGCTGTGCAGACTCACTTTTGGGGCTGAACTCACACACCGGCAGACGGATGGAGAGTAAAAATCCTCCATGACACATCCAAAGGTATCCATAACTACTATTAAATCCAGAGTGGACTACCATCATGACACTTTGGGGCTTTTGTTCAACAAAGAGTTTCAGTCCTGAGACAACTGTGAAAAAACCACTCCCTAGCAAGGTTTGCAAGGACACTTTCTCTTCTCTGGGAGAAGGATTTTAGCCAGGGTAAAGTTCACATTCTAAGAAACATATGCATGTGAAAATGTAGCCTAAAATTGCAGAAAAGTTTATCTCTCTAAGTGTAACTGTGTGAAACAGCAGGAAATTAAGAACTAAGACGCTCTAAATCTCTCAAGCTTTCTCTCTTTTCCATATTAAGTTGATTCCAGGCAGCTGCCTAATGAAATGCTTCTTTTCCAGAGTGAGGTTCAGAACTACATACTTAACCTATGTAAAGCACATACCACACACTTTCTCAGACCACTGAGGAGCAACAGAACAAACCTGCCAGGTCAGACACCTTCCTGGAAGGCTGCATTTCCTCTCTCAAGCCCAAGACTTAACACCAAAAGGGAGTAATGTTTTTCACTTTTTGGGTTTTATCCTGATGTTGCAAAGGGTACAGGGGATAAGCAGAAACAAACCTGAAGTGTTTTTAAAGATTCTTTTTTTCTAGTGTTATGTAAGACTCTATAAACAGCTTACAGGTACACTGTAATGGAATGGTGGGAACATTTACACCACACCACAGCTGCATTGTCCTGCAGCTACAGCTCTACAGTCACCAGTTCTGACTACAGAACACCTTCAAAGTAACCTGCAGAACAGTTCTGTTGAAACTTAATGAATCAAGAGTATAACTTAATATTGCCATTGCCATGGCATTTTTATTCTACTTTTCCTTCAAGCAAACGATAACAATTTTTGAAATAAATGAGATTTTGAGTTTCTGTTGGCATCAGGATTATAGTAATTTCCTTTTTTTTACCTCTCTTTATATTGCTTATTTACTTTGATTTGGATTTTGATTTTATATGGGTACTATCTTCAGATTTCCCTCTACCCTTTCCCTTTCCCTCTAACATCAGCCTTTAGTTTCTATTATTGCTGCAAATGGATTTTTGATTACTGAACCAGACCTGTTCATCTACAAAATGGTATCAAATGGCTTTTTTACTGATTTTTTTACTAGTTCACTGCACTGTCTATTGTCTCATTTTTGCATGGTAGACTTGATTTATCTGTGTCAGGGTGAAAATTAGAAAGGGAGATAGTAGAGCAAAGGGAAAGAGATGCAGGAATGTGAAAGCTGAAAAATTCAAAGTGAGAACTACTCACCAGTACTGTTCTTGCTTACAAGCTCTTCATTGCCAGATTGACTCTCCTGTTGCCCTTTGAGCAACCAGGCTAATGTGACCTATTTTGTGCTAATTTTGAAGTCTATTGCCAGGCATCCTAAATTTTCAGTCTGGTACTTCAGACTTTGCAAAATATGCTTTCAGATATGCCCTAGCTCCTGTTTCTGTCTTTGTTTACATGTCTTTCAACAAGTCTTACAGCAGCTGCCACTGAAAGCTTGTCTATTGGTTTTATTCTTTTATTTTTCTTTGTTTTCCTATTTGGTTTATACCAGGGCTGGTATTTCATGAAGCTGTGCAATCTCCTGTGGTCAGTCAAAAGTTGGAGCACCTTCGATTGATATTTCTTTGCTCCTATCTGGGCATACAGTCTTGGTTTTCATTCAGATCTCTATCAGTAGATCTGAAGTATATTTCAGGCACACTGTAGCACCCTCTAAGCCTTCTAGGAGTGCTGTTAGGTCTTTCCNAAAAAAAAAAAAAATCTATTTTGCATGTACAGTAGATCCCTCACAGACTAAAACAACTTCCTGGGATAAGTGCCCCTTCAGACTGCAATGGTTGGTACAAAAGCTGATTTATTACTGCCTGGTCTTCAGGGGCCTGTGTGAAGCCCACCACTGGAGATGCAGTTTTTGTCTTACAAAATCATGTCTAGTGTTCTGGAAGGCATGTGTTGTTGAGTGCATCTACCACATGCAGGGATTTTCTTGGAAAGTACCTTATTTTCATATTATACTGCTAAAATTTTACAAAGAAACAAACCTGAGTACAAATCCACAGTTTTGTCCAAGTTCCTTCTAGCAGATTTTGGACTAGTGCTGAAGAGTGAATTGAGGGAACTGCATTTCAGAAAGCATGGCTCTGTGTTTCCTTTTTATTTCCTGTCTTTAAGGAAATGTTCTGGGCTCCTTGGTTTGCATTAGCTCTGTGCCTAAGCTCCTTCAGAACAAAATAATTTTGCTTTAGCTATCCTATAGAGTCATCTTAGGAGCAGTATCTCCTCATTGCTTTAAAGACCTTGGGTAATTCCAGAAAAAAAATCACTATGCTTAGTAGACATTGGACCGCTTTAATTTTGAGTGCTTTCCTAATTGCGCTGAGTTTTCCAGGGTCTTGCTGACATCTCTCCAGATGTCAACTAACAGAGAAAACATAGTTTTTCTCCAGTTCTACATATCTACAGTCAACTTCATATTTTGGTTATTACATAGTGACATTGACTGTCTCTTTTGTTAGATCATTAATTTTTAATAGCTATGTCATCAGCTTCAAGCCACATGTTTGGGAATCCTTCCCAGCTTCAATTTACATTGCAACACCTTAGAAGTTGGGTGCAGGTCAAAAGCATTTACACCAGGTGTAGTCAGTGTTGTCACATGACTCAAATCACATAGTAGTAAAAGTCTTAGCCTGGCAAACAGAGGTGTTAAACAGATGATAGCTTATAGAATCTATTGTGTATTAGTGCTGACATACACACATACAATTATATGTTTTGGAGTTTGGCTAAATGAAGAACCTGTGTTTACTCCAAATTTTCCTCAGCAACAATTAGGCATCTGAGTCATTCTCTGAAAGTTTCAATAGACATAATAATGTCATTTCTTGTAGACTTATCAACTATTTGTTATTACTTTGCCATTATGAAAAACTGAATTTTAGTCATCTCACTGTACAGAGGCTTATTTCTGACTCCCATTTCATTTTTGTGTGTCTGGTTCCCTGAAGTATGACCTTACATTTTCTGAAAAGGAGAACACACACAGAGAATACTCTCTCCTCTATCATGCTCAGGAAATTACTACCTTGTGTATGTAGCATCTATTGATGGTCAAATTTCTTCTCCACATGCTGTATTTTCTCTTTGGCCTCAGATACCTGCATCATAAATTCTAATTTTTCAGATTAAAATTGTCACTAATCAGATTGGTAGGATTGAGCTGCTGAGGGCTTCACCAACTGGAGTCAACTGATTAAGACCTGATAGAGCAGTTCTGAAAATAAAGAGGCTGACATCATTCTTCTTCATCCTTCTGTGCAACTGATTTATCTGGACTTATGCAAGACAACCAGAAGACATCTTTCTTTTAGCTGTAATCACTATGTCCCCCATATCTATTACCACTTTCTCTGTCTCCTGAGCTACAACACACTGGACAGAAAGTCTTGCTGTGCTCTCTGCTTTTTACATGCTTTTGCTGGGACTCAGGCAGGGTTTTTACTGTCTTGTGTATAGTTTCACTCAATAAATACCCTGCAACACAACACTTGCATTCCTGTCCAGTCTGTCTCTGTCCTGTTTCCCAATTTCCTTTAGTTTGTCCCTACTCTGCACTGATAAAACTGTTTCAATCACTTGAAGAAATTTATCTGTTTCTTTCAGCATCATCTCCTATATGCTACAATCATTTGCCCCATATATGTTTCTGTCTCTCATTAAGTAATCTTTTGTATCTCCAAAAGTACATGTGGATGCCAGATTATGTGACTGCGAGGCAGGCATATATTGCCCCTTCTGTTTTTTGGGTTCAGATAAAAACACAGTCACATTCCTTCTAGGGTCACAGTATATCAAATACTGTTATTAGCTGCTATGATATTTTAGGTATTATTTGTACCAACTATGTCTCATTCACTTCTCTTTTTCACCAGAAGTGATAGTAGAAATGTTTCATTTTACTTTTCTCATCATTACACTCCCCAGCGAAGGCTTTATTCACTATATATTAGTACTGTTAGGCCTGAGTAAGGATTTTTTTTATACGAGAATTCAGCTTTATTAGTGGCCTTAAAGTCTCATGGCTGTTCACTGCCTCATGGCTGCTTCTTTTCTCTCTTTAAACCTCCTGTCTTTCAGTAATGCTTTATTCTTGTTGTTAGTGTCACCTGACTGACTATTGTATTACACTGTTCTTTAGTGCAGAAGGTGGGCAGAGAGTGCCCCACATCTGAGAAGTTCAATGTACTGTATTACATTACCTGCAGAGATCATTTAATTGCCATTAACATCCCAGCCACAGGCACACAAACTAGCTCTTTGGTGACTTCTCCATACCCCTTTTTCCTCTTAAGGTCAGTGCTTCTCTGTGCCAGCTCCATGTCTTGCTGAGCAAGGATAAACTTTTGAGAAGACCAGAAAATGAGAATCTAATGAGTTTCTCTATACTGGTAAAGTAACAGATGACTTCTCTACATCACATGCTGCCTCACAATAATCACTATCTTTATTCCATGATGGCTCCCCATTCTCTCTTAAGAAGTATTCCAACAATTCATTTTAAACTAGTTGCTGAGAAAAATGTTTTAATACTTATACAGAGCACTGAAGGCTGAGTGTAAGACAAATTGTAGAAGAATATCTCCCCTGAAACAATAAAACAGAGACTGTGCCATTCAGGACCTTGAACACTGCAGGCAGAACCAAGGGGTGAAGCCAATGCACAATGTCACTGACTGATGACAGCCCCTAGAACAAGCAGAATAAAAGGGGTGGGGGGGAATCCCCAAAAGATTGCTTTCTTTTTCAGCTATTTGTGCATTAGCTATTCTGCCTGCCCTGTAATTTCTATGACCTCCAAGTCTCCCCAGGATTATGAATACCTATTGTTGACTTAATTGGCCGAGTAACAAGAAACATCTGCCAAACAAACTCAGCTTCTTAACCTCTGATGGTCTTGGACACCCTATGACTGTGAGAGAGAATAATGCATTTTGTCTCTATGAAAAAGCCTGGAACAGATCCTTCCATAGTTTATGGAGACATTCCCAGAGTACATCAGAGAACCAATATATAACAGAAACTTCATAAAGGCAGTCTTCTTGTCAGGTGCCCATCTAATATGGCATGTGGAATATATCCATAATACTAGTGCTAGACTGGAAGGGAAGGGTGGAATTAAGCTGATGAAATAAAAAGGTCTTTCTTGCTAGAAAATAAGTTTTGAGGGAGGTGGGTAGACACACAGGTGAACAGAAGGTCTAAGGAAGATGTAAATGAAGAGGTTTTTAAAATAGAATAGAACAAAATGGGATAGTTGAGTTGGAAGGGACATATAGATATTACCTAGTCTAACTGCCTCACCACTTTAGCTGTCTAGTGGAGGGCTGGATCTGCTAGTTGTGACTGCATGGAGCTGACTCCAGCAAGGTACTGAAGGGTAGATGCCTGATTAAAACATCTCTGAGGCTCCATCCTTCCTGCTTTGCTGTCATCAAATCTAGGAAACTGGGAAGTTCATGGTCAGATCTTTTGAATTTAGATTTCAGAAAACCATGCAGAAATGTATGTTTCATTGTCTATATCAAATTCTGCATTTCATGGCATTTATGAGGCACAAGAAGCTCTATCTCATGGTATAGTTCTACAGACTCCACCCTTCCCACCAGCTGAAGCTCTGACAGAAGAGACATCCCCTATATCAATAAACACTCCTTGCATGAGGAACTACAGGCTAGGAATAGGTACTATCACGTCAGGTGGAGTGCCATGAGTTTCTGATCCATTTTAGAACTATCAGAGTTGGAAAATATTCCCGGAGGCATGAATAGATCACAGGATGACTGTAAGCCATGAATGTGATACAGGCAAATACATTCTTGTGTGTCAGGCAAGATATTTCCATAGGAAAGGCAAACATTGTGCAAAGCCCTGATGAGAGCTCACCTGTACCACTATGGGCATTTCTCATTTTTCAGGTTCAAGAAAAATAACTTCCATCTGGAGTGAATGCAGGCAAAAACTAAGCCCCCTGACTTAGGGCCTACAGAAGAAAATGACAATTGGAAGAAGCAATACAAATGCTTGGAGGCCTACCATCACTTTCAAGAAAGGGATAAACCATTAAGGCCAAGAAAGAAAAAGAGTGATTGAAGTACAAGAAAAATACGGTAAAGAACACAAAACAATTTGGAACTTCTTTCCAGGAAGGCAACCTCATCATAAACAGGGTAGTGGCAAATGTTCATTGGTGAATTGGTGGGAAATCATGTATGCTCTTCATATCCCTGTATGCCCAGGGAACCAAACCCCTGCCTTTCATCTCTGGCATCACCACAACGAAAAATATTTATATATGATATAAATGCCCTTATTTACATAGTCTGAAATTGCATACTAACTTTGGCACCAAAGTACAAAATTACAAGAACAACACCTTTCTTAGTCTTCCATTGCTTTGAATCTTAAATACTAAAGGCAAAAAAGATTTGACAGGGTTGTAGCTAAGACCTGAACTTCTTCCAACAATACAAGGTAGGCAAATAACTCTTAGAAAGGTTGAAGGGAGAAATTAACTCTGAGAGTCTTACCCTGTGACTGAAAGGTGCTTTACATCATTTATAAGCATGGGCAATGGTTGTGTTTAACAGAGGAGCTGTGCAGCTAGTTTCAGTGGGACAAGGGGATGTGATGGCAATTGCAGCAGTGACCTATATTCCCAGATTGTGACAGTCATCCTCATCAGATGATAAGCCGTTCAGGAGATGAGATGACCCACCAACCTCTGGAGGTGCCCGAGGCTGTTAGGCCTTTTCAGCTGGATAGCAGTGGCAAGACCAAGAGAACACCTTCTTGAAGATCACTGCAGATCTTGACATCATCCCCTGGGGAACCTAGGACAGCAGTCATATGAAATGGGATGCAGAGATGTTGCCAGGTGTCCCAGTGCTTTAAAACACCCACTGGTGTCCTGTCAGACATTGAAAGGATTTTTGCCCCCAAGGTAGATCAGACATGGGGCATTTGGTCACTCTTGGAAGCCCCTGAGATGGCTCCAAGTAGGGAGATTAGATTAGGGTTTGGGCATCTCCTCGAAGGTGTGAACAGTGTGTGGGAAGGGAGGTGACAGCTTTTGCACATGTGCTTAGGAAATAACCAATTACCAGCACTGGGGTCAGGAAGGACTCTTCCCCTAGAGCAGACTGGCACTGGTCAGGGCTCCTTCAGTCCCTTTTGGCTCAGTTGCTGCCTGCTGCTCCTGCCCCATGAAGATGGCCTCTCATACCATGCAGCTTGGGGGAGAATGGCTTTTTTTTTTTGCCCATGGTGGACTAAAAATTGTCCCTGGGATTTATTTTTTCTTCCTCTGCAGCACTGAGCACGACCTGTTGTCAGAACTCCTTTGGGCCCTTTTGGCCATGTACTGCTGGTCATGTTCCACAAAGGCAGCCCTCATGCCCCTCATCTCCTGAATGAAGCTTTCTAGACTCCCAGGGCAGGCCTCAAGAGGGGCTCCCAGGGGTTGGCAACCATTCATTTGACGACCACATCCTGCTTCAGGAAGAATAGAATGGAATGGAATTGAATATAGTTCACTTGGAAGGGACCTACAGATATCATCTAATCCCAATACCTGACACTTCAGAGCTGATGGAAGTTATAGCATGGCTTTAAGGGCAGTGCCTGAATGCCTCTTCAGCACTGACAGGCATGGGGCACTGACCATTTCTCCAGAAAGCATTTTTCAGGGTTTGACCACCTTCTGGGTAAAGAAAAGTTTCCTCATGTCACATCTGAACTTCCCCTGATGGATGCAGATTTCAGCCATTCCCACATGTCCTGTCACTGCGAGGCCAAGAAGAGCTCAGCACCTCTTTGTCTATTTGCCCTCCTCAGGAGGCTGTAGGGAGTAGATCACCCCTCAGCCTTCTCGTCTCCAAACCAGACAAGCCCAGTGCCCACTGTCCCTCCCCAGAGCAGATTCCTGCCAGCCCCTTCCCCTGCTTCGGTGCCCTTCTCAGGACACATCCAAGTACCTTCACATCCTTTTTAAATGGTGGGGCCCAGAACTGCACACAGTACTCGAGTGAGGCTGCACCAGTGCTGAATTCAGCAGGGTAATCACCTCTCTTGGCTGGCTGATGATGCTCTGCTTGATGCACCCCAGGATGAGATTTGCCCCCTTGGCTGCCAGGGCATACACACTGCTGATCCCATTGAGCTTCCTGCCAACCAGCACTCCCAAACCCCTTCCTGCAGGGCTGCTCTCCAGCCACTCCTGTCCCAGTTCAGACTCCTGTCTACTCCATCCCAGATGCAGAATCCAGCATTTGGTCAGTCTTTTTTTTGTTTGTTTCATGTCAGTGGTTATTTCCCAATGTTCCAATCTCTCCAGATCCCTCTGCAAGGCCCTTTGTCCCATAGTAGAGTCGGCAGCACATCCTAGTTAGGTAGAATCTCCAAACTTACTCAGCATGCATCAACTGCAGCTTCCAGATCACTGACAAAAAGATTGAATAAAACTGACCCTTGAATTGAGGAACACCACCGGTAACTGGTCACGTGAAAGATATTGCCCTGTTCATTGTAACACTTTGAACCCTGCCATTCAGCCTGTCCTTCACCAAGTCCACATATGTTAGTGTTAGTCTGCACAGTAAAGGAAGGAACTCAAGGGATAGCACACCTTCATGTAAAATTCCTTAATTCCTTCTAATCCAAATGAACAATGTATATGGCACTCTCAGCATATCCTGTTGAGTAGGATCTCCTATAGTACACAATATATAGAGAGTGTGTGTGTCCATGTTGTAGGTGTGGGACAAATTAAACTACTGAAAAAACATGCCAAAGAAACTAGGATGGATGTGGAGGCAGTAAACTCTAATACACAATATTAGAAAAATATGGAAAAAACCCAATAAATTTAAACTTACCTACTTTTTTACATAGACAAAATAAATTTCAGCATCATACAGATAACATAACCACAATGCACAATATATATGGCTGAAATTCATCTTTTAAGCCTTTGAAAAAAGTATAAAGGAAAGAAAAACTAATTGAATATATTTTCTCATTTTTTTGACAATAGATGCAATAGCATTAGAAAATATACTTTATGTCATATCCTGTATGGTGAGTGGTTATATGAGCATGTACTCTGGTGCATGTCTTAGTAATTTGCATTTTTTCCTATTATATAACTCTCTTACAGCTACATAAATGTGAATGTGTTTGATCACCTGGGGTTTTATTGTAGACTGAATGTTACCAGTGGAAGAACACCACTTGTGAGTGAACTTTATATCCATTATTCTTAAAGTTCAGGGCAAAGTTGTTTTCTCGACCAGCATGTCTCATTATTCCACAGCTTCAGTATTTAGGAAAGACTGGAAATACAAGACCTGTGGAAGAATCTATAATCAAAAGCTGTAAGTCTTTCAAAGGCTGAGCTGTACACCAATGACATCTGCACCCAGAAATAACTCTAGAATTAAATATAATCACACTCCTGCCTGAATTGGTGTCTTTGGGGAGGTATTGTTAGTTAACTAGCTAAAAGCTGCAAGGAAGTAGAAATCAGCTATTATCCCAGTATGATGAGCAAACCAAAACACAGTCCTTCTTCCCCAAAGTAGAGTTCAAATATCCTGGTCACTAGGAGCAGAATTTCTTTCTTTTTACAAGATAGGAGATGGTAATGGTTACATTATTCAAATATAAAACTAAATCTTGAACTACTAAAAACTCTTCTGGTAAAGACATTAAGCACTAGAAGACAGAAATTTCCTAAATTATGATTGAGCTTTCAATCTTATCTCTTGGCTTTTTAAAGAGCCTCTACAAATGAATCCTTGTAATATTTTTGCTTAATTATCAGTCACTATATTACAAAGTGTACCATGGATTGGAATCTTCAATTTTTTTAATATATATTAGGTTCCATATTTTACAGTACTTTTCAGTTGATTACTTAGAGTAAATTTAGAAAAATTATATGACAAAGCTCTGAATAGTTTTCAAAACAGAGTGGGGCACATTTACTGATGACATGTCTTACTGCTAATAAGACAACATTTGTTTAATTCATTCATCCTGAGTTTAAAAATTATCCACAATTTACTAAGGGGTTTAACATCAACAGTGTATTCATAACAAATCATTAGAGTATGTAAGTTCCCAATATTTGAAATCTAGTTTATAAATAAATAATTTTTTTCCCTGGCTTTCAAATTATTTTCCTTGGATATCAAAGATGAGTAAAATTACACATAAATACTCTTCAAAGGTGAGCAGGTAAAAATTCAGCATGATACTAGGGGTTAATTTTGTTTTCAATTACAATCATTTTCTTTCCACAAGATCTTGTCAAAAAAAAGTTTATATACTAAACAAAAAATATTCAGATTTCTGAATTTTCTGAATCACCTCTGCTTATAAATTATATGCACTGTAATAACCTAATTCTTCTCTATCTACAGTTACAACCTCCCTGGGTTGTCAGGTATAGAACAGTTTATAATATATTTACGTGTGATATACAAGTGTAAAGGATAATTATGTTATTGAAGTATATTATTATATTTCATTGTAACTGGTGCCCAGTACAAGATTAAATTCCAAGAGTAAGATAAGACTTTAGACTTATAGCTTCTAAACATAATCAAAAAGCATTTTGAGTCATGTCTGTGTACACCTGGGGAAAAGGATATCAATCTATGAAAATACCTGAAAATGAGAAGTACGTGCTATGCCTCAATATATAACAACTGAGTGAAAACTTCCTACAAAACCAAAACAACAAATACAAATAATGTAAAAGTGAAAAAGTAAATGCAAATTCATGGAGATGGTAACATTGGCTCGTGGGCATTGTTGGGTTATGCTGCTTTGAGTGGTGAGCTTTCTAACAATGAGAATCTGAAAGTCATATTAAAGTAGTAAACAAGGTATTGCTTTCTTTCTTAAAGTCAACTGAAAGGAAAATTCCAAGGTATCACCACACTAGCTAACATTTAGAAAAGCTTAAAATCTGTCAGAATAATAACTCTTAGAAGGTGAAGGGCTTCACTGGAAGACACCAAGGGTTTTCTTTTAAGTCCTGAACTACTCCCTCAATTTATCTTGTTTTCTTCCAGTAAGTTTCTGTACACTGCCATTATTACAAAAGTTCTTGAAAGATATGTTAAAGTGGTCTCTTGCAATCTAGCATTGCCATTCAAACATGTCAAAGCTACACTTTACCCATGTATTTTCACAACGCTTTTAGAGGCAGTAAAAGCAAGAACACGGTACCTGAATTTACAAGGAGCAAAAGGACAGGTCAGCATTTTTGGTGGTTTTTTTTTTCCCCAGGAAATCCAAGCAAAAATGAGGAGTAGAAAAGTAAGCTATTAAACTCTACATTAAGTTTTGAGATAAAACAATTACTAAGTTATACAGTGGGAACATTGATTTGGGAGTAGTGAAGAAGTCAGAAAGTAAAACTTCCAGGAACTACAACACAAGTCCTTATTCCAGCCTTTTAAGAAGGTACCAAAGGTAAATACTACCAAGATAAACATCTATGGCACTTTTTAATCTTTTCTATCCCCCGATGTGTGAACAAATCTGAAAACTAGAATGTTTCAAATTATAGGAGAGTTTTCATCATAGATTCACTCATATAGGAATCTATCTCATAATCAAAGCAATGCAGATTACTTTTTAAATCTTGTGATTTCTTTAGAATACATGTCTGTGTTCCTGGGCTTGAAATAGCATATGTGTGCATGAAGTTGTGCTTTCAATATGTATAAATTGGATGACTGGAATTGGGTATTTGTGTATCATCAGCCTTAAAACTTCGTTTGCCTCGCATGTTTATAAATTGTACTGCCTCTTTTTACAAATGGGCCTGATTTTCTGTTCCTTGTGATGTTTCTAAAAACATCCTGCAAAAAATATTAAAAAGCTTGTTCTAATCTTCAAACTTCTGCTTCATTTCATCTCTGCATCTCTGCTTCCTTTCATCTCTGCATCTAGTTGAAAACCAATGAGGAACACTCCACTTACACACAAATCAAAATATTTTTTCTTGTCCTGCCAAAAACATAATCTCTAAATAACTTTAATTCAAAGCAATGAAGTAGCAATAAATTTTAAAATTCATTAGGTTATCAATTCCATTTAATAGATCATTTTTTTGCTTTTAAGATGGATAATCTGCTTTTATTTTCTGTGTTCAGTCTAGTTTCAGAGAGGCAAAAAACCAGGGATTCTGTGTTTTCTTAGGGAATTCTGTTCTGTACCTTAACAGACTCTGTTCTCAGGAAGACTTCTCTAACCAGGTCTTGACTCATTGCCTAATGTTTCAACAGACTCTGGATTAAGCAAGTTCACATCTATTCTGTCTTGGTTAAAACTTTTTGCACACTGTGTTAGGATGAACAAGCTAGTTGTATTTGTCTAAAAAAAAAGTTTATGTTTAGCAAAAAACGGTCAACATTTGAAACAAATTTGGTGACCAAAACAAGTCCAGCAAAAAAAAAAAAAAAAGGAACATCTATTCATAAAACATTTGGAAAAATTCTTGGGAATTTCCTTCTCTCCCAGAACTACAAAAGAGCTCCAGAATAGTAGCAAAATGGCAGAGGGCAAAAGAGGTGGCAGCAATGCTTTATTTTTGATAGTCCAAATTATTAAGGCATCATTTAGAGTATTCAAGACTCAGGTCAAAATCACCATTCTAGTTTTTGATTCTGATGCAATATGGGATTAATTTCTAGGCTGGACTTTTCTAGAAAGAGTGGTAAGTACAAGGAAGAGGAACAAAAATCAAGTTCACAGTGACTAAAAGAACTTAAATATTCCCTAGTTAAGGAGTTATAGATAACTTTACTAAGTTACAAGAGGTACACCCTATCTACTGGTGGTCAGCTCTTAATCAACTGAACAACTGAGTTAACTGTATATGCCTTATTTTGCCCCTTATTTGTATCCAATTATTCTTTGCATAAACTACAAGGAAAAATAGCATCAAATTTCACAAAATATAAGTATAATAATTTGGAAAAAAAATTTAGTTAATTGTGAGTTCTATTATCTCAATCTTTTGCATGAAGAAGTGAGAAACATCACTTCATGGGCTGAGAGACTTGCCCAGAGTCAGTCAGGAAGTTTGTGATGCACTCTATACAACTGCAGTTTTTTCCTGCATATACATTTGAAGTACACACATTGCAATAAAAAAGACAGAGCTACGAAACTGTAGCTGCACTTTACTTACATGAAGTACCTGAAAAGATCTGGGCAATTTACCCTACATAGTTTGTCATAAAGTTATCTAAGTAAAATTTTGGTAATACAAGTACTTTCATGGGCACAAAAAGTATTTAAACCTTATTTAAAAAATCAAAATAAATATAGTCTCTCTATTAAACCAGAGATCATGTGGTTTTTAACAATTAAATTGATCAGCTCTTTAAAGACAGATGCAGATATGTGGCGAATTTTTTATCTCTTGAGGACTTCTGAAAAAGACAATCTATAATCAAACATACATGAAGAGTTAAATTGATGACATTCTATGGTCAATGTGATAAAAAGGCAAAGCACATGACCTAATGGCCAGTGCTGGCCACAAAATTGTTTAGTCTGGATTCACAGAAAATAGGGTAAGTCGAATCACTCTTACCATTGATGGGCAGGCAGGGCTTGGGTCAAGATGATATGGAGGAAACACAAATGAGGATTAGTCTACTCAATGTCCTAGGGATTAAGTAAAAATATCTAAATGTTTAAAACATATTTTTACATTTAATGAAACCAATGTTTTTTAAACTGACTGTAGATTCCTTTTCTTATCCAATAATTATTAAAGATCATAAAGAGATATGAAAAATTTATGGGTGTTGAAGTAATTTGGCTGTTTTACAACACACTGGAGGCATGCAGGCATATCTTTATAAGCACACATTCTGAACTGTATGAGCACCTGGCTGTGCTTGTTACAGAGTGAGGGTTAAGGAACTACTTTCTAAGTTATTGTTATTTATAAAGAAAGAAGTAGGAAACACGTTCAAACAAAAAAGCCCCCATCATTTTAGACAAAGCTGAATTCTAGGACAATGACATTCATGGGAAACTCATTAGTTTATTTGACTTTTCAGTCAATAGTTCAGCTTTCTCCCCCTCCCTCCCCCCACCATGTGACAGTAAGTTGATTCTCTTGAGTTAATTCACAATCAGAATTATGTTCAGTTTTAAGAAAATCCTGGTAGAATCCTAGCTTAGGACAGATGGAGGAAAATGTAAAGAAAATATTCTCCAGTAACTAGAAGTATAATTACCGAGCAACATTCAGCAATACTTTAACCACAACTTTACTTGACTTATTATGTACAGAACAGGAAAATGTCCCCACTTGTCCCCTGAAAAAAATTTATTTTTCCTCGCTATATAGCAGCACCAGATGCTGGAAAATAAAATGTGATGCAAGAAAAACAACTTTGATTGCCAAATCCTAAAGACCAACAGAGAAACTTAGGGTCTGATGAGAGAAGAGTCCGGCTCAGAGACCTTGAATAGCAGTTCTGGAGAGCCATTTCTTGAGTAACACAGTCAGTACTGGTTCCAGTCAGTACTGGGACTCATGGAAAAGTCTTCCACTATTTCTTNNNNCCTTTTCTTCCTAAAAACAACTCTTAAAGTAGCTGTAAACTTTTAAACTGTAGCTCTATGACCATTCCAGAAGGTATAACAAATTTTAAGATGTCTGATAGAGAAATGCTGTGGAAACATATGAAAAAGGAGCAAAAATATTAAAAGGTTTGCTATTCATGTTTTACTTTAAAATTATTCTTAAAAGATTCCAAATTAAAGCATCATTCATTAAAAAGGTGTACTAGCCTTTCTACAGAATCCTGAAGCCAAAAACATATTCCTTTCCATTCCTGCCATCTCTTTTCTGCTTTTGAAATCAGTATGAATATACTGTTTATATATTTATTAAAAATTTT
>VZTR01010381.1:77072-105967 GCA_013400775.1 Chaetops frenatus | reverse complement strand
TGAGATTTTCTGAATCAAATCATGTTTGGGAGGCATTTTACAGTGAGATCACTGCAAAGAAATCAGAAGCACAGTCTTCAGTCTTTCAGTAAAAATCTTTTAATATGTATCAGGAACAGTGTGGAAATTCTTCCCCTCTACTCAGCACTGGTGAGGTCTCACCTTGAGTACTGTGTCCAGTTCTGGGCCCGTCAACTTAGGAAGGACATTGAAGTACTGGAATGAGTCTAGAGAAGGGCAAAAAAGCTGGTGAAGGGTCTGAAACACAAGCCCTGTGAGGAGCAGCTAAGGGAGCTGGGGTTGTCAACCCTGGAGAAAAGGACACTCAGGGGAGACTTACAACTACCTGAAAAGAGCCTGCAGCCAGGTGAGGGGTGGTCTCTTCCCCCAGGCAACTAGTGACAGGAGGACAGTCTCAAGCTGCTCCAGGGTAGGGTTAGGTTGGAGNAGGAGGACAGTCTCAAGCTGCTCCAGGGTAGGTTTAGGTTGGAGATTAGGAGGAATTTCTTCAAAGAAAGGGTGATTAGATAGTGACATGGGCTGCACAGTAAGGCAGTAGAGTCACTGGCCCTGGAGGTGTTTAAGGAAAGATTGAACCTGATATAGTTGACATGATGGTCTTCAGACTTATGACCTCAAAGGTCTTTTCCAACCTAATTGATTGATTCTGTGATACCATTTTTTATTATTCCAAATATAGACATTATTTCAACTCTGATGATGCATGTACCAAACCACCCATAACAACATGATTTCTCTTAAAACTGCCAGCAAGGTTTCAAGACTACCTATTTCAGTTCTACCTGAGGTAAGCTTCCAAATCCTTATCAAAGGACATGCAGGAATCAGAAACATATCAAACCTTGTAGGCCCCACCTTCCTGCTTCCCTGATCCAAATTTTAAAAGTTCTGTTTAATGTGGAGTTATGCACTCAAAATATGCATTTGTACAGGTACCACTCTTTCACAGATTCATCTGTTAGTAAGTGTAATTACTACTCATGCCTCCAAACCACAAAAAAGTAATAATAGTTTTCCCTGTACATGCTGAACATAGAGCAATGGCCATAATCACATCCTGAAGAAGTAGCAGCACGTGTTGTGGAGAAAATGCCATATTGGAATTGCATCCCACATCCTAAAAGTACGCCTTTCCAAATAAAAATATGTTAAGTCATTTGAAATTTGGAAAGAATATTAAATATATCCCCATTGGATGCCTGGTGCTGCTTGGTCTTGTATTTCTAGAATGTTGCTGCACAACAGAATGGTTTGCATGTCAGCATGTTTCCCCTCCATTTTTTTTTCCAATGCAGAAATCCCAATATTTTCAAGTTCTGTTGCAAAGGTTGTCTTTCATCATTAATAACTTTACTATTCTTCTTTCCAAACACAGTTTCTAATATGCAGGGGTCACTTGGAGAAGGTATTAGCTCTCTACTATATCTAAGTATTGTATTAATGAATCACACCTATCTTCACTCTACCTTCATCTACCTCTCACATTTGGAGTTTCTTTCTATTTCATGAGACAAGACAAAGAAAAGTTGCTTTCTTTACAAATTATTGAATTAATAAAATCTGGCTTTGTTGTTTCTGATTGCCTATTAATTTACCTCTTTTCTCCCAGTCCCTTATTCTGACACAGTGAATGCTGTATGTTACAGTCTCTTAGGTCCCTAGCACCACGTCTGTGATACTATATGAATACATACAGGAAAATAACAGTTCATTAGAATGTCCCTATTCTCTACTGTTGCTTTTTTCTGGGGCAGTGTCTTACAGACCCTTTCCTTTACCAAACTTGTTGGGGTTTTTGTACATGTGAGGTGATGGCTTTGACAAAGTCCTTATGTCACAGCTTCCTAGCTATTTGTTACTATATGCTATAGACAAAATTACTTTTTATTGACATCCCTGGGGATGGGATTTTGAGGCCTGAAGCATACATCTTTATCCTGATCCATGTCACATTATTCAAATACTTCATGCTTTTCTGCTGTGTCTCTTTTTCTACTACAGAACACCTCACCTAGATTACCTCTTGATCCTCGAATTTAATTTCCCTACTTTTTTATCTTTTGTCTAAAGAGTTTTTATATCCTCTAGCCTAACAGTGGTTCTACAAACTAGCTATTGGCTCTTCAACATTGAATTTAGGTTTTACAGTAGCTATGATTTTAATCCAAAAAGGTGCATTCTGATACAGGCGTTAAGAGCTTCTTACCTGCATTCTGCTGTCACTGAAGTCAAGAACTTCCATTTGCATACTCTAGAACTAAATGTTTCAAAAGGCGATCACTGAGAGTGATGAGAAATGGCTTTCCTTATGCTCTATCCCAATGTTACATTTGACTAACTGAAGGCAGTTGAATTCATCCATTATTACTACTTCATTAGGCTTAGAGGATTCTTTTATCTCCTTCAACTTTTTGGACTCAATATCCATTTCCTGATTAGAAGGCTCAACAGTAGAGCCCTAAAGACCTGATAGCTCAACAGTATAGCGCTATGACCTAATCTGTCCTTCCTGTTCAATTTATAGCAGTACTACACTTTCCTATTTATTTTTGTCATTCCAATGTTCTTCAGTAATGGCTATTATGGCTACTTCTTCTTTGCCAAGATTTTCAAGTGACCTTTTTTTTAATCTTACACTGCTCATGTTGGTACAGAGATAGGTATAGGTTTTGTATACATCTGGGGAAGCAGAGAGTTGGCCAAGTCATTTTTTATTTAACTCTAAGATTTGACACTGTATTACCTTTCCAGAACTTTTTCTTTTTTCATTTTTCTGCACATTTAATTCTTGTCCTGTACACCTTTTGTATGACTGATATCACAAAAAAATGTCTTAAAATGGTGTGAGCCCTCATATATCAGCTTTTCCTCAACTTCTGCATGAGACCACACTCATCAATTCCCTGCACCATCAATCTATTCTTATTACTGTTCTAGACAAGTCCTTCCACTGAGATTCTTTCTCCGCAAAGCTCTGTGTGAGTATCCCAATGGAGATCTTACTTGTCATCCATTAACTGAAATACTAGAAATCTGAAATTATGAAACCTGCACATTAGACTAAAATTAGATCTCAGTTCAGAAGGGAGCATAAAGTTGGTGAAATTGACTAAGTTTCCAGGATTCTTTTAGTGGTTCGTTACACTGGAACAGAATATACCCACCACAGTGAGCTCTTCTCAGACTCACCTTTTTTCACCCTGAGAATCTACTCAGCAAACTGTTTCTGGGGCCAATATGAACAGCCAATAAATGTTTTTAGTAGTTCAATTTCTTAAATCAACTTTCAAATTTGTAATCGAAGTAAGATATGACCCTGATACTGAGAATAGTTCTTATATTAATATTTTGCTCCCTCTAGCACCTCCTGACACAAAATTTAGAAAGTCCTTAGTGCTAAATCAGCCACAGCAAAATGCACAAGAGACATCAAACAATCCAAAAAGTATTAAACAATGAAAACCTTTTCTGACAAAGCAGAAACACCTTTGCCATTGCCTAATCATCAACACATACTTATTTTTGAGAAAAAATACTAAATTCAATTTGTACCTCAGTCTAAGCAAATATGAGACAGCAGCTAAATAAGTCTATATAAGTCTCTTATGTTTTCCTAAGATGTATTGAAAAGTAATGTCGGTAAAAGAAGGTACTTTTCTTCTAATAGCAGACCATATCACAGTAAAGAATCAGGTTTTTAACTTCTGTGGAGAAGAAGGTATTCCCATGGGGTTTATTAGCATATGATATGTTTCATATTTGTAGTGAATAGCACAGAGATTAAGAGAATAAAATTTATAACTTGGGCCAAAATATACAAAAATGCATGGATACAAGTCTGTATTCAATCACATAAATTCTCTGATTTTCAAGTATGGAGACCTGATTTCAAAGGGCTGCCTGGGTGCTTAAAAATCAGGTTGCTTCTTTCCGTTGATCAAATATAGTTCCCTTGCACCATCAGTTTTGAGAAAAGGCAGAGGAAACAATCTGTCCTTATTTGTAAAAAATACATATTTTTCCAGATGTGCTTTTTCCCTCAGAACTGATGTGATGTAAAATCATACTTTTGGTGGGTTTGAATGTGCAAATACACAGAAATATTTTAGCAAAGATGGTTAGCTGTACTGCTATTTGGATATAGGACCTGGCTCATGCTGGTAGCAAGAGGAGTTGTGGCTGTATTCACAGCACTGGCTCTGGGATCAAAGAGTCTGTCTCCAGCTGCAGCATAGCTTTCCTAATACTGATAACTCCACGCTGATCACCTGGTGCTTCAGAAACAGATTTATTTTATTATTGCAACAGTCTGAAATACTGACAGTTTTTCCCTTTTTTTAGACAGAATTGTCAGTAATTTTCTGCTATCAATGGTGTTAAAAATCACCGGCTTTTGATAATATTTTTTCTACTTTGGATTATTACAAATACTATATTCAGCATTTAAACGTTATGTTGTTATTTTCCCTGAAAAAAAAAGCATGGACAAACATAAGTACAGATACTTTTGAAAGATGCAAGTGAATGTAAAAATTAAGAACAGTATCCTGGACTGTACATAGCTTATATTATTTTGGTGTCCAGAATGTCACGTGAAAGGCTTTATTTTATATCATTGTGATTTATCTCTTACATCAAAAAATACCAAAATAAGTATCCAGGTGTTTTCTTTTGTGGAAACCGACTTGTTAACAAACTGCAAGTGTATTTTCTAACTTATTACACTGATAATAAATTAGGACTGCCACGTCTTCAAGCATTGTGTGCCTTAAGTAGGAGACTGGTGGAGTAAAAATACCAAGAACCTTTCCATTCTTATCATAACAACTCTGTGGATGTTTGTAACATTCATCAGGGATCATATACAGACCTGCCTATGGAGCTGGAGATGATGAAGAGAAAATTCTGATAGGGCTTTGGATAACTGAGATTTTTCACTTTTTGCCATGTGGTATTGAAATAAGTCACATGCAGATGCAACTCTGGATTGAAAAATGACTGAGATGTTTGTCCACCATGTAAAGGAATTGTTATTTCAAAATGTACAATCTTCTATCAAACTGCACAGTGAACACTACTAAGAGTTGCTGCAGAAATCACGTTTCCACAGATAGGTATGCATGTTATGGCAAGAATAAACTTATGGACAGAAGAGATATCTCAGTACTCAGAAAGCCTCAAAAATGCACAAATTTAATATCAGGCTAAGAGTGAGCATAGGAACCATTAAACAACAGCATTGTATATTATGCTAAAATATCACTTGATTTCTGATGGCCCTTGGGAGTCTAACTTGTTTTGCCAAATATGTTCATAATCAGCATACATATTCTGACCTTGTACACCACACTGAGTTCCCAAGAGCCTTCCTTTAAGTAGTCCATCCATCTTTCACCTGCCATGTAAGTGTTAAGGTTTATTTATACATCATTGTTTCATTAGAGCTGGTCTGCCAGCTCAGAGTACTTAACCCTTCCCAGGACTGCAAGACTTGCTCATCCTCAGAGGATGAGCACTTAACAGTGCATGAGCACTTAACATTGGCACAATGTTAACATTACAGTTACAATAACATTACAATACTGCTTAGTATTGTAAAGTACATCCAGATGAGACCATCTCCCTGCAAGCTCTCAGTGTATTGCAGGCAGAGATTCACCACACTTCTCAGAAGTGGTTTATTCCTGCATAGTCTTGCACTGACCTTTTTAGCCCTTCAGAAAAGGAACTGTGACTGTGGTTTGAAACACAGCATTTTAAATTAAGTCAAAGGAATTCTGTATAGCAACATGTGCAGACAACACTGGTAAACTGTATAGATGCTGTTGAGTGTTGCTAGATATCTTGGGCAGTCAAAGGAACTTTCATCAGCAGAAACTGGCACATGGAGATTTTTCCTGATTTATACTCTGCCTCATTAACATTAGCCTTTGTAATAAATCCATTTAAGATAGAGAACTCCTAACCGTGCCTACACCAAGGAATTGGGATTCAAGAGTGCTAGGCGCAAGATGCATATAGAGAAGGTGAAGAGTAAGTTCCCACTTTGTATCAGTATCTTCAACTCCTTTCCAGCAGCTCAGTACTTAACTACTGTCATCCACTTTTCCATCATTAACATTTAGTCATTAATTTTAATACCCAACCATAAAATTTCTCTCCAAGTTGCAGTAAAGCAAAAAGAAAGTAAAGCCAGGAAGGTATTTTGGGGCTATGAGTGTTTACACAGAAGAGGTGATTTCTTTAAGAAACAATTGTCATTAAAAAAAACACTCCAGAGCACAGTTTTAAAAATACTACATTTCACAGTTATTTAGTCATTGATGTGCATTTGATGCTCTGTAAGAATTTAATGTAAAAAGCAATTAGTATGCGAATACTACATATTTAACTGTGAGCAAAAATAACACTAGTTTTTAAATATGATGCTTCCAATGAACTTTACAATACAAGTTGCTACAGAAGCTGAGAGACCAAGATGGAAATGGGAAAAGGAAAATACCAAGGACAGATTTTTCCACATAAAATCTTACACAAATTTGCACAAACACAGGCACCAAATAGTTCATCTGGGATGGCTTTTTATCCCATACCCATTTTTGTTTCTGATTTTGTTTTGTGTCTGGGATGGTTGCTGCCCACCCCCTCCCCCGCCACTCCCGACCCTGGCTCCGGGAGTTTTGTGGTGGGTGAGAGCCAGCCCGGGATTCCCTGTGAGTGCTGAGGGGAGTGAGGGGCGATTGCTTCCTTCACGTGAGGCGAGTCCTTTCCACAGCTATGTGGTGTGATCTCTCTGATGAGAGATATTCATTGCTGTGTGGGGTTTTTTGCCCGTTTCTTAATGTTCTCTTCCTTCGACACAGTGACTGGAGCTTAATGGCTCGCTTCTCTGCTTCTCTACTGCTTGGGAGACAGGAGCCAGTGCATACTGCTCTGGGACCTGTGAGCAGCCCATTCCCTGCCAGGGACTGTCCTCTCTGCAACTGTCCGACCCTGGGATCAGCCATCCCCGGTGAGCTGCCCAGGGGAGTGATTCCCTGCCCAGGCCTGCTGTTCTCTGCTGCTGCTTCAGGGCTTCTTGCTACACTGTAAGCCGACAACCAAGCCACCCCACAGCTTCTGGCACAGAGTTTTCTGCTACACTTTGTTCATCATTCCCGGTGTGCCTGCCTCTGCCATTCCAGCTTGCTGCTTCCGAGGTTTCCTGCTGCAGTCCATTCAGTTTCCCGAGGAGCACTGAAACCAGCTTCCCCCTGTGAGTTGGCAAACGAAAGCCCCTTCTGTCTTTCCCTCTCCAGCTCAGCCGCCATTACTGCGTGGAGAGAGGCGGCCGAAATTTGCGCCACAGCGCCCCCTGCAGGCGCGGGGGAATCATTGCGCCTGCTCTGCCTGGCCGGGCGCCAACAGCGCCCCTGCTGGCTGTGACCGTAACTACACCAAAGGGGAAAGTTCCCGACAGCCAACAGAAGGCTGTTGTTGGGTTTCTGGTTTTGTTTGTTGTTGCTGCTGCTGTTGTTGTTTGTTTGCCTTGTTATACATGTGCATACTAATAAAGAGCTGTTATTCCTTTTCTCATATCTTTTCTTGAAAGCTCCTCAATTTCAAAGTTATAATAATTCGGAGGGAAGGGGGTCATATTTTCCATTCTAAGGGAGGTTGTCGCCTTCCTTGGCAGACACCTGTCTTTCACAGCAAGACACTGGGTAAATTCCTATCTTCAAAAATTGGAATTGGAATTTTGAAAGTTATATTCCACATTGTCTCTTCAGCTTTGTGTTGAGGGTTTCTTCTCTACCTCAGTAGTGACACCTGTTGCATAATATTACATAAGTCAATACTAGGATGTGATAGCAATAAAAGCATCACTGACAGTAATGATGGAAGAGCATTTTTCCTAAACATGCAAATGTACACAGATAAGCAATGCAATTGGAAAAGCATTTTTTACATGTCTAAGTTCTGAACCATTTCAAAGCCTTCATAATACCATCAATTTACATTTTGCTGTATCTGAGTTAAGTTGAAGCAGGTTGCACAACCAGAACTCTCTCATGTCAAGCCATAAGCACTATTCTGAAAATTTGCTTTGTATAAGACCTTATATCAAATGCTATTCAAGCAGACAATTAAAATTAAGGCCAATCAAACTATAAAAATGTACAGAGGGGTGAAATCTAATAAAATCTAATAAAAATATTTTAATAGAAGGAATTGTCTTCAGCTTGTAGCTGCTTTCTGAGACTAGCTCCAACCTTAGTTAAATTTAAGTACCATACAAAAGCTTCAAAATTTCATTTTTGACTCTTCTGATTAAAATGCTACTAGCTTATCATACAGTATGTATTTCCTACAAATGAAACATTTATTTAATAAATGCCAGTCCTGCAAAAGGACTCTTCTTCCAGAACTCCTTTTAGACATTAAATGTCCTCAAGACCATACTATTCCATGCAGGTCACAAGAAGTTTGTGTATATAATCCCACTTCAATATCAAAGCAAGTATTTTGTATACTTTCCAGGAAAAAAGAGTTCATTAATAATTCTGTACCAACAAAATTAAATATAATTTTGCTGGTGAATGAAACCAGCCCATTACTATCATAATGTGAGATATTCTGAAGTTATTGTCATTTTTCCAGTTGAACACCTACTGTTCAAGAAAACAGTTGGGAGAAGTTAACATTAAAAAATGCTCAGTGTTTCAGACCAAAACAGAAAGTACTGTAATGTCTGATATGTTAAGCTAGTTTGAAAACAGTATTATACAACAAATCAAGTGTTACATAACTGTAAATCATATATTTTAGGAGAACACCACAGGATACTTTTAAAAAAGGAAGGCGTTATTTCTTTGTAGCTCATTTATATGTATCTAGATGTTATATACAGTGAAGTGCATAAAACTAGAGTTTCTTTTTACTATAATTAATTGCTCCAAACACCT
Organism: Chaetops frenatus; assembly: GCA_013400775.1. Taxonomy (NCBI): domain Eukaryota; kingdom Metazoa; phylum Chordata; class Aves; order Passeriformes; family Picathartidae; genus Chaetops; species Chaetops frenatus. Next base: position 97,001 of record VZTR01010381.1, on the reverse strand, counting down.
CTTTGCTCAGGTATTTAATTAGTCTGAATTTTCCTTCCCTACTAATCTGCTTATCTGAAGTCAACCAAATGCAGAGCTTGAAAGAGATATTTCAAAGGCACGTAATAGAAGGCCTTTTTTTTTTCTTTCCTTAACTGAGGCACATGAACGTTGAGATAAAAATAATAACCAATGTAGGCTGTAAATCCCAAACCTTGAAGAGTCTAAGTAAATGTTAGAAGTGTTTCTTTAATATTGTGAGTTCCAATTTTGCAGTATTTGGGTTTTCTGCCAACCAGAAAATAAAACAGCAAACAAAGAATGTGGATCAGAAGTCACAAAAATTGACTTAAAATAAAGGGAAGATCAAAAGACATGACTACTTCTACCTATGCTGGATAAGAGCCATAGAATCACTAAGAATAGAATAGAATAGAATAGAATAGAATAGAATAGAATAGAATAGAATAGAATAGAATAGAATAGAATAGAATAGAATAGAATAGAACAGAATAGAATAGAATAGAACAGTTGGAAGAGACCTACAATGACCATCTAGTCCCACTACCTGACCATTTCAGGCTGACCAAAGTTAAAGCATGGTTTTAGGGGCACTGTCCAAACAGCTCTTCAGCACTGACTTGGGCTGGGCATAGTCACGGGAGGCATCAACCACCACTCCAGGAAGCCTATTCCAGGATTTGGCCACCTTCTGGGTCATTAAATGTTTCCTCATATCAAGTCCAAACCTCCCCTGATGGATGCAACTTTGATCCATTCCCACATGGCCTGGCACTGAGAGGCCAAGAAGAGCTCAGCACGTCCTTCTCCACTTCCCTTCCTCAGGAAGCTGTAGGGAGCAGTGAGGTCACCCCTCAGCTTCCTCCTCTCCAAACCAGACAAGCCCAGTGCCCTCAGCAGCTCCTCAGAGGACATTCCTACCAGCATGGGTGCCCTTCTCTGAATGTATTAGAGCCACAGAAGAAATATTTAAACATTTAAAATACTTAAGCAGTAGTAACAGTAAGTGGAGATAAGGATTTAGGGAGATGCACTGTTATGTAAAACTGTGAAATTTAAATAGGAAAAATTATTTTAATTTTCTGCTGCTAAGGTCTACCTGTGTTTTTAGATGGACAGAAATTTTAAGAGTAAAACTAAGTAAAAAATTAGAAAATTTACTTCATTAAACAACCTTGTCTTATCACAGTACAGAAGGATTTTCCACCTCTAGTATCTAGGTTCTATGATTATGTAAAAGCCCAATATCATAGCATTTTTCTTGAGGATCCAATCATGTCAGAGACCTTCTGGAAATCCATTTCCAAAGAATTTGTAGCATAATTTCTTCATAAAAATATATAAACTGGATTCACTGAGACAGACTTTTCTTTTTTCTACAGAAAAAAGAATATGTATACCTGCAAACATTTTCTCATTCATTCAATACCACCATTTAGTTTAGAAGAAAAAAATTATTCCAACATGTCCTTATCCTTTACTTCAATTGTACAGCTGAAGAAATATTCTTTTGGAAAAAGAAAAAGTCCTAGGCTTTTGTTCAGGTATTCCTTAGTCTCCTGAATGCAGCTGCCAGTATTCAACAGAAAGCTGGTTTTTGAAAGATGATTACTGTTGACCTGACTCAGCCCATCCTCCAATTACAGAACACCAGAAATTATCAAAACACAGTTGCCATGTAAAATTAATTGATAGTTACTCCTGATATGGGCTACAATGGAAGACGTAATGTGGTGAATTAGCAAAGACAGTCAAAGGAAAGATTTCTCATGAAAAAATGAACTCACATTGTGGGATTTCTTCTCTGCCATGCATGTATAGGATGATTTTGGAAATGAACCATATGACCCATATTCACTTCACCTACCATTAAACATTTGACTGAGGATTGCAAGATGTAAACACATTCCCCTCATATAGGCAACAGAGAAAGACACATCCAGAGGGTGATTATGACTCTGATAATTGACTACAATTATCATTACTATAATTATGACATTACTCTGTTGATGATGGAGTGATCTTACAATAAGCATGTAACTACCTCAAAAGTCTCATGAAAATGCTTGGTTTAGTACTGAGATGTATCCAGGACTATGTTTATCAATTCCTCATCTGAAAAATGTGGAAAATAATATTTCCACGATTTTTCAGAAGAATAAAAGGCACACAGGACACTGAAAGATACAGAAAGGATACTGTGTTGGGCTGCTTTCAGTTCACTGGACATTAGTCATCTGCCTTCTGATTTACAGCAGCAGAGGTGAGACAGGCTGCCAAAATGAATTCTCACTAGATAATAAAATCCTCAGTATTTCTGGGATTCACTGTCACTGCTTCCATGTATCCACTGACACAGATGTTCCTTATCAATTGTTTCCTTTTTACATACAATAGAATATTCACAGGCTTAGAGTCAATACTCTGTGGGTTGAAGGAAAAAGCAGTATTCATTCAGAAAAAGTACCCTGAATAAGTGGTAAGTGTCTAATGTGTTAAAGGAAAGCTCAGATGCGTGTACAATCCAGTTTCCCCTTTCAGCACTGACAAATGCTCAATCTTCAGTCAAGCTCTACTTACAGGCAGTTGACAGTTGGGGCCTGCCTACATTCTCCCTTAATCCATCAACACATACTTGAAGAGAAAAGAGACACTCCATCTCCAGAAGAAATCTGGAGTTTTTTCAAGTAGGCCTCACAGAGATACAGCTTACTTATTTGTCTTGCATAAACACATCACTCAAGAAGGCATCAAAGAAAACCGAGTTGTCATAAATCTCATGCTTGAATTTTTTCTTGTTATTATTATTGCTTAGCTATTCAAGGCAATGAAGTTTTGGTGAAATTCATGAAGCTAAATCATGCTAAGCTAGAACCATTTTCAAACTTAAGAAACGGTACCACCACAAAAAATTGTTTAGAAATGTTCCATACATATAACTGACACTCAAATGTAGCTACAAGATATTTAGCTTATATTTACCTTTTGTTTGATTACTCAATTGCAGTCTTTTAAGGAAAAAAAAAAAAAGTAAATTAGTTAGAACCCAGCCTGCTTTCTCTGAGTTAGCTCCACAATGTGAACCACAGCATAGTAAATGGATCTTTGCTTTATAGACCTAAAATGCTTAAATGCTAGTGTAAGTAGGAATAATTTTACAAGGAGATATATATTACTGGTGATCTTTACAAAGAGCTGTGTAACGCTACCTGTGGTTGTATGTGGATTAGCTAGCAAGAACACAGATTCTGCTTCTACTGATGCAAACAGAAGTCACGGCAAAACCCAGAACATGTTGGGAGAGTGTTCAGTCAGGTTTTGCATTTTAGCCTGTTAATGACAAATTAACCAGATGGACATTTATAGTTGTCTCTTGCAAAATTGGAGTAGCAAATACATTTTGTCCACTATCATTCATCTAGTTAGGTGTAAGTTCTAAGTGACAGGCTAAAGGCATCCTTCAGGCATGCAGAATGCTTTCTTTGTACTGCTATGCTAGTGATATTGAACCAATGTGATTTTGTCATGGAAGCTAGCTTCCTGAATCTTTCTCCTGAAACTTTTCTGTTTGCAAAAGCTGTCAGAGTTTGAAACCAGTTTTAAGTTCAGAAACTACTGATATTTCAAATTTGAAATAAAATAACAGGCTTGAAAATATTTAGTGCTTTAAAATCATCTATTTTATCTTAGAAAATATGTGTAACCACTGAATTATTTGAGATGCAAATAGGGTGAGCACAGAAACCCCTCCAGAACTTCTCTGTAGTCCAGTTCTTGTTCTCATAGTAAATAACTAAGAGGAGCCTAACAGCAAAAAAGTCTTCTTTTTATACCAGGATAAATGGTACAGGTTTATCTTTTCAGGTTTACAAAACAGCATTATTTTTGATGGATTAGAGTCCACAAAAATGCTATTGCTATATTTTGAAATCAGATCTTTATATAGCAAAACACACAACACATAATAGTTTATCAACCTTGTCCAACTGTGCAGTACTGAGATGTCTGTAGAAGCGTGTTTTTTTTGTTTGTTTGTTTTTTTGTTTTTTTTTTTTTTTGCTCTTTAATGCAGAGATTTGCAAATTAATTTGAGAACAGGAGAAGTATATGTTAAAATTTGATGGTTGTGATCAAGTGACAATAGAATTAACTTGCCATTCAACTTTGTAAATATGTCTCCAAAATGCTTCCCAAAATCATCACAAAGATTAACCAAACTGTCTATCACATGTAAAGACAGAAGTCCAGAAATCAGCAATTAAAATTACTATCAATAATGCTGTCAAGAAAGAAATGTAACACAAAAAAAAAGTATTTAAGCTTCAACTCAAAAAAGCAATACTATAATTCACACTTAAAAATCAAGAAAAACTAGTTCTAATAAAAAAAATTGTCCCTATTAGCTTTAACTTCCCTTTATTGTGACACTGAATGGAAGCTTCAGAATACAATCTTCTATTTTTAACATTTTTCTTAATCTTTGAATATCATTTAAAAAACCCTAAATGGTTCACAATCCTATCTTCTGCTTCTATGCACTGGTATCTCAAAGTAAGAATTCTTTTTAGTTTTACTTGGTGATGATGGAAGAATCCTCCTCCTGTCACTAGAAATATGATAGCAGATTTGCATTAAGTGCATGGTCCTCATGGCATGAAGTGCTTTTTGGTGTCTTGTTTTAAATTCTGGTTATAATGAAAGGCAAACACAAGTGTTGTTTTCTCATCAAGATGTCGGCAATCTGAGCAGAAGAGTTCAACTCCATAATTTTTAAATACACTGGTTGATTAATGAATTCTAGCAGACATAAAATTGTTTCTGGAATATTCCTTAAAATTTCTTGAGACTTCTCTTACATCCTTGAGATTTTATACACAGCTAGTTGTGTATCCTTGTATGCAGAGTTTCAGATATGTAGTTTTACGTACAATGTACTTTAAAGTTGCATTTCAGCCTTTAAAAAGGATTAGTAGAGCCATCATTCTCAGGATTTGTTCCCTCAGCAATCTTACAAGTCAATAAAAGATCTATGTCATTCTACAGCACTGAAATTATGAGGTTGGCTGCCAGTGGTTGACCATGACATGCAGTGAGTGAGCAACTGGCTCATGGGTCAGGCACAAAGGGTTTCAGTGAATGGGGTGACATCAGACTGGAGACCTGTCACTAGTGGGGCTCCATCCTTGGCCCTGTGCTCTTTAACATCTTCATAAATGACCTGGAAACAGGAGTGGAAGGGATACTAATTAAGTTTGCTGATGATATTAAATTGGGAGGAGCTGTTGACTCTCTCAAAGGCAGAGAGGCCCTGCAGAGAAACCTGAACAAATTAGAAGTCTGGGCAAACAGCAACCATATGAACAAACACCAGTGCTGGATTCTGCACCTGAGATGGGGCAACTCTGAATGTCTGGACGGACTAGGAAACCAGAGGCTAGAGGGAAAAGGGAGGAATGAGAGGCCCCAACGAAAGGGTCCTGGTTTACGGCAAACTGAACATAAGTCAGCAGTGCCTGGCAGCCAGCAAGGCCAACCATCCTAGGGTGCATCAGACACAGCATCAGCAGCTGGGCACGGGAAGGGATTGTCCCGCGCTGCTCTGCACTGGGCTGGCCTCACCTTGAATACTGGGGGCAGTTTTGGGTGCCACAATATAAGATACAAAGCTATTAGAGAGCATCCAAAGGAGGATATGAAAATGGGGAATAGTGTAGTGTGGGAACCATAGAAGGAGCAGCTGAGGTGATTTTGTATTGTTTGGTTTGGAGCAGAGGAGGCTGAGGTGAAACCTTGCATCTACAGCTTTCTCATGAGAGGAACTAGAGAGACAGGCACTTCTCTATAGTGACCTGGGACAGAACCCAAAGGAATGGCAAGAAGTTGTGTCAGGGGAGGTTTAGATTGGATATTAGAAAAAGGTTTTTCACCCAGAGGGTGGCTGGGCACTCAAACAGGCTGCCCAGGGAGCACCAAACTTGACAGAGTTCAAGAAGTGTTTGGACAATGCTCTCAGCCACATGGTGTAACTTTTGGGACGTCCTGTGCAGAGACAGGACTTGGAGTTTGATAATCCTTGTGGGTTCCTTCCAAATTCAAGATATTCTATGATTCTAACTAAGGTGACACTCTCTGACGGACAGAACGAGGATCTAGAAGAAGGGCAGACATGTCCATGACTTCTAATTATGCCTATGCTTGCTGATAGTTAGTTTTATGTACTAACATAATAAGGTCATGAAGGAAGTCTATGGTTGTTCAGGAAATGTTTTCTTCTTAGAGGAGAAGTCTCAAAAAGACATAAATAAGGGGAAAAATAATCTGAAATTACTTGACTAAAAAGCAATGAATACATTATTTCTAAATGTGTTGATATTCAAATATTCTACAAGAAAAAGCTCAAAATCAAGACTTCTTTTCTTGCCCTACATCTATTTCAATAAAATAAGTATTTATTGAATCACAGTGCTTTGCCTATTCACTTCACTGCTTGATTTCATTGTGGAGAATGAAAATTTTGGAAAATCTTGAATAAACAATGTATATAAATGCTTTTTAACACTTTCCATTGCCATACACCTATGACAATTAGACTACAATTCAACTTCTTCAAGCATGACAGTACCTGTGCTAATGTGGCCTCATTAATAAGAACTATCTTGATTCCATCAATACTTGCAAGGTTTTCTGAAGCACTGAGGAGATATTTGAATGGAGAGACTAGGAAAGGAATAAAAAATGGAGCAAGCACATGGTTTTAATTTGGGGTAGAGGGAGACTGTTATGAAATTTATTTGACTGCTGCAGGCAATATTGGAGGATTAAATGGAAACTGGCTGAAACTTTGCTTCCAGTTTATAAAGAGCATTCACTCTATAAAGTTTCCTTATAGCACCTTCTTACATAATGAGCTTTAACTAAATTCTGTCAGCACAGAAAATGGTTCATGTGGTTTAAGATGTGTCTTACTTCAGGAATTCAGAAGATTTTCCTTTCAAAGGCAGAGAAGAGCTTTAAAGGATGGCTTGACTTTTGAAGCAGTAGAAGATGTTGTACCTCTCCTATTTCTCATGTTTTCAACTACAGGCTTGAAAAAATCTGTGGCAGGATGTTGATCTTGTTGTCTTTCTCTTGACTATTCCTATGCTATTTTACATAACTCAGCCCCTTGAGAAAGTGTGAATTTTCCCAATAGCTTTACAATTGCTAAGGAAAACAGAAGGACAAAAAATATAAACTGATGCCATTTACATTTAATTTTCTTAATTTTCAAGTTTTTTCTTTACTTCTGTTCTGGGCTCAGAAAAAAATTATCAAGAATGGTCATTTCTGAAATCTATTTTACTTATCAAGGTGGCTGTCTCTCCTTTTTCTTCTGCTTTCTTGACCTTCAAGAACTTCCAGCAGCCTCAATCCAGCAAAAGTACTATTTATGAGAATTTATCTGCCCTTGTTTTATTTGTTAATGTTGTTTTGAGCTAAATTCAGCTTCTAAGCATTTCAAATAAAAATGAGAAATGATATTTTGTACAGTTGTGCTTAGAGAGTATGTTGTTTCAGGCACTGTGCAGCTGCAAAACCTGTGTTGCCATTGCAACTAGATGCACTTAAGAGACTTAACCATGCAAACACTACTAACAATGTAGTAGTTTTATACATGCACAATGTTCCTGGGAACTCAAACTAATTATGCTAATCACATGTGCAATTGCAACTGAGTTTGTATTTTCATAACACTAATTTTAAAATCAGTAGAGTTAAATTCTGTTTTTTTTCAATGAGACATTTTGGAGATTTTGAAGTCATCTAAAAGAAAGGGAGAGTTTTTAACATTATCCTTTTGCAAATAGTTCCTTTTTTCAAACCACAATTCAAGCCAAAAGAATAAAAAGAATGAATTCTGGGGTCAAATCTGTATGTTTCAATTGGTAACTAGGTACTGGTATTCAAGTTCATAACGTATAAATAAATTTCATCTCAAACCATTATTTGAGATGAAAGATCAAAAAGGTTCTAAACTGTCCTATTCCAACTGGCTGCAAAGCAATACTGTGCCTCATTCTTTTTTGGATCAATCTATTTAAAGATTTACCAAACAGTTCAGATTGAAAAATACCATCACCTGGGCAAATCAAGTATTCATTTGAACTTTACAAAGAATTTTCCTTGTAAGCACTATTCAAATGAAATACTTTGTAAAGATTAGGGACAATATAATTTGACAGAGAAATTTATTAATGTCTTTAGAAAGGAAAGGCAAGGCTATAGAAATGTAAAATATAGACAAATGTATAATGTGATTCATATTTAACCAATACATATGTCATAATGCAGCAGAAGTTAAAACTCTATTTGAACAAAGGAGTTGCCCAATGCAAACAGGTGATAAGTGAGGGTGGCATCAGCCAAAGAACATGATACTGATACATGTATTAATTCATTTATTTTTAATTTTGCAGACAGAATTATCCCCTTGAACTCCATACACAATGAACAAATTTTTTGGCATACTAACTCAAAGGGGAAAGAATCAATTTTACAAGTGTAATATAAAATGTGATATTTATACTGTTTTCCGGTTGTAATCAGCACTGTGTGATGTGCAAGTAATTTGTTGAATGCCAAAGACATTCGTGTCTGGCTAACAGTTGTTGGCTGATTTTGCTGAAAGCTGTGTGTCAGAACAGGAATCTGTTTGTGGTAGAATGGTTCGTGCAGGAGGTATGCAGCCTGCTTCTACATACTGCGGTAATGATGCCTCTTCAGAGCAACCACATTTTCCATTTTGGAGCCTTGCTCTATGTCATCCAGAAGTCTCCACTGGGAGAACATGGGGGAAAGAGGGCCCTTGCCTCAAAGCCTCAGATCCCAAATTCATTTATTTACCGAAATGAAAACAAGATGAAAATAGCTCTCTCAGTTAAATTAGTAATTGTTTATTTTAAGCAAACTAATGGCCATGCTTTGTCATTCTTTCTCAAAGATCTCAATATTCTTTGCACTAGATAAACAAGCCTCAGATGATGTTAAGTATTACCTTTTCCAAATATTCTATTGGGTTATGAAGAGACAGTGAAAGGGAAATGAAACAGAAGAACGTGCTGCCTTACAGAAACCCTGAAAAAGATCTGTAGCACCAGCTGAATCACAGCTCCTCCTGGCAGCCCTTTAATTGAGGTGGGGGTCAGCACACAGGATGGAAAAGCTCAGCAATGATGAGCCTGACCACTTCCTAGCTCAACTCCACCTGCTGAAATTGAAAGAGAAGTACCAACAACAAACCCACCAATGCTTTCTTCTACCCCTTTCCCCTGATGGCCAACCTGGACCAGTGATGAAGGGAACACTAATATAATCATCCTGGTAGAGGAGCTGCTTTATGCCCTTGAAGAACGTCCCTGTACATAGTACGATCCAGTCCTCAACTCCATGACAGAGGCCACACAGGAACTACATGGCACAAGCTGGGAGCAATCCCAGGTTTCCCAGTAGAGAGACTTAACTCTTGATCATAGGACTATACTTTCTTTCTCCTTAATCCTTTATTTTATTTTCAGTAATGTAATAGATTCTAATCCCCTCATAACCTCATTAAAGTGCTGCATGCCAGTCTCTTGCCCATCATCAGCAGACTGCCCTGCAGGCCTGAAACCACTTCAGATGGCAATTTTTCAAGCCACGCTAATCAAAACGAAATATCTCTCAATTAATTATCCCTCTACAACCTGCATTCCAATCCCACTCCATAATTGACAATTACTTGCCCATGCTTCCTCACAAAGCCTGGAGTAAATTGGATAATTTTAGCATTTGTTTTTTTTGACTGTTCCTAAATTTAACGTGGGAAACTCTTTGTACCCACTCCCCCTTCCTGTTTTGGCAAAACAAGTTAGTTAGAACCAATGTCTTCACAATTAAATTTTCAACAACACATCAGGAAGGGCTTTGCCTCAGCTCTTTATTGATCTCATTATTACAAAAATCATGTGGTTATAGCTGTCTGGAACTTTATACTTTTTCTTGTGACTTTAAGAGGTACTTAGCAACATTTTCAAAATATCATATTTAATATAAAAAATACAGATTAAGGCTTCTGCTCCAATTTCTTCCAGACCAACATGTTGCAAAGTATTTCCCGGTTCGTACTGAACACACATGAGAACATTTGCACTTATGGTTAGGAATCAGTTCTTGACCTCCTAAACTTGTATTGTTCCCTGATGAGCACTTTTGTTCTAATTCCCTAAAAGGCCATGACCTGGTGCGTATCCAAGGTCAATTAAAATGAAGTCCTAAAAGCTTTTTCATATGAATTCTAACATGTTTTCTAAGAATTATAGTCTCAGACATAGCCCTCTGCTGTTTAAGGGTTTTCAAATATGAGTTTCTGATTACTCTGAGCAGCTGAAAATGCTGTATTTTCTATAATTCATTCCCTGCACAAAACAGTCCTTATGGCTTATCACCTTCCTCTTCATCACTCTCTCTTGGAATCAGAAGAATGAGAAGCATTAAAATCTGGTCAGCCATCAAGGCCATTCTCTTACTTAGGCCCACCTATTTCTTGCAGAGCTCTTCATGCTGAAGTTTTCCAGTCTCACTTGAATCTCCTATGGTTTCATTTTCAGGTAATGATTGATATTCAGCAGCTCTTCCCTTGCTGTTTGGTCTACATTCTCCCTTTAAAAACCCTTCTTCGTCACCCATGACTTGGCCATGTCCCATCTCACTTAGGCTGCTTCTGCCCAATGAGTTTTGCTGTACTCTGTAACATCCCTAATCATGTAATCCAAGATGACAAATAATGCAGGAGAAAGAAAGACAAAGAAAAGACACAAAAGGCAAATTATGAAACACAAAAAACAAATAAGGCACTAGGGAGCTTCTAGCTGGGTGATTTCAGATGATGTCAAGGGAGAGAGAACCCCCCCACCAACAATCAGAACTCAAATTTCAGACCAGAATTAGCAAACACAGCCAAGAGGGAACTGCCGAAACTGACATACATAAATAACCCACTTGGGATTAATCACCAACAGGAGATTAGAAAGGAAAATAGTCAGAGGACTGTGGGAATGGGTTGTGAATCTTGATGAAAGGCAACTGGAGACAAGAGCTGCAGAAGGAGGGTATGTAGGGTAGAGCTAACAGAGAGGGGAAGCAATAACTTGGACAATTGCTGTCAAATAGCAGGACTGTGGTATGATAAAAAATTTTCACCCAGCACACACATGAAACAGTAAGCCAGGTAAAGCTCAATTGGAAATGCTATCAATCCCATTTGACAAATCAAGGGACTGGAACAAAAGAGATTTCTATTATTCTGGGAGATTCAAAGGCAGAAACACTGCCTTTGATTATTAGGTGCTCTTAGAATAACAATGTAGAACATGGAATGGTAATTATTACATGCAGCAGGAATTGGAAAGAGAGGAAATATCTTTTATTAGCTCAACTGATATAGTAAGAACACAAAATCTCACAACCACACAAGCCTTTTTTACTATTTTTTAATTACTTTTTTTTTTAATTACTAGCTCTTTTAAATTGGTTTATAAATATTTTAATACAAAGTTCTTTCTACTGTTATGGCTATTATAAAGTGGCACATAACTTGATAAAAATGTTATTTGACTCATCCTTTTTGTAAATTTTAGTTCACATGGTAGTTAATTCTTAAGCCACTGGCCTGACATAGTTTTAAACTAACTTTTCTATTTGTATATGGATTTTTCAGCTCACTTAAAATTTCCAAAATAAAGCTTTTGACTTAAGCTTATCCTAGGCTAACTAATCATCCAGAAAGGCAGCCAGAATAGCTTCTCACAAAGTGAAATTAAGAGAATAAAGAAAAAAAACAGGAACAGGCTGTATTTATCAGTGTAAATACTATATTTTACTTGTAGTGCACTAAATTATCAGGGATTTAATAAACTAGTGATCTAATAAACTAGTTCCTTAAGTAATAGGATTTATGAGATTCTTTTTTTTAATCTGCAAATTAATGACATGGTAGTAATGATAATCTTACTGTGCTATCACACTGCAAGTTTGTTACAAGTCAGGCAGGCAATAATACTCCTGATATTCAGGAATGTCTGTACATACTCAGCTGGCATGCAGGTGTTCATCTAATAAAACAGAAATAGGAATTTGACAGTTATGCAGAAAGTTACCAGATGTTTCTAAAACATAATTAGGAGAACAAAGGAGAGAGATGCACTGATATAGGTAAAAAGAAATACCCATCATCTTTGCTTGCCTGGTATTTTGAAAGTTTACATGGTAAGAAGAATTCCTCTTTACATTTGAAAAACAAAAGACTGTATTTGCTCCATATTGTATACAATTTTAGGGCAAGGAATGTAGGAGACCCAAATAAAACACATAAAAATAACTGCAGAACTTTAGCACTATAAGGCAAGTAATTTTAAAAATGATCAATTAAGATGGAGGAAAGTTAATGACTCAGTTTGAAATGTGCTGAGTTATGAAGCCCAGTTGCTTTAGATATTCAGCCACGGTAACAAAAAGAACAGTAGCGATTAACACAAATTTTCTTGGTAAATTGGAAATAAAAGTTAATAAAACATAGGCTTAAAATCTGATCTCATTTCTACTTGCATAGCACTAGAATAACTCACTTGATATCTCTGAAAAAATGTACAGCTATACCTTCTTAAGTCCCAAAATTCTGCTTCAAGTACAATTTGCAAGAACATACAGTTTTTATGCGGTAGCTTTACCAAGAAGCTCTTTAAAGTTTATAACTATGGTCCCCCAAGCACGTCTGTTGTTTCAATAACCCTGCCTTTATCAGTCCCATTACAGCTGCTGTCCAGCATAAGGTTGCTAGGAACTATAATGAAGTGATGCTGCTGTGGATTTCCTTATAGCTCAAGGTTTTCCACTACTACGCAGGTGACTGCAATTTCCATCATATCAGGACAATTACTTTTAAGAACGGAAGGAACCTTCACCCTCCCTCCTTTTCCTCTACCCCTCCCAGCTTAGGCTGCATATCATGATCCACAAACTTTCAGAGAATACTTTGCTTTTGATTCTCAACATAACCAGTACTACAGGAAATTGAACTGCAAGACAGAAAAGTATTTTTTTAAAGGTAATTCTCTTTGTAAACCGAAGCCTGGGAAACAGATAATGGAAAATACTGTGAATAAGCTTTTTGATTTTACCTTTTGAACAGATGATACTATGGGTCCCTGTAAAACAGGTTTTCAGAAACAATCCCTAAAGCGCACACACACAAAAAAAATCATGTTTCATTTTAGTACCAGAAAAGTTTGAGAAACATATTTTAATTTGTGCAAAACTGAAAATCTCCAGAACACCACAAGGTTTTCATTCTTACGACCAATCTTAAACATACAGAGGATTTCTATTTTATATTGTGAAGTGCCTAAGCAAAAACTTGAAACTGCAAATCCACAACTGAAATAATTTCCTTCATGAAAAAGAAAATGAAGTCAAGCTGTAAAGGCATAGGAATCCAAACTTGTGCCAGGCATGTAAGTGTTCAGACTATCAGATGTAACTATTGTCATAACTCCTTTTTCCTTTGACTTTTTGAACCACATCATGATTTTAAAGATTATAATGATGGCTATCCAACAATGTTAAGAACAATTTTGGTGTCATTCATCTGCTCTGTTTTCATATTTGTTCTAAAGAAAAGGAATTACAATCATTTACCTTAGTGTGATAGATAAAGGGCAATGCAGCATTGCAGAATATGAAAATTACTGCATTGTAATATTGCAAACACATATACAGCTTCAATAAACTGTTGTCATTATCTGACTCTACATCGTTTATTTATACTGTATTTTCTTTAAAGGCTAAATACAACATCTAAAGTGCAAAGCACAGTAACCTAGCAAAAGAATATGATAATATCATCAAAATCTGTCTACAGCAATGATTTTTTTTTCTGGAAAAAGTCAACCTACAGCACAGTTATCTGACATTAAGTTATCACTGAAGAAGTGATAGAATCATTCCTATCTCAGCTGATGACAGCACATATCTCCACACATCCTGTTGAATTACTTGCAGAATAATTTACTCTTACATTGCAGACTTACATAGAATGATAAGAGGAGTTATCCCACTTCAGACAGCAAAGAGGAGCTGCTAATTTTAAGCTAAAATGTGGTTGTAATGTAAGGCTGAGGTGAAGGAGCAGAAAGTGTCTACCTCATATTTGGGAAAAGTACTGGTCTCCAATTAATTACCAATGATGTCAATGAACTTCAGGAAAACAGGCCATACTAAGAAACTGGTACAGTAAGCTGTCACAACTTGAGAAGAATGTCCTTGAGATGGGCTTTATTCCTTCTGGAAGCAAGTCTCACTGTAAAAACCTTGTATTATTTATTTGGCTGCTACATCATGTTGTATGTAAACAGGACCCTTTTACCAAGTACTCACTGCATCTTAGACTCAAAATTATTTACTCTGAAGAATGGCTAAATACACGGGGCTCAGAAGAAAATATTTGATCTCTTTCCCTTTAATGTACAATGGGAATACTGGTAGGCATTACTAGAAAATACTATTTTCTATCAGTTAACTGCAGAGTCTTTGCAAACTGATTTAGTTCAGTGTTTTATTAAAAGTTATTGGAGAATATTTTCAAATATTAGAGAGCTGAGATACCCAAAATGAGGTGCTATAAAGGGGACCATATTCCAGAAAGCAGTTCCTTAGCATTTTCTTAGTATTTTTAACAAGAATAAAATACATTATCATCATTTCATTCCGCTCTTTTTTCAATGCATTATTTTTATTTATTGAGTGTGTTAATTCCTTTACACTTATGGAAAACATAAACACACATGCAACTCACAGCATATGGTTCTGAAGTAACCAAGTTCAGCTATTTTTAAAGGGAAAAACATTAAATAAATACCAAGATCATCTAAAACTATGGTCTTTTTTTAAAAACCACTATTTTTAGGATACACAAGGTTTATTTTTCTAGGTGTTAAACAAAAATCTGCAACAGCAATTCAGGGTATCTTCTTGTC
Organism: Chaetops frenatus; assembly: GCA_013400775.1. Lineage (NCBI taxonomy): Eukaryota > Metazoa > Chordata > Aves > Passeriformes > Picathartidae > Chaetops > Chaetops frenatus. The sequence goes on along the minus strand of VZTR01010381.1, from coordinate 81,954 downwards.
TACTATTGAATCAGTCCTTCTTCAGTTAAACTGTAACCTCAAAAAATTACACTTCTGAAACTGCAAAATTCTGGACCCTGGAATTCAACAGTGAAATCTCCACTAACTTCAATGAAGTCAGATTTTCACCTTCATTTTTACTTAATATTAAGTGCTGCATTTCTAGAGTCTTGTACTTCAGATAAGACTACTGAGACCTAGTTTTTAAACATATTTCTCTTGTATTAATCCAGCAGTTTAGAACAAAAGATTACTACATCTTGGACTAAAATTCTCCTTCCTGTTTTACATCTAGTTTTTGTGACTGTGTAGTATGGGAATGCTTGAGCTATTCAGGAGGTTTTGCTGATGAACAGAGCATACCAGCTCCTCTGACATTAAAAAGGAATAAAACCTTTCTTCTTTATGTGGCAACTCGGTTAATCCATTATGAATCAACTTTAAAAATTACTTGAATCCTGTTTTCCTGGAAAGTGATCAATCAGACTTTATTGATATTTTATTTGATATTTTATTGATATGACAGATTTTAAAGCCAACATTTGCCTAGAGGCTGAAATAAAAGTAATAGGTAGAATGGCTATGTCTGCACCAAAAAAATGCTTAAAGGTTGTTTTGTTTTGTTTGTCCTTATGGTGGTAATGTTTGAAAAATGTTCGGGGACATAGGAACATCTTTTTTACAATGGAACTACCACAAGTGTGAAGATTAAAATCATGTAAAGTGTATGTCAAACAGGAAGTGTTATCATAATGAACATTAAAGTTGAAGCAAGCAAAAGTATGAATCCTCCAAACTTGGACATTTTTGAAGGTTGGACATAAGAATTGCTATTTTGGTAAACCAGAAAATTACACTCCAAAAGTAATCCATTCCTTAAAGCATGTATATGAAAAAGCAAACCAATAAGACTCCTACCAGCATGTGATAGAACAAGCCTTTACAAGATTCAAATCTCAGAACGCAAGAAGACATTTTCTATTGCATTGTGGTGGACAATATCCACTAAGCTCTGTTCACAGCTTTTACTTCTTATTTGAGCAAACGTCCACTGAAAGCAAATAGAAAGCACATGTGGGAACATAACGCAGGTACTGACCTCAGATCTAACCTTTTGGAAAAATGATTCAGGATTCCAGACTCAGGGTAATGAAAAAACATTATCTGAATCTTGGTCCTTTCCGTTTTTAAATATGATAGTAGCATTTAAAGTACAACTTTAATATGTGATGAGTCTTTTTCTCAGAATGATATGATAATCTTCTATAATGCTGGAAGAAATTAATATAGTTTCTTTTATTTACCCTTAAGTAGGTTATTCAATAGCAAAATAATAGTAGGACAGAAATATCATTATTTTGTCATCATAACTAATGGTATTATCAACTAAAAGATCCATGGCCATAAAATATAGATAACACTAGACACAAATTCTCTGCCTTGAGCTATCAACTCTTCATGTTACCAAACCTCCCTATATAGGATTGGTATAGCACAGCAGGACTAGTGAAGTGTTAAGTTTATACAGGATAATCATCTGCTTTCACAATGGGGATTACCAGATGTAAAGCACCACTAATACAAGAAGCTATAAGAAGCTGTAAGTTGCAAGCCTATAAAAGCTACAACTTTTAGCAGCTCAGTTTGCTTTGACACATATAAGATGTGAGAGCATGATTACTATACTAGTACAGCTTTCTGTGCTTATAATGAAAACTTCAGTTTCAACTGTTCCATTATTTAAAGAAAGGTAGTGCTGAAAACCTAATAGATTAACTTCAAGACTCACTGTTCATCAGAGTTAAGGGAAACTCACTTTTAGAGCCAAAATTCCATAGGTCTTGGTATTAGTATTTTTACAAATCAAGCATAAAGATAAACTAAACAGCATCCTAAATACTAAGTCAGTTCTGCCAGTACAGCTGTCAGGAATACAGGCTGAAGCAGCAACCAGGTGTTCTTATTCCTAACAGTTACAAAAAAAACCAATCAGGACCTGCATTTTAGCTGCAGATGCTGTCAAATGTACTTGTTAAAAAAAACTAAACAAGAGAATGAATGAAGACAAAAGAGATTTCACTGGCAGTGAAAGAGATACAACTGCAGTAGAAGTACCAGCGTTCATGAACTTAAATTCATCATACACAGATATTACAGGATCAAAGCAGGGTGCAGAAATAGGTTGCATAGTACTTCAACCTATGCTTCTTGATAGTTAAATGAACAGTATAAATTCATATAAACAGTCAAGGAGATAAGTCAGCTGAAATACTGTGGCCAAAGATATGCATTAGTTACTGATAGGCTGGAAAATACAAACAGTGCTTATGTAGAGTACTGAACCTCTGTCATGAAAAAAATCACCTTTGATCACTCTAAGTTAATTGAGCACTGGCGGAAGATGCCAAACTCCTATTCCTGGATATACACATGCTCTGTTTATCCACAGAAAAGAAACACACCCTGGATAAGTTGATCCTAGCCAACTACCGCCCAATATCAAACTTCCCATGAGCAAGTCCACAAAGAAGCTAGTCAAAGGCCAAGGACATTCTCATCTGGAAGAAATTAACCTTTTAGGCACAGCATAGTCTGGAGTCAAGCCAGGACACACAACTGACACCACCTAGGAGACTGATGAATAGTCTCCACCCATCAGTGGGCAAAAGATTGATATCCGTTCCCATCATCTTGGACCTCTGCAGTGAGAGTAGAGCTCTAAAATTACATGAGTCCTTCCTGAAGAGGTACACCCAGTAAGTAGTGACAGGAAACTACCTCCACCAATGGGCTCCTCAAACTGTGTGGGCAGTCACAGAAGCCAAGAGCTGTGGAAATGACATTTATCCCAAATATCATATTGTTCACACAGCTTTTGTCTCATACCTCTACCCCACCCTAGCCCTGCTTTATTTGGACTGTGAGCTCCTTGCCTACTGATGATCGACACCTCTTTGTTTACCCAGCATCTAGCACAAACAAGGACTTTGGTGGCAGTCTTTTACATAACCTAAAAACCACTCTTAATAACAATGCTATTTGTGGGGTTTCAAAACTATTGATTTCTCCTCAGTTTATTTTCAATATCTACATAGAACAACAAGCTGAAAAAGTGCTAAATCAAGTCCTACCAATACATAGACAGCAAAGAACTTTATCAGTAACCCCCCACATCATCATATAATTTCTGCCACAATAGACCAACATGGGCAACAGCCAACTACATTGGAAGAAAGAAAAGAAAAATATTCAGGAGCCTGTAGCCACTTTACCATTTCTATGCATGTCAATGTTTAATCAGTGAGTACTGGAACAGTACACATTATTAAACTCATCTCTGTTTTGACCAGAATCACCATAAATCTTCTGTCCGCCTGGACAAGGTGCAAGACTGCTCCATAATAACTAACACTGTCAAGGCCCTTTAACTCCTCACTCAACCAGCAGCAAGACAATCTGTCCAGACATGGATATTTCAGAGACTCAAGAATCCTCACTGATGTAGAACATGGCATACTCCCTAGAATCACAGCTTCTGTAGTAGATCCCACTTGATTTCAAATCATGTTCAGATTGCAGTTTTATATTCAAGGCATTTTATGGCCTGAGTTGCTTCAGCACTTTCTGTACAAGAATGCATAGCTATTTCAAATATATGTGTATATACATAAAAAACCACAGTTATACAAATTTTGTCCTAATAACAATAACAACAATAACAATGATGATGATGTTTAGATGCCATAGGTACTAATCTGTAGTGCAAGGAATCCATGAAGGGGAAGAAGAAAAGCACTAAAAGAGAACACAGGCAGTGACATCTTTATCAATAATATAGTAGAATAGTTTTTACTACTGTATTTTAAAATATCATTTCCATTTTGACCCACTAATTTACATGCATTCCTTTACTCTGCATTTAATACAACCACACATCTATTTCCTAGGAAGATAATACCGTGTATTTTTCAGCTGACTTTTGAATAAACCTATGAATTTTTAAAACAATTAATTATATCTAAATTTGTAAAATTGCTTCACCAGTTATTTGCAGGAAATATACAAGCTCATTTCTAAACTAAATTTCTTTGGGACTGGATGACCACGAAGATACAACAATCAGACGGAGGAATAGTTTGTCCTTTTGAAATACAAATCATGAAACTAAGGAATATAGGCAACATGTATGCAATACCTGAGCTACATGATGCGAACTTCAACTGACCAATTTGGAGCACTTGTTGATGAAAGCTATAATGATGCAAAGTGTTTATAGTTGTTAATCTGATATATGATACTTAGAGCAGTAACAGTATTCAAACTTACTGGAGATAAAACCCTCTAACATTATGGAGTCTACGCAGACTTTATATTGTTTGAATCTGAAATGTTAAGCAAATCACTTTGGTTTTAGGTGCAGTATGTTTTATTTTCATAAGATACTGGAAAGAAAAATGAACAAATATCATAAACATTAATATTAAGGCTTTTTGTTGCTGAAATTTTTTAAACATTACATACACGTTTCTATTGTGAGAACACTCCAAAACATATCAGGTAGACTCAGACAAGATGTAAACTTTTTTTGCTCTGCTAGTGAAAATATTTAAGCTGGTTTATGGGAGGGTTTTGTTGATGTTGTGTGGGGGTTTTGGGGGGGATTTTTTGGTTTTGTTTGTTTGGTTGGTTGGTTGGTTGGTTGTTTCTTTTTATAAAGGTGGCTCTTACACAGAAAGCATTTATATTGGAATTTTGTAACATCTGGAAACACCTCCTGAGAACAAAACCTGACAGAAGGAGTTGCAATGCTGTCATGGCTGGATGAACTTCTATCGGAAATTGGGAATTACTGGAGAATTTATAGATTATATATATTTATAAT